>JAOTIZ010000005.1:21087716-21098788 GCA_027123425.1 Erythroxylum panamense | reverse complement strand
GTGGAGGAGGAAGCGTCGTCGAGTTTGATGTCTTCGATGGAGGATGAGACGATGTTGCGAGGAGAAGAGGAGTCGTCGAGGAGACCACCAGACCAGGGGAGGGACAGCGCCGGCTACGGTGACTCCGATAGGCGAGAGGACAACGACGGCAGGGAGAAGAATCGAAGATAGAAGAGAGAAATAGAAGAGAGTTAGTGAGAGGCGGCAGAGAGCAGAAGCAATCGAGGAAGGGGGTAGATTTTTAGGTTTAGATTTTAATTTTTTGCAAACTGATCCTTGGAGAGTTTCATATTTACCGGAATGGACTGAAATTTTTCGGTATCTGCGGTACCGACCGAAAACGGTCGGTACCGACCGGAATTTGACTCCAGTACGAAGTATACCCGTACCGGTACCGGTTTTCGGCCGGTACGGTACGAAATTCGTAACCGTGGTTTAGACACACCAGAAAGAGATTATAAGCTGGATAAAATTGAAATAATGTATGTTGTCTTTCACAAACTACTTGCAAGTTGTTGCCCTTTTCATATTCATGCTGGTCTGTCCTGTTTACTTTTTGTTGTGGCTTTAGTGACTACTTTAATCAAAGACTTGTTCTTCTCTTTCATGAAATCTGTATAATATGTTGCAGTCCCTTTTATTTTATCTCGATGCCACGAGTGAGGAACGACTATATATTGCCTAACTTGCCCTTTTCTGGTGGGGCTTTGTTGTAAATAATATTCCATTATCAGTTATGCCAGTTAAAATTTTGGCTTCACGTATCTCCACTACTTTAGTTCTCTAACAATTTACAGGCCTGAAGGTTCCCTTGAATCCAGCAAGCCCTTTGATGAAGAGTTGGTCAGGAATTTCAGTATTTTCTCAGAAAAGGGGATTGCTTTGTTTTTAATTGCTGTATGAGGACCATTTATTGTTAGTTATAGAAGATGGTAGCTTCACTACCAAGGTATCTTAAGCTACATGGCGAGTAATTTATTTGACTGATGATAACAGCAGCTGTTAAAATTCCATAACCAGGCAATGAAATCATGAGCGAGATGGTAGTCTATTCACTTCATTAATATTAAGTCAAAACAAAGTAGCAGATAGATGTTTGTCCTGTTAAAACTACCAACTCCTGTAAAAATAGCCAAAAGTCAAAGGAAAATATAAATGAAAGAGAAGCAACCGCATCTAGTAAGGAATACGATATTTACATGATTGTCATTTTCTTGGCAGGAGAATGTACCAGCTTTTAGCAGCAGTATTTAAATCAAAATCTCAGATATTAACAAAATTTGCATGATTGAACAACTGCACGCATGTTTATGTTCCACTAGAGGATCAAATGGCCATATATTCCTGTGATATTTCCTTGTGTATCCAGAATTTGAGATGAAGCTTTCAAGGGGTTGGTAACTCTATAGGTGAGGTGATGTCTGTTGCTGTATCACCCTACCCTCCATGGCTATAGAAATGCTACCAGTTATTGGAGATGCAATTGGGCCCTCTGGTAGCACAATTCTTGGACTGCTGCATTTTGTGGAAGAGCAGGAATCAGGAAGTAAACAAACACTAATCCATCCAGTAACAATCTGATCAGCTATACCCGTCTTTGATGAGTGTTTTCTTTTTTTTGCTTTATAGTCACTCCCTGAGCCAGTGTCGAGGGTATCTAGTAGACAACCAAGGCGTTCTGCTAATGATATAAACATTCGAATTAACAAGAACTGCAAATAATCAGTCAGACTTTTTTTAAAGAAAAAAAGGCACCTTCTAAGAGTTTTAAGCCGTCCATAGCATAGTCAAAGTAGGATGAATTTTCCATTTTCAGCCGTGTCAGATGCCTTCTCTCAAGTTCAAAAGCGTGATCCTCCTCCTCTTCCAAATACTGCCTCCTCAGCATCCCTGGGCTCCCGTTTCCTCTTTTCACTTAAACAAAGAAATGTATTTCATCACATCCAATCTAAAGTTTCGTGATAAACTAGATTCTGAAAAAATCTGATAGTAAGTAATTTTACCCCTATATAATAGAGAAGCCATTTTCATAAACAAAGAACTGTATCTATTTTAACTCAAACAAACAACTGTATCTATTGGACTTGGCCACCTAAACACGATATTAACTATAGCAATAACCTATCCTGGCACAAATTTCAAAATATTCAATAGGAATAAATAGAGAAGTTTTTGAAGTAAAAACAGTTACCCGAAGTACTTAGAGACATCATCTTCTGTGAATATATCTGTTGAGATCTACTACCAATTGGACAAGGATCATTGTGAGCTCTACGAACAATTGGACAAGGATCATTTCTATCTCCCTGATTATTGGTGTTTTCAGCCAAAACCACAGAATGTTGTCCATGAGGTCTGCAAAATCAAATTTAGCATGTAAACACTTTTGACAGATATTGTTGATCGTGAGTATGAGCAACTTTCTGTTTTGAAATAACCAGCCCTGCCATGACTTTGACTCTCTGTAAGGTACCTTTTTGCTCGAAGAACTTTTCCATATGTCTCATAGTACATCATTGGAATGGAAGCAATTGAAACAGGGTTCCATTTCTTGACTTCAAGAGCTCTCTGATTTCTAGCACCAATTTCTCTATTAAACTTGGTTATCATTGACTGCGTTAGGGGGAAGCTGTCAGAGACTCCGTGCTTACAGTACCCCTTGTTGAAGCACCGGAATGTCTTAACAGGAAATTCATCAAGGCATGGATATCGTCTGCCCATTCGAATGCCTAAATTATGTATTGCAGCATCTGAACGGAAATAATGTCCTCGAAATCCTTCGTTTTCCAAGTTGACATGGTCAAGCTGATCCTTTGACATTGACGATTGAGATTGGTTATGGAGATCAGTGATGGAATCAGGGTAACTCATTAGCGTGACAAGAGAACTGAGCTTGGCAAAAGCTTGTGAGCCCCCGAAGGAGCCAAAAAACTGGGATGCAGCCGGTTGGAAGGAAGCCAATGCCAGAAGTTCTGTGACAGGAGGCAAGTTCAAGCATGTCAAGGACATTGAATCCAATGTGTTAAGATATAACGCCACAGTGGAAGCAGTGTCGAGATCAAGATGAGAGAGAAGTAAAATAAATTTGGTCAAGTTAGGCTACTTCTGCGGATGAGGATGAGCGATAAAATTTACCATAATGAAGAGGAGTACAAATTAAATCCTCTAAACACAATAAGGATATAAATTTTTATATATAATCTCACAAAATACTCTTTTCTAAAATAAAAGTGAATACAAAATGAACTAATATTGGTAAAAATAAACTTTCCATTTTTGCTAAATGTCTCAACTTTTATACATAAAAATAGAGGAGCTCAAGATGTATTTGCTTTGCAGCATAAGACAATTTGTCTTCAAAAGTCGGTAGAAATGGTTGTGTTGTCCATCAAAAAACATTTCATTGATTTAAGCATCAAATGCTTGAGTTAAAAAGTTTAATCTTAGATTCCTTGGCAAATAAGTCAATATTTACGGCCACAAATTTATTGGTGATATAGAAGATTTTAGGTTATATATTCAACAATCTCCACATTAGCTCAAATTTGATGAGTTAATCATCATCATATAAACCCCAGAATGGTAATTAGATGTTGCGAACACCGACTAGGTGCAAGCAATGCTTGAACTTAGCGATAGGTAGTAGCTTGGTCAACATATCCGTAGGATTGTCAAATGTGCGAACTTTCTTCACATCAATTTTTCTAGTAGCAACAATGTCTCTGATGTGGTGGTACTTTACACTAATGTGCTTAGTTTTGGAGCGTTAGGCATCATTCTTAGTAAGATGAGAAGCATTCTGGCTACGTAAAAATACAATAGTAGTATCTTGTGTGACAGCAAGCTCGGTAATAAGACCACGCAACCAAGTAGCCTCCTTCACACCTTCTGTAGCTGCAATGTACTCTACCTTTGTAGTAACAAAGTTGTTATAGATTGCAGTGACACTTTCTAATTGATAGCACTAAAATACAAAGTGAAGATGTAACCAGAGAGAGACCTCTACTTATTGAGTTCACCATCATAATCAGAGTCCATAAAACTAATAACAGTATTAGATGTTGCCTAACTCTTATCAAACACTAAGCCAAGATAAAAAAAATCCCTTCAAATATCGAAGGATCCATTTGACAGCATCTCAATGAACCATGCCAGGATTGTGCGCAAAACAGCTCACCATGCTAACTGCATATCCTAGATCAGGTCTAATGCAAACCATGGCTTACATGAGACTACCATCACTAAAATATGGAATGTTTGACATACATTCTATTTCTTCCTCTGTCTTTAGACAAAGATCATATGACAGTTTGAAATGTGTGGCAAGAGGCATTGAGACAGGCTTACAAGAGCCTATGTTAAATCTATCAAGAATTTTCTGGATATAGTTCTTTTGAGACATAAACAACTTCCCAACCTGTTGATCCTTTTATATCTCCATCTCAAGATTCTTTTTTGCTACACCAAGGTCTTTTATCTCAAGCTCCTTATTAAGTTGAGATTTTAAATTATCGATCAAAGACTTGTCACGAGAAGCAATGAGTATGTCATTGACATATAGCAATAAGTACATGAAAAATCCATCTACATATTGTCAAAAATAGAAACAGCATATTGGCATCTAATAAAGGCTTACTAGATTATAAAAGTATCAAACCTTTGGTACTACTATCGTGGAGCTTGCTTAAGCAGATAAAGAGATTTCTTTAAGTGATAAAACAATACTCTTTAACAGGAACAACAAGACCCTCGAGGTGCTTCATATAGATATCTTCCTCGAGTTCTCTATGTAAAAAATTAGTTTTCACATCAAGTTGTCGAACTCTAAATCAAATAAGGAAACAAAAGCAAGAAGCACACGAATGGAGGTATGATGAATAACAATAGAGAAAATTTCATTAAAATCAATACCTTCATTTTGTTCATAACCACGAATGACCAAACGTGTTTTTCCACCTTGCTTCTTCAGCCATGGGGATGCAATCTTTCTTCTTATAAATCCATTTACAACTCAATGGTTGCTTACCTTTAGGGAGCTCACATAAATCCCAAATATCATTCTTATGGGACTTTTAATTTCTTCATTCATTATCACTAGCCACTTAGATGAATCAACACAAGAAATAGCTTCATAATAAGAGGAAGGTTTAATACTTTCAAGAATTTCTTGTGCAATTGAGAGTGCATAAGCAACCAAACGGTCATTATTATCAATGTATCAAGCAAGCTTTTGGATAATTCACCTTGGATGATCTCGGGGGATAGAATGCTCCTGTTAAGGCGGAACAAGAGTAGTGATACTAGAGACATCATGAATGTCATCAACATCGCTAAATTGAGAATCGGAAGAACTAAGAACATCAATATTATGAGGAGGCGATGATCTCACCTCTAACTCCACCTTCTCATTGGTATCTTGCTGACTACTTGTACTAATAGAAGAACCATAATTTTTTTCTAGAAGCAAATAATGCATTTTCAATAAATGTTACATCTCTGCTAAGAACCACCAGTATACCATAAATGATATCCTTTGGATTAAGAAGCATAACCAAGACATATGCACTTTTTAACTCTAGGCGCTAGTTTTCCATCATTAACATGTGCATATGTATGACATCCATAAACTCTTAAATTAGAGTAGTTAATAGGTTTACCTAACCAAACTTCCTCTGGAATTCTAAAAATTAATAGATGAACGTAGGGAGTATCTAGCCAAATAATATGCTATAGAAATTGCTTCACACCAAAGATCATGACAATGCCAAAATCTAGCATTAGAGGGAATACAATGAGCTCTCTCAAGTAGAGTCATGTTCATTTATTCGGTAACACCATTGTGTTGGGGCTTATCAATTAGTGTCAACTTGAGCGTAGAATTTATTGAAATATGTTTCATAGAACTCTAATCCATTATCTATTCTGAGCTTGTTCACTTTCTTCCAGGTTTGGTTCTCCCAAGTTTGAGCCAGAACTAAAATAAATTTGGGCAAGAATAGGAGTAAAAGTGAGACACAAGGATTTACAAGGTTCACCCAAGTTGAGCTACTTCCACAGATGACGATAAGCGAAAAATTTCACTTAAAGGTGATGAGTACAAATTAAATTCTCTAAGCACAACGAGGATATAAATTCTTGTATATAATCTTACAAAATAAAACTCTCTCCTAAAATAAAATTGAACACAAATTTGATTTAATATTGGTGAAAATAAACTCTCAAATTTAGCTAAGTGTCTTGGCTTTCATACATAAAAATAGAGGGGCTCAAGATGTATTTATAATGCTCAAAATTACCTTTAACTTGCACTATAAAGCAATTTATCTTCAAAAGTTAACAAAAATGGTGTCCACCTAAAAACACTGCATTGATTTGAGCATTAAATGCTTGACTTGAGAAGTTTGACCTTAGATTTCTTAACAAATAAGTCAACATTTGTAGCCACAAATTTATTGTTGATGTGGAAGAATTTGGGCTATATATTCAACACAATGTCAGTTCAGCTTTAGCCTTCAAGATTAGTTTTTGAATAATGAAATTAGTAGTTGTAGCCAAAATCACCATTTCTTGCTCACTTCTCTTTGGTATTAGAAGATAGCCAAATTTTGTTGACCATCTTTGGTTCTAATTTCTTGATTATATTAAAAAACAACTTTTATTGGTTTTGGAAAATTCATTTGGGCATCAATAATTGGGCTATGTGTCAAAAAAATAAATAGCAAATTTGTAACATAATCTTGTAGATACAAACTACAGAGAAAGTTGAGGAAATGCTTTAAGAAAATAGAAAGAAAAACATTATTTTAGCATAATATTATTTGCAACTATTTTGTATAAGAGAAGTAGAATAAGATCACATGGGTATAGTGATAAAACTAATTCAAAAAAATTATTTCCATCAAAGGGAAAAATAGATGGAATCATTCTCTAAATTAAATCAACTTCACAAAAAAAGTTGATAATGAGCAGAAATTTAACATATCAAATAGTTTAACTTTGAAACAAACTCGTTCATGATTTTCGATACAAAACCAACTTCAAAGACAAGTTAAAGATGAATAGAACTTCTAAATACCAAAGAAGTTAGATTTTGGAACAAACTCTTCTAGTTTAGTTGTAATATGAACAGAAATTGTACATATTAAAGAATTTAGCTTCAAAACAAACTCTGTGAGTCTAGTTTTCAAACTAGAAGCTTGGATTGAGCAATCATCGAACTTCCATAAACTCCATGTTTGCTTTCCAGTCTGACTCCCTCTATCTTCCTGTTAGGTTTTAAAACCAAGAATTAAGAAAGAAAACAATGGAGGTAATGCAAGAGGTAATTTATTGATGAGTAACATTTACATTGACGTTAAAGGCCTAAATATATAGGCAATGAAATAACAAACTTAGCTACTATCCTGGTAAAGATTAACCAAACAAATCAAACGTTTAAATACCTAAGATACAGAAACAGTCTAAACAAACTTGGATAACTAAAAAAAAATATGACCATATTTTAGACAACTTTGAATCATTCTCCAACATTCCCTCTTGATTCAAAGTTATACGATTTCTTGAACTTAATGATGTATTGCCCATCACCCTTCAATGGTTGGAGCACTTCTCTCCAAAAACTACTTTTTAATGCACTTCTCACCAATATTAAAATAAAATTTCTTCTTCTTTAGTAACATGTGCCGAATTGACACTTTCTTCAGTCTTATTTTTCCAATTCCTTTATATATGCCCAAACTTCTTGCACTTAAAATACTGAGGCTTTCCTTTGTGCCAACAATTGTCTTCATCATGACCAAGTTTCTTATAAGTGCCAAATTGATATTGAGCCTTTCCTTTTGAAGATGAGGCCTTTGCTAAATAAGCCCCCTTAAACACCTATTGCGTTCCTTCTTTTCTCAGCATTCTTCTTTGCTCCTGAGAATGCAGGGCATTGATTAATTCAGGCAAGGTAATTTGATTGATATCTCTTGAACCTTCTATAGATGAAATTTTTGCCTCAAATCTTTCGGGCAAGCTTACAGGCACTTTCTCTACGATCTTGCTATTAGGTAGCTCTTGTCTCATCAATTTAATTTTGTTTGCCACCATCATAGCCTGTTAGAAAACTCTTGTAGGGTCTCCTTTTATTCCATCCTTAGAGTCTCAAAATTTCTTTTAAGATTTATCATTTGCATCCCCCTTTTTTGATCATTGCCATGATAGAGTTCTTTCAGTGTCTCCCAAGCTTCTTTGGCTATTTCGCAACCCATAATTCTGAGGGAAAATGATTTAGAGACTGCAACATGAATTTGAGATCAGGCTCTTAGAGCTTTCGCTTCTTCATCTTTATAAGCATAATTTGATTGAGTGTTGGTTTATTTCTTAGATGTGCTAACCCACTGCCATAAGCTAATACCTCTCAATTGAGCTTTCATTTTGATTCCCCCAACTTGATAATTCTCAACACCAAAAATTGGAGGTGAAAGAGATGATGTACTATTGGACATCATATTGCTATTATCTCTTGAAGACTCACAGATCCTTTAAGATCATAAAAAGCTCTAACACCATGTTAGGTTTTAGAACCAGAAATTAACAAAAAAGTAGAGTAGAAAAGAGATAATGTAAGAGGCAATTTATTGATGGGTACCATTTACATTAACATTAAAGGCCTAAATATATAGGCGATGACATAACAAACTTAGCTAATATCTCGGTAAAGATTAACCAAACAAATCAAAAGTTTAAAAGTTTAAATACCTAAGAGAAAGGAAACAATCCAAACAAATTTGGATAAATCAGAAAAAATATAACCACATTTTAAACAACTTTGAATCATTTTCTAACACTGCCAACTTTTTCTATACTTCATTCATATGCCTTGAATTGTCTGAACAAAAGAACACATATTCTCCTCTTCCTCATATCCCAAAGCACACACAATAGATAACAATCACAACTAACAAACTATATTCACTTACCAAAATGATACCTAATGTAATTATTTAGTATCATTGACATAAAATATGGTGTATAGAGTAAAACAATAAAGGAAAGTTAATTCAACTCTAAAAACTTTATGCTCACTTCACTACCACTAAACACGTCATGTATTTTTTGCTTACAAAATGAACTCAAATAAAAAATACATATTATATTTTTTAAAATAATAAATGAAAAAAGGTTATATTATGTTTTTAATTTTCAAATTTGAATATAACAACCTTGAACTATTTAATTACTAAAATGACCCTCTATTGATTTTCTGTAAAAGCCCCCACCAGAAACAAGTTTAATTACTTATATAATAACTTCAACATTTTATTAAAAAATAAAAAGGGACATTTAAATATACATCTTCAAATATTCCAATATAGGTCATTTTATAATTCTAGCTATACATCGTCTATAAAGGACTTGTTTTAAAGTGACACGAATTTATTTAATTGTTATGTCTTCTAATTAAACCCTTGAATATAAATCATTAGTACAAGTTGATATTCACTAGGAACCAATATGTATGAATGGGATCCACTAGCACTATAAGTTACCAAAAAATTGCTTAGGTTAGAAACAAACCATATTTTATATAATGCTAAAGCTCCGGTCTTAACTTTGTATCAGTATTTTCAGAGAATCTTATTCTTGTTTCTAATTCCTCCAAGATATAAGAATCAAAAAAATAGCTTTAATCCACTTTTCACCAATTTTAGGAATGTTGTATTAAATTTGGTTCTGGTACGGTACAGAACAAGTATCAATTAATACTGAGTAATTTACATCATATAGTTAAGAACAATTATACAGAACAAGTATCAATTAATACTGAGTAATTTACATCATATAGTTAAGAATAATTATATCAAAATATCATATAGTGAGAATAATATAGGTTTATAATTATTACAACAAGTGTTTGTGCTGAAGAACAAAATAAAGTAGAAGTAGAATCTGAAATAAAAACATTTACAACTAAAAGTTTTATATTTATATTGCATAAATAGAATTTAACATATCCATTAAATACAAGTGAAATTCAAAGAAAAGAGAAAAATGAAAAATCTATAACTTCATTCAATAGTATATATGCTCAAATTGTTTTGACTCTAATTTTCATTTGGTACAAAATCATCATCACTGTGAGGAGTCTTATCATCTATATTATTCAAATTCATTGCACCAAATGACATGTAATACTTTCTCTTATAAGATTATCTTCCATGTCTCTCTCATTTATAAAACTTAATTTCTCAAAAGCTCAATTCATTAAAAGATTGATATGGTCAAGGTAAATTAGATCTATAAAACTATACTAGTTTGAACTATAGAATAAAGAGATTCTCTCTATATACATTGTTTATATATAATAGATCAATAAGTCAATTATACTCTTGAGGCTTATAATAAGTTTAGGGTGTCCACACATCATTACTTAGTTATGAGATTGATCATATAAAAATACTTAAAAAATAAAATTAAAAAAGTAATGTATTGGAAATTTTATTAACATATTCATAACATGTTATGAGTTATGGCAATAACATGAACAAAAAAATTCCTTACTTATATAGAGGAAACAATGTGAATGTGAACATGTTAAAAAGTTAAAAGAAACTTGAAAAAAAAATCATCTATAGGTATATTAAATGTTAGAGTAGTGCTCTAAAGGCAATCACCTTTAACACTTTTGTTCAAACTTTATTTTGATTAATAAATTGATTAACAAACTTTATTTATGAATTGATGTCTATCTTAAATCGAATTATTAAAGTCTATGGTACAAAACATAACATGAAGGAAATCATGATGTGATCACGATAATGAGATTCCTATCATGTGCAATTATGTTAGTATCTAATTTATCTCTAGTTATAGGATTAATAAGATAGGACATTGTCAATCCGGATAGACTGGCACATATTATACTCCTTGATTTGATCAAGCAATGGATATCATAAACTGTAAGCATGTGGTGTTTAAAGTTAATATGTGGATGCTTATTAAGAGTAGTAAGTACATCGGATGACCCACTATGAGATTATCATATGGATGATCTATCAAATGTCAGTGATTAATCTCATTATAACAAT
>JAOTIZ010000005.1:21029043-21048429 GCA_027123425.1 Erythroxylum panamense | reverse complement strand
TAGAAACTTGATTTCATGAGCATGACACATTTCATATGCACTTCTATTATCATTTCTCAACCCATCTTTAAAAAAACAATAAATGCACATTTTCAAGGTAGTTAGAAATCATTTAATTCCATTTATTTGAAAGAACCTCTAATAGCTTATTTACTTAATTATAAAAATGTCACCCACCTTGATCTTCTTGCTTGAAAACTTATTCAAGGCTGTCTCTCTTCTTGCTTCTCTTGCCTCCCTTTAACCATGACAAAAAAATTCCCAATTCAATAGAATTTCAAATTGCAAAACCTAAAGAACCAAATGCATGAAATTGATCTTAGAATACCTAAACTCGTACCTTTCCTAAGCTCTTTGAACCAAAGATCTTTCAAAACTCTAAGAGAATAAAATCAACTTACCTTGAATCTTCACTAAACAATGATTTCTTGGCTCTAATGGAAGCTCTAATCTTCCCCTTCCTTTATCCCTTCTTGATCACTCTCAAAATCCCTCTTGAAGGATAAGAAAAATCAAAACCTAGTTTGCTCTCATTTCTTTCTCTAACTCACAAAACTCTCTCCCTTCTCTCTTCAATTTTGTTTTCTCTCTCTTCCAAAAGCAAGACACCCCCTTTTCTTCTCTTTTACACCCTTAATGATTGCCTAAAGTCCCTTTTTGCCCTTACTTTAATGCCTTATGGTTTTTAGACTTAATTGACTTGCCAAAATTGGCCTCACACTCTCCCATTACTTTAATAGTTCAAAGCTCTTAGCCCATGTCATATTATCTTACCCACATTAACAAACTAATCAATTCCAACATAAATAATCTAGTAAGACTCCAAAATTAGTCTCATCATGCTAAAAAAATATTTCAGGGGTCAACACAATAATTAGCTTAAACTATAAATAAAACCTACAATTCTGTTTTAAAAAAAAGAAGGAATAAAAATGTCTTACGAATATGAAAAACTAATAGGGAAAATAATTGAAAAACTAATAAAATTGGTATTTAAATCCTAGTATAAATTAAGGACTAATAATAGCCTCAGATTCCTATATCTAGGAAGAGCTTGCATAATAGAGAAAAAAATAAACGAAGGAGTTCAAGAAAATACACTACATAGGTAAGCACATGCAAATTGAACCAGTACCTGCTAATATTTTTTTCAAACATAAAGAAGAAATCATAAAGGAAGCTTAAGGAAAAGGTTGCTAAAAATCCCTCATAATGTGCATTGTTGATTGGAATATTAAAGGGATGTGGCGACTATTCGAACGAGCAACGTAGCAGAGAACGTGAGTGCATGATGTATGAGCTGTCGTCAGTCAGTGTCTTCTAAGTTTATTCTTCTTCTCCGATATGATCTGATCTAGGGTTTTATTCTCCCTTAATTGCTAGATTGATTCCTGAGAGTATTGATCTCCTACGATTCGTTTCCTACACCCTACGCTCTGGTCAAGTTATACTGGTGGTTATTTTAAGGGAGAATTGATATCTTGGTTGCCCACTCGTGGCCGGAGGTATTGCAATTCATTTTGTTTGTGTACTCTTGACTTGTTGATTTGCGGGTGTGCTTTGTTGTTGTATATTGCTTAGTTCATTCAGTGTTTAAGTTTTTGTGATTCAATCAGCAACTTGCTTGCTGCCAATCTGAAGTTATTGATGGACTTGTTATAATGAATTCTCAATTGGAAGGTAGATAGCTGGATTTATGTAACTGCTTCGCCCCCGAAACTTTACTTTGAATACGTAGGGGTTGTTGAATAGGTACATTTACTACTCCTGCAATTGTTCTGCCATATTGTATTTGGTTGGTGTGAGTTTTTCTGTATTTCATCCTATGAAACTTTGTTCTGTCAGGGAATAATTATGACGTTGTGATTACTTTCAAGTTCTATCTAATAGAAAACCATAATTGTGTTAAAATATTGCTGCAGACTTGCTCTGATGTATTGGATAGGAAGGAAGAAGTTTATATAGGTTATTGCTGTCTATACTCTTGGGATACTCGAGAGAAACAAAAAATTCCATGGGACTAGATCATACACTTTATTTGTATGTCTTTATTTTCAAAGGTTTATTCTAGATTTTGATGATTGAAAAGGAGATTGTGTACTGTTGAATGGTGGGAGTTGAGCTTGAAAAGGCCATGTTGGTACCTTTCAAATTACTTTTGTTGTGGCCATTTCTTTAACCTTCTATGGGTCTTAGAGGTGATGAAACAACTTTCAATAGTCTATAACATTTTTTTTGCTTATATCTTGAGAATACATTTATAAGGAATTATAGCTATTCTTGTAAAATAACCACTCTTAATCTTTTGAGATAAAAGTTGCAAAAAACATTTTGTTCTGGTGCTAAGGAAATATATGATATAAACCTTATCTGCTAATCCTAAGGTACTCTGCTAGTTCTAACAATTGCTATTGTTTTCATCCTTGTTTTGGCATGTTAAGCTATGGAAACATAGTTGTACCACTTAGAAAAAGTTGTTTTCGAAGCCATGGGGACTGAAAATCCTGGCCGTCCAAGTTTTCCCATAACAGCTTCTAACACACCCTTTGCTACAACACGTCAAACAGTAACACCATTTTCAGCCTCTGGCCCTGTCTTTGGATCAGAAGCCTCTGGATTTAGACCTACTTTGTCAGCTCCTGACCCAACTGTCGCACCTTCTTTAGTGTCCCGACCTGCCCTTGGATCAGAAGCCCCTGCATTTAGACCCATCCAGCCTCTCAGGTTTCGTGATCCATCTTCATCTTCTCCACTACCATCCAATGTGCCACCCACTATTGGAGTCTACCGAAATTTCCCAATGCCAGAATATTCCTCTACATCTCAAGCTCCACCATTTCGAGCTCCACCAGTTGGGCAACTACCATTTCAACCACCTGTGGGCCAAGTAGCTTCCACACCCTCTTTCCGTCAAAGCCAGGTTCCTTCAGTGCCAATGGGATCTCCACCAACAAGTGCAAATGTTCCTCAGCCTTCATCAGATTCATCATTTTTTCAACCAAGGCCTAATTTTCAGCCATCTGTTCCTCCAACAGTGTCATCTTATCCCACTTCCATGGTTACATCTCAACCACCTTTACTTGGATATGCAAAGCAATTCAATGCTGTTTCTCAACCAACCCCCTTGCAATCCCCTTTTCAAGCCCAACAAGGAAGTAATGTCCCTGGTGCAGCCATGGCATCTACTCCATCTGTTTTATACCAAGGAGGCTATGATCAAGCTCCACCCATGGCTACCCATTTTGGCTCAACAGATCAACTCCAACATCCAGGTTATATGCCTCCTGCTGGTGGCTTCCATAGTTTGGCAGAAGATTTCAACTCCCTATCTATTGGGTCTGTTCCTGGGTCAATAGATCCTGGAATTGATGCAAAGGCGTTACCAAGGCCATTGGATGGTGATATGGAGTCAACGTCATTGGGTGAGGCATACTCCATGAATTGTAATACTAGATATTTGCGTCTTACCACTAGTGCCATGCCAAATTCCCAGTCCTTGGCTTCAAGGTGGCATTTGCCTCTTGGAGCAGTTGTTTGTCCCCTTGCTGAAGCTCCTGATGGGGTTAGTGTCTGCAAATTCAAGTTTTCAATTTAGACTTGCTAGAATTTCAGTTTATAAGAACTCTTATTATCTTCCTTCTATATTGCCATTCTTTTTTCTGTTCAGGATGAGGTTCCAGTAATTAATTTTGGTAAATGTGGCATCATCCGTTGTAGAAGATGTCGCACTTATATGAATCCATATATAGCCTTTACTGATGCTGGAAGAAAGTGGCGCTGCAATATCTGCTCTCTACTTAATGATGGTACTTCAAAAGGACTCTCTTCTCTCTCTTGCTATCATTACTGATAGAACTTCCTTTTGATTGGGAATTGTGTTGATTTTCTCCTAGCTCAATTTGACTTACAATAATTGTTGTCTAATGAATTGAAAACTAAAGCTTGGAAAGGCACATTTGTAGAGAAAGTATTTGGAGCATTAGGCTTTTAATCCAATAATTTTTAATTTAATTCTTATGTTTTCTGGATGAGCAGCTCTTTGAAGGTTCTTTTGGCTGCTGAATTTGCAGTTATTGCCTTCGAATGGTTTGACAAGATACTGTTTAACTTAATTGTATGTAATAGTTCACAGCTCTTTGGATTCATAGTTTATTGATTTTATGTCTTTCTAATTGCTTTTGATTGGTTATGCAATTGGAGGTTTTGTATGTTGGTCCTTTGTGCCTGGAATAATACAACCATTTATGCAATAGTTGGCAGCTCTTTGAAGTCATCATTTATTGTTTTTATGTGTATATAATTTCTTTTAATTGGTTATACATAGATAAGGTAGAACTCCTGTCCTCGTAATTCAGAATAGATATTGGTCCTTTGTATCTTAGAGAATGCAATTATTATGTATTCTTACTTCATCACTCATGTCTCTTGTTTGATGTCTGGTATTCTTTGTTTTTGGGAGTGCCTGCAATTTAGGACAAGTGTGTGTTTTTGGCTGATGCATAACGCCTTATTTGTTTACCATATGATGACATATGATCTGTGCTAGCTTCATACTTAATGTTTTCTCTCTTTGTGGGCTTATGACTTTGTTTTCAAAATTTATATTTTTGGTGCAGCTATATTTCTACGTTGTGCAGTGTTTTCATTGTTTTACATTATGTATCTGCCAGCATACATGATATTAATATTGTACATGTTATTATTCTCATTTTCAGTTCCAGGTGAATATTTTTCCCATTTAGACGCAACCAGCAGAAGAGTTGACTTGGACCAGAGACCTGAGCTCACACGGGGTAGTGTGGAGTTTGTTGCTCCAACTGAGTACATGATGCGGCCACCTATGCCACCACTGTATTTCTTCCTCATTGATGTTTCGATGTCTGCAGTTCAGAGTGGTATGGTTGAGGTATGCCTTTCCAGATTAGCAATGCATTGTCTCCTATGAATTGACTTATGGAACTTTAATACATGTTGAAAAGATATCTCAACCATGAGACGTGTACGGTGTTGTGTCTGGTGCATACTCATGTATTTACTTGAATAGAAAGTTCGGAGATATGTTATGCAATCAATTTTGGGATCAGCTGCCAGAATGCAAATGTACTTACCGTTCACAAATTCTTTGATTTTATGAAATAAATTATATGATCATTCTCAATGACTGCTGGTTTTTTGTTTTGACATGTTCTGTTGATCAAAATGAAGGATTTATGTTAACTAATATATGCTTTAGGCCTTGCTCAGGTGCTGAACACATTTTTCCAAGATGTTCAGGTGTAATTATGATTATTTGAAACAGAGTGAATAAAGAAATGAGTATTAGTATGATTTTTGTGCAATTGGATAAGACAAGATTGTGTTTTTAAAGTGACTTTTTGGTTCTTAAAAGCTTAGCATTTAGATTGTGATCTTCATTAAAAAATCAGAAGCGTGATTGCTTGACACCTTTTTTTTCGCACCTTATTCTTGGTAATTCAAGTATGGAGCTTATCACTACTGCATGGGAGCATGAGTGCCTGATCTTGTTTAGAACTATATCAACTTCTAAGTTCTTCATGTAGGTTTTGGGTTGAGTTAATGCATGCATAAGCACAATCTGTTTTTTCTTGACCTTTTCCATTTTGCAGGTTGTAGCTCAAACTGTTAAATCTTGCTTGGATGTCTTGCCTGGCTTCCCAAGAACACAGATTGGGTTTATCACTTATGACAGTACAATCCACTTTTACAACATGAAGGTAAGTGATTTGCAATTACAGTGAGTGTTGATGCACTTTGTTATTTGTCCAACTAATCTGGCAACCAGCTGATAAATGTTAAATTTCTCGTGGTGACAGTCATCTTTAATGCAGCCTCAAATGATGGTTGTTTCAGATCTAGATGATATATTTATTCCATTGCCTGACGATCTTCTCATCAACTTGTCTGACTCGAGAACTGTGGTCGATGCCTTTTTGGACAGTTTACCCTCTATGTTTCAGCAAAATATGAATGTAGAATCTGCTTTTGGTCCTGCTCTAAAATCAGCATTCATGGTTATGGTTGGTATTCCTTGCACCTACTGCTTTAATATCAAAACTGTTGAAATGTAGTTCCTTGTGAAAAGGTAGTTTGTTTTACTGAGGAGCTAAGTTGATGGTGAGAACAATTTGATCCACAATAGTTGAAGATGAGCATTGTATTCGATATCTATATGTTCTCTTTAAGGAAAATTTTTAGTCTTTTAATAAGTCTTGCAAAATAACTTAGTTGTTGTTTCTGTGGTCTTCTAGAGTACCTTGTTCATTCAATTACTCTGCCCTCTTTGCACTTTCTTGGATTTCCACTTTGCAGAGCCAACTTGGTGGAAAGTTGCTGATATTTCAGAACACAATGCCATCTCTTGGTGTTGGCCGCTTAAAGTTGCGTGGTGATGATGGTCGTGTTTATGGAACAGATAAAGAACATACTTTGAGAGTACCAGAAGATCAATTTTATAAGCAAATGGCTGCAGATTTTACCAAGTACCAGATAGGAGTTAACGTGTATGCATTTAGTGACAAATACATTGATATAGCCTCCTTAGGTATGACTATGCTTTAGCTTTCCATTTTATTCTGATCACACATTGGAACATAGTCATTTTAAAATTGTGGGGTCCATGCGACCAAGGTGGTGTCTGGTTTTCTACTTGCTCTATTCTTCCACAATTTCAACTGTTATGCAGAACATTAGATTAAGATGAGCTTTTGGAAGTTGGGTTTTCACTCATGCTTTAAAAAGTTTTACATGGCTAATGTGTATTGTTTGCATAAGATAACATGATAAATTCTTTTGTTTGTTGATCTGAACATTTTCTGGGATACAAATTGTGGTTCTTTCCTGTTACTTTTTTTTTGTGGGTTCTCTTAAAATTTTTTTGGGTTACTTAAAGTCTTCAATTTTCCTCTGATATCCCTTATTTCCTGTGCCTTAACCACCTCTAAGATGTTTTACTCCTAACAAGTTGCTGCTTTTTTTTCTTGTCTTTTGAGATTTTCCAAATGGTTCTTGTTACATGATTACGAAGTATTTTTTTGTTTCTCCTCCGCCTCCTCCTCCTATTCATTTATATGATCTTCTCTGTTTGGATGCTTAATGTAACATTTCCCAGAATCTCCATGAAATGAATGCTGAGTAATTGTTAATTGATTTAGCTTATTGCTATCTATTTTGCAGGAACTGTGGCAAAGTATACCGGAGGACAGGTGTACTGCTATCCTGGTTTCCAATCAACTAATCATGGAGAGAAGTTGAGACATGAGTTAACCAGAGATCTTACTAGGGAAACTGCCTGGGAAGCTGTCATGCGTATAAGATGCGGAAAAGGTCCTTTCTTAATGGATTATAAGCTTCATGTTTACTGCCACAAATGACTTTCTATTGTTTTAGTTATTTGCCAATGAAAAGAGGTAGCTAATGCTTTCCTGTTGATTTTGTCCTGTATATGCAGGAATTCGGTTTACATCGTATCACGGGAACTTCATGCTAAGATCCACTGATTTATTAGCTCTTCCAGTTGCTGATTGTGATAAAGCATATGCAATGCAATTATCACTTGAAGAGACTTTACTGACTAATCAGACAGTATATTTCCAAGTTGCTTTGCTGTATCCTTTGAGTCCAAAATTTTTTCTTTTTGAAAATAAGTCCAAAATATTTTGGTAGATCTTTCTTAGTTACATGTGCAACAGTATACTATTTGACAGCAAATCGTCTTTAAGCTGGCCATTGAATTTCTGTGACTATTGCAGCCATCTAAATGTCTTGCTGATATATGAAATATTAAGCTATCCACATAAGATCAGATCATGTCACCTAATTTTCCTTCAGGGGCTTATAATTCTGGATACTTTGCATTGATTTTTTTTCATACTGTATGGGATGAGATGTTCTTTCCTCACAAATGAAACCAATGTTTATTAAGTCAGGCCAGTGCAACAGTATTTATCACCTCTTTCACCTTTGCTGTTTCTTCTGTTGTTACAGACGGTGCCTTCGATCTCCATTCATTTGTTTGTGTTTCTGAGTTAAAATTGGTAGTGCTGCCTTTGGACTGAAAGTAATATTCTTTATATTCATGATTTTCTTAACCATTTAAAGGTATACCGCGTCTTGTGGAGAGAGACGTATTAGAGTACACACAGCAGCAGCTCCAGTGGTTTCAGATTTGGGGGAGATGTATCGCCATGCTGACACTGGTGCTATTGTTTCTTTGTTTTCTCGGTTAGGTAGGTCTCAGCTTATTCTAGCATTAATACTAGATCTTGATTTTGAGTATAGTTTGCTGAGGATCTTCAATATTTGCAGCAATTGAGAAAACTTTATCTCACAAGTTGGAAGATGCAAGGAATTCTTTACAACTAAGGATTGTAAAAGCTCTAAGAGAATATAGGAATCTTCATGCTTCGATGCATCGCTTGGGAGGCAGGATGATATATCCAGAGTCTCTGAAGTTCTTACCTTTGTATGGATTAGCTCTTTGTAAGTCAGTGCCTCTCCGAGGAGGGTATGCTGATGTTAAGTTGGATGAACGTTGTGCGGCAGGATTCACTATGATGGCATTACCGGTTAAAAAATTATTGAAGCTGTTATATCCTAGCTTGATTAGATTAGATGATAATGTTTTGAAGGTAAAACTATTGCCTGTACTTGACAGGTACTACATAGATTAACCATAATGCTAAAGATGCAGTTTCATCTTATTTCTGCAGGCATCTGTCATGTCTGATGAATTCAAAAGCATAATGAAGAGGCTACCACTAACAGCAGAGAGCCTGGATTCTAGAGGCCTTTATATATATGATAATGGTTTCCATTTTGTTGTTTGGTTTGGTAGAATGCTCCTACCTGATATAGCCACGAATCTACTCGGACCAGATGCTGCAGCAGACCTATCAAGAGTATGCACCGTCAGTAACCCTGTCGTTGGATTTGTACTTTTTGTAAATCACTTGATTTATGCTTCCCAATCGGCTAGGGTCATGTTGTCTAAAGAGGACAGTTTTGTGGGTATTGACCGTCAATATTACTGGACTAATGTGACCTTTGTATCTGTGGATTTTGTTTTGGGTATCTATCGTAATAGTTTTTTCCCAAGCATTGAACTAAAACTAGATATATCCATTAGAGAAAAAAATAATGATGGTAACAGGCTAAATTGAGGTTTTCATTGAACTAGGGTATTTACTGGAAACTGTTTTATTGTTGTAGTACCTTGTGCTTCACCTTGTTCCTTTCAAGTTGGCGGTAAACCGCTGCTAATTGTATTGTGACTAAGATCCAGTGAAACAAGGTTAACTTTTCATGCTGTGTAGTTCAGGTTACACTTTGTGAGCGGGATACTGAAATGTCAAGAAATTTAATGGGGATACTCAAGAAGTTGAGAAAGAGTGATCCTTCTTATTATCAGCTGTGCCATCTTGTAAAACAAGGTCAACAGCCCAGAGAAGGCTTTCTTCTCCTCATGAATCTTTTGGAGGACCAGATTAGTGGTACCAATGGTTATATTGATTGGATGCTGCATCTACATCGACAAGTCCAGCAAAATGCCTGAAACAAAGGTAATGAGAACAATTTACTTATAAGAAAAAAACTATTGACAAAAGTTTGACCAAAATGAGATGAGGATAGACCAAATTTAGATGGATGTTATCTTTTCAAAAATTTACATGGTGGACTTTGATTTAACTACCCCAAGTTGTATGCATACAGATGGAAAAAATAGTCATATGAAACACCTCGATTGAATACATGTTAAAGCTAGACATGATTGTTAGTTTCTACTAGCATCATTATAGAGTCACTATTTTAATCCTGTTCGTAACTTGGTTGATGGAACTGTGTCAAACCTAGATTTTATTCAAGGTGGAAGTGTGATGCAAAGCAAGCGATTCTCAGTTTTTCTCTGAGTTGCTTGTTCAAAAATTGGAAATATTTCGTGTGTTAACGCACTTTCCAATGGTGACATCTTTCTGCTATGCAGGTTTAGGATTTGTTTCTCTGAGCAAAACCACGTGTAGAGTGATGAAATGTTTCTTCAATGTTATAATAAGTGGGGACCCATTCTTGGGATCACCTAGAAAATATGGATGCGCGAGTCTAAATGATTCCACATGGATGATTTTGGGACACCAATTTATTTGGATCACCAGGGGATTCAATGAGGAAAGATGCATGTTTGTAGAGAGTAGTATGGTGCTTCAATTGAGAAGTAAAAAATGCAGTTTAGATTTTCATGTTCCTTCACAATTATTTTTCAACAATTTTTTGTTGTCCATATACTCGAATTTTCTTATTCCCAAATATATTGGTGGGTGGCGTTAGAAACTCTGGGCACTTGTTTCTTGCCTTTTTGTTTTGTTTTATTTTTTGAAATCTTGAGAGGTTGCCTAGTGGGTAAACTGTTGCATATTTACTTTATTATTATAATGATATTGAAAACAAGTCTTTTCTTGTAATTGTTGGCTGTTAATGGTTTCCCCAAGAGTATAATGGTTCTTTTGCCACAAATATACCCTACTTGAATCTAAAAGCTGGAACGTGTACAAAGTCATCCAGATACCAAAATTTTCAATAGCATATTCTGGTTTGGCCTCTCAACTAAGTACAAACTGTCTTGAGTACTTTGAAAAATTTTCAAAATATGGCCATGTTGAATCCTTGTTACGGTAATGGTTTAGCATCATTTCGGTCCATTGCAGGATAACTGATGGCCTTTTTTTTTTTTTTGGAAATTTAATAGGAAATATATTATCAACACATCCTTTTCGAGGATCTTACAAGCAGTAAGAAAAGCTACGATACATGGAATGTATAGCAATTACAAATAAAATGTCAGATTAATCATAACGATCTAACTTCTTAGCTAATGTGGTCTTGCCTCCTTTTTACTGTCATAGTTTCTCTAATCAATTTGACAATTGTCTTAGTAAGTTTATACTTGTGCTGCTTCTAATTATTTTAGATTCTCTTATTTCTTTCCTGCCGGATATAATATATCACCGTCTAGAAAGAAGTCTTGATAATTAATCCGTCCCTCTAACCTGAGTTGGAGTATTGAATGATAGATTTCAATGTTTCATTCCAATCAAAAGGTAACCTTGGAAGTTGAATTATGGTCAAAATTCTGCTCCATAGATTTGTTATAACTGCATTCAAAGAACATATGATTTTCTCTCGTTTACTTGTTTATATAAGAAATATAACTTATCGTAACTCCCAAACCATCAGTTTTTAGTTCTTAATATGTTCTTTTTTTTTTGTATAAAGGGAAATAAGAGCACAACGATTACAAAGTGAGTCGGGGGAAACAAATGCCCGACCTATCCTCTAGCAGGATATTGTGACACCCGATGGGTGGTACATCAAAAAAAAGGACACCAAGGTTGGAATGAACTGCCTGCGCAGCGAGTCAGTCCGCACTTCTGTTGCTCTCTCGATAGATGTGACGATGAACAACAGACCAGTTCCGGTTAAGCAATTCTCGAATACCCAGGACTAAAGAGTTGCTCGACTGGGAATGGGAGGAAGCAGAAGAGAGGAGCTGGTGGACCCCTAGTGAGTCCACTTCCAACTCAATCCTACGGAAGCCCAACTTCTGAGCCAACGAAAGACCGGTGCAGACCGCCCAGAGTTCCGCTGACAACACTGAACACCATCCTATATTTTGAGAGAAACCCCCGTGCCAAGTGCCGACACTATCGCGGATGAGTCCTCCGGCGGTTGCCACGAACTGGGTACGATTGCAAGCTCCATCGGTGTTCAATTTAACCCAGCCGGCCTGCGGCCGACACCAACCGACGAGGTGCTCCTAACGGGGACGGAAGCTGGGGGGCGCCAGGCTATGCCTCGCCGCAGCCTGCTGAACCTGATATGCAAAAGACAAAATAATAAAAGAGGGTGAGGTGGGTCACACAAAAGAAGTATCGAAAATAGACTTGTTCCTCCAAATCCAGAGAAACCAGTAGATCAAACCAAAACAAAGTGCCCAATCTCGACCCTGCACTCTCCGATGCTGGTGGAGGTTGGAGAGAATCCAATCACTGGTAGGAAGCTGGAAGTTTGGCGAAGTGATGAGATCTGGATGGAAAGCGGCCCAGACTTGACGAGCGAGAGAACAGTCCCTAACCACATGAAGAGAGGATTCCTCGCGGAAGCAGTGTGGACAAGTACCATCGGTGGTGAGGTGCCGATGCACCCGGTGTTGATTACTCAGCAAACGGTCCTTTGTGAGTAACCATAAAAAGGTACGCACCCGCTGAGGGCCTGACCACTGCCAAATAGCTCGCCAGACCCCATGGGAAGCTTCAACCGCGTGCCCCAGTATCATGGAGTAAGACGAGGCAACAGTGTATTGACCATGATCGGAGACACCCCAGATAATCCTGTCCGGGCCCAGTATCGGTGAGGGGGGAAAGATGTCGGCAATGGTTCTGCAAAGCGTAGGTGAGAGATAGGCAGGGAGGACTGTCAAGTCCCATGTGCCGGGGGTGGCCACAAAGTCCTAGACGTGGAGATGAAGAAGGTGGTCTAGGAGCGGCCGAGTAGAGTGGGAGAGGAGGGGACCGATTCTCGGGAGCCAAGGGTCTAACTAGAATCTCATCGTCAAACCGTTACCGATCTGCCAAGTGAGGCCTTGAATCACAATATGCCATGTCGCCCGGATGCTCCTCCACACCATCGAGCCCCCCGATGAAGGAAGGGAGGGAGGAGGGTGATGTGCATCAAAAGCATATTTACCGGAAAGCACCTGGACCCATAAAACATCAGGAGTGGCGATCAAGGCCCACCCGAGTTTGGCCAGGAAGGCATCGTTCATTTCCCGAATCCGTCTTATACCCAGACCCCCGAGATCTTTGGGCTTACAAACCTCCTCCCAGCTGACAAGGGGAACCTTCTTCCTGTCGTGTGACGAACTCCACAAAAATTGTCTCATGACTCATTCGAGGGCGTCACATAACCCTCGTGGTAAGCGGACAGTTTGCATCGTGTAACTCGGTATAGCCGCTAAGACCGATTGAACCAAAGTGACATGGCCAGCGAAAGACAATGAAGAGGGGGACCAGCCAGACAGACGGTTCTGGACCGTGTCAAGTATGTGTTGATAGGTATGCTTGCCGACTCGTTGATGCAGAAGAGGAACCCCAAGGTATCGACCAAGGTCGGAGGTCCTAGGGAAGGCTAACTCGCTACTTAGTGTTCGACAGGTCGAAGAGGGGACATTGTGAGGGAAAAAGCACCTCGATTTGGCTGTGTTCACAGGTTGACCAGACGCATGGCAGAAAGAGTCCAGAATGTGACGAATAACATGAGCCTGATGTATAGAAGCCTCCGAGAAGAGAATGAGGTCATCGGCAAAGAATAAGTGGGAAAGGGGGGGCCCGTTCCTACTCAACTTGACCGGACTCCACCGATCGGTGGACACTGCATGGGTGATCGCATGTCCAAGCCGCTCCATGCACAACACAAACAGGTAAGGGAAAGAGGGTCACCCTGCCGAAGACCGCGAGAGGGCTGAAAGGCCTCGCTAAGCGCGCCATTCCAGTTCACTTGGAAGGTGACAGTAGTGATACATTTCATGATGAGAGAAATAAAAGAATCGGGAAGACCAACCTCTTGAAGGGTGACTCGAATGAAGTCCCAACCGAGTCTATCGTACGCTTTCTCGAGGTCCACTTTGATGGCCATAATCCCCTTCCTGCCAGACTTGCGTCTCATGGAATGAATCACTTCCTGGGTGATGATGATATTATCTTTAATAAGACGGTCAGGCACAAAACTACACTGAGTCGGGCTAACAAGAGTCGGAAGGTACGGTTTGAGCTGATTGGCTAAAATCTTGGTGAGGGCTTTGTACAGCACAGTGCAAAGCACAATCGGACGGAATTGTGCAATAGAAGTGGGGGAGGGAGATTTGGGAATAAGGACAAGGATAGTACGGTTAATCCCTGACTCCCAAACTTCACGACGAAAGATACTCTGGAGGAAATGGACCAGGGAGGGGCCAACAGTGTCCCACTGGGATTGATAAAAAAAAGGGCAGTGAAGCCGTCAAAGCCGGGAGCTTTATGAGGATCCATGGAAAAAAACGTCGTCTTGATTTCGTCGGGGCAGAGAGGACTAGAGAGGTCCTCATGCATGTAAGGCGGATGGGAAGGAAAAGCACCAGGAAGAGGGCTAGGGGAGGAGGACTGACTATCAGGTCGGTATAATTCCTCCAAATGACGCTGAGCAATGCCGCGTAGAACTGCAGGATTGGTGACAGCAGTACCATTGTCATCAAGGAAAGAATAGTGTTGGGATTGGCGACCTCGAGTCCGAGTGAGAGCATGGTAATACCAAGTATTCCGATCGCCCTGTCCGAGCCATTGACTCCTAGACTTTTGGTGCCAGAAGAGTTCTTCTTGATAGAGAACGAATTCTAATTCAGTCCGGAGGGTGGTCTCGAGAGCATGAAGGGATGGGGAGTCGGAGTCCTCAACCAGGTGCTGAAGGCCCTCGAGACGGGCCATGAGTCATTTCTTGCGATGGAAGATATGGCCAAATTTCGTGACATTCCAGTGATGAAGCGTTTCAGAGAAACGGTGGAGCGCTCCACTAAAGTCCGAGGAACTTGGATACCAGTTATCAGCGACCACATGGGAAAAAGAAGCGTGGGTGAGCCACGCGGACTGAAAGCGGAAAGGACGTCGCGTAGGTGGGGGAGGGCCAGGCTCAAGGAAACGAATGAGGAGAGGCTGATGATTCGATTTCAGAAAAGGTAGGTGGGTCACACGGGTACTGGGGTACTTAGAAAGCCAAGCAGGAGAACCGAGCTCCCGATCGAGCCGGGCGCAGATATTTCCCCGCTTCCACGTGAAACGTAGACCGGAAAAGCCAAGATCGTGGAGATGACACTGGTACAGACAATCCCGAAAGAGAGGATTAACCATGGGTTGAGCACGGGAACCCCCCCGTTTGTCTGCGCTCTCCAATTTCGCATTGAAGTCCCCACCCACAAGCCAGGGTAAGGCGATGTGCGGTGCCAGGGTGGCCAGGTAATGCCAGAGGAATTTCTGTAACGCATAGGTCGGGCTCGCGTAAATAGCGGTAAATTCAAACGACTGGTGGCCCCACTGCACTCGAGCATGAATAAACTGGCGGTGAGCAAGACGGACGCGAACTTCAATATTCTCCATCCAAAGAAGCCATATCCCCCCGGAATAGCCTATAGCCTCAATCCGGAAGGAATTACTAAAGCCCAGAGAGCGAATAACTTTCATAGCTCGGTCACCGCTAATACGGAGCTCGAGCAAGACCACTATTCGTGGTTTATGGAGGCGAATATAGTTCTTTATGATGGGCTTGAAGGTCCGCCCTCCAGCCCCTTGACAATTCCAGATAAAGATAGTCATAAAAACGACAAAATCAAAAAGGGAACTAACTCGAGCTGGTCGAAACCGTATCCGCTTGCCCAGACTAATCAAGACTAGGAAGGGTCGATGGAATGGGATTTTGATCCGCCATCGGCGGGTCAGGGTGGTCAGGCATAACGCCATCTGGCCGTTGCTCAGAGGTGGGGTCGGGGGGCCTGGGTGAAACATGCTCTATTTTTAACCCTGTTTATTTCGTCCCAGGCAATAGAACGATATCTGCCACATTATGGCGCCGACTTAAACTCCAACTAATCGGACTCTTCAGCACAATTCACACGCATACCATATTAGAGTTAATCCTTAGAGTTAACAAATAACAAAATATAATTTTTTGTCAAATATTTCGAATCCCAGTTTTCCACTAATTTACCTAAAAGGGAAATCTAAAAGTTGAAAATAATTAATTAGCACTCAATAAGATGTTTAATATGCACAATTAACAAAATAATAAACCTAAAATTCCAATTGACAAGCATTATTAGCTTCATATAAAAGATATCTTAAATCATTTTTGGTAGTTGAAAGATGCTCAAACATTATGCAAATCTTATCGACGTTAATGTATTCCATTAGAATTACCTTCCTTTTCCATCTAACTTGTCTCTTAAATTGTTCCCCTTGTTGTTATTTCTATTCTTACCATTTATTTTCCATCAGAACGAAGACTAATATCAACAAAATTATTTAAGAAAACAATTTCAAACATATTATTTGACTAGTTTGAGACATTAGTCGACTAATATGTCAAACCAATGTCCCGATACACACTTAAACTTTATTACCGATGAGTTTGAACCAACTCTAAATGCCTTATTATGAATTGTTTCACATCATATTGAATGATCTAAATCTGATATTTTTATAAAAAGTTGTGTAAAATATTGAACAATGTTCAGTAGTGACAACAAAATAAACCCATCCTTTCTTTACCAAATTCTCCTATTTAAAATTGATAATATCTTTTCATTAAATATATATATTTAACTTTTCATTAATTTTAAAATATCTCACCATAATATTTTTATCTAAAATTATGACTAAAAAATGAATAATGACGTAATAAACTGATACACTATTTTACCACTCTCTTATTTAAAAACACACGAAGGAAATAAGAAAAATTCGGTTCTCGACCATCTTATTGTTGAACCTAATATTAAGATAGATCAGACAATGTTAGCATTGAAAATATTATTTTAAATTATTTTACCTCGTCCTTTTAGAAAAGAATAAAATGTGAATCATCATTAAATAAAAAATCATCCATACAATCTCTATAGAAAAGTTCTCTCAATTAAATAACTTGTTCTTTGAAGTGGGAAAACAATATTCTACTTATGGTTAAGAAAGCATTGTAGGTCTTTATGCAACTCAAATGTATAGACACTACAACTTTAAATAGTTGTATTCAATGTTGGAGAATGACTTAAAATAGATAGTTGTTTAACAGAAATTTCTGGATGTAATTTCTTAGTTCCTTATTTTTCTGTTTTATTTTGATTTCATTTGTGATAGTGAAAATCGTCTCCACTTTTATTAAGTTAAGTTTGTTATTGTAAAGTCTATTTAAGGGCATATTCAGTACTTCAATTTGTAAGTCAATAAACATAGAAATTTCAATCACAAACACTTTCAGCTTTTGAAAACTAAAGAATTTCATTACTAATCAAGCTAGGACAAACATACAAGGTATGACACTTATGTTACAACACATTACTATCAAATAAAAGAATATGAAGGTGGCATATAGTAGAGATTAAATTTCTAAATTCCAGTTGATTCTCATGTATAAGCTAACATCAAGATGATCTTTATGAGTGAATAGGATTTCCCTAATCCAACATATTGTGTTAGTGGTTAGCATTTGCTTATCTATTGATCTTCCTCTAAAGAGTCTATGGTTTCTCTCTCTATATTGGATAACCACAACAGTTAAAAACTATCCTAAAGATTGCTCCATCCTTTTTCATCCTAATGATTGTATCAGTTGCCCACTTTATTATCCCCTACCATTCCATCTCATTATAAAACATAGTCAGCAGTTATTATAACATGGACCAAACTATAAATGAATAATGAAATGGAAGAAAAAAATGAGGAATAGTTCCCATAGTTTTCTTATAAATGATACATAAATTATCAAGCCTAGTAGATAGCCAAGTCATGAATGAGGCCTTCAAAATTAAGGTTTTCCCCTAAACTACACCAAACCATCAAACTTTTGTTGCCTGAGTCTATATAATTTTAGGTAAGAGGCGTGGGTGAACTTGTGAAAATTGTTAGCCAACCAAAGAACCTTATTATCCTCCATAATATTAGGGTTATAACTTGGGAGTAGTTCTTCCAAATAGGAAGAACCCTTGTAGTTATAGCTCTACCTATTATCCTGAACTATAGCTTTTACCTTTGAATTCATAGGTATCCTAGCTTCTAAATGATTTGGGCTCTCCCTTATGTGTAATGGGCTATGCTTGGCCCAATTATCATACCAAAAGTAGGTGGTGTTCCCATTCCCCATATTAATTTTGATATAAGGATAAATTTGGTTCCTTTTCTTATTCATCTGAATGAAACTCCAAGAATGCTCCTTTTTTTAATCTCCATCTGCTAAAAGCTTTTTTTCCCTTATGTAGTATTCATTTACCCATTTGCTCTATAAGGCTTCCTTGTTGTTGAATAACCTCTATGTCATGACTCAGTACTACATCGGGCATATGATAACTGCCACATACTTAGGCTAAGGATACTCGCAGTATCCTTAACCCAATTATGCAAGGCTAATTGAATATCTCTCCTTTTTTTGTTGAAAACTTTGGGTAGCACAACGATTATATTTTAAAATTTTCAAAACTCAATCAAACACCTGCAAACAATTTTAAACTTACTTCTATATTCACATGAAAAACTCTACCATAACTTCTAGGCTTTTAAGTCCACTTAAAAGCAATCTCAACAACAGTACCAAAAGTTCATACATAAGGTCTTTTACAAACCATAAGACAGTCAGGAGTTAATTTATAGTCATAAAGTATATCAACATAACCAATCTAATAAAAACAGTTCATGAGCCACTATGCAACAAAAGTATAAAAAAGAGACTACCAAGCTCACTAAATTAACCTGCATGGTTGAAAAGCGGACGGGGTGAGTACACTATGTAATCAGTGAGCAGGAAAAACATATATCACAAATAGAACTCAATACATACCAAGATCGTATAGATAACCAATGTAGTGAACATACATGACATAGAAATACATAAGCCTAGCCTATGACTCAACGTATACTGGTTAGGAACCATATAGGCCTAGCCTATTAATCACTCATCCCGTAAACATAGGTTCAAGTTCTAGTACACAAAAGCAGAAAAATATCATATGTATAAATCAAATCTCGTTAGAAAAAAAATCTCAGAATAAGTCAAAACAATCACATGTGTCACCACTAGTCGGCCAAACTAGTGTGCATACCCATCGATTCTCGGTATTGGCTTGACTTTCATCCGCCGTGAGTCCGGACTACAATCAATAAGAGCATTATGACCCTAGGTGATGACCTCATTAGTATTCAGGCTTAGGTGTGAAATCACCCGCAAGTCCCATAGAAGGTGTTGATATGGGAACTCGACTTTTATGTACTAGCGTCAAGGGCACAAGAGTCGCTTAATCTGATGTGCCTAGCACACGATTGGCCAATCATTATCTCACCAATCGTAAAAATCATTTACAAATATTAAGTATAAAAATCAAGTAAGGCACCATGCTTTTATTTATCGGTCTAATCGATAAAATAGAACCTTACCATAGCTTTACACCAAAAGAGAACACATACGTGCATCATATATGACTTAGTTATGCATATGTATGTTTAAAGAAATGATTGTTAGTAGTGTGCCCTAGGCCAATGGATAGTTGTGATTCATGTATTAACATTATGATTTGTTGATAATATATTA
>JAOTIZ010000005.1:21008012-21019248 GCA_027123425.1 Erythroxylum panamense | reverse complement strand
TATTTGTGGTACATCAAGGTGGTGAGTGGATGATTGGAGAGGAAAAAAGATAGCGCATAAAATCCTGAGATACATCAAGGTGGTAAGTGGATGATGGGAGAGGAAAAAAGATAACGCATAAAATCTTGAGATACTTTCTTATTAAACCCATGACTGCAAAGGCTTTTTATGTTAAAAATAGCTATAGATATGAGGTGGCGTAAAGAGAAACACATTGATGACAACATTATGCATCATCTAGAAGACTCAATGGCATGGAAAAACTTTGATGGAAAGTTTCCATGGCTTGCATAGGATTTTCGTAATGTTCAACTTGGTTTAGCCTCAGATGGATCCTTTTGGTAATATGAGTAATTCTTAAAGCAAGTGGTCGATAATTCTAATGCCATACAATTTACCTTCATGGAAGTGTATGAAGGAGCCTTTTATATTATTGTCTTTACTTATTCCACGACCTAATGCTCCTAATAAGGATATCGATGTATACATGCAACCATTAACTGATGACTTAAACCATATATAGGAGGTTGGATTCGAAACTTTTGATGTTGTTGAAGGTTAAACATTTATAATGCATACGACTGTTTATGGACTATAGTTGATTTTCCAGCTAATGGGAATTTGTATGGATGGACCACTAAAGGAGATATGGCCTGTTCTATGTGTAACCATCAAACTTATTTAGTGAGGCTACGAAGTAAAATATGTTATACGGAGCATCGTCGTTACTTAGAACATGAGTATAGATGGCAAAGAAAAAAATTGTTTAATGGCAAAGCAAATTGGATGAAGCTCCTTTTCACTTGTCCAGTGAGGATCTGGTTTACTAGCTATCACATTTGAGTGACATTAAACCTAGAAAACACTCAAGTAATAGAAAGCAAAAGCAAAGTATTGTTGAGCTCAATTGGAATAAAAAATCATATTTTTCAATTTTTCATACTGGAAGGAATTGCTATTAACGCATAATCTTGATTTGATGTATATTGAAAAAATATTTGTAAGAATATTTTAGGAACTATGATGGGAATTGATGGAAAATAGAAAGACACAATTAAAGCTAGATTATACTTGAAAGATACGAATATAAGAAAAGATTTGTATTTGAAAAGAAGAGATGATGGGTCATACATTATTCCACCTACTTGTTACAACATGTCAAAAAAGAAGAAACAATTTTTTTGTCAATTTCTTAAATCAGTCAAGTTTCCTGATGGGTATATATTTAATATAGCCTATTTTGTGAATTTTAAAGAGGGAAAAGTATTGGGGTTGAAAAGCCACAATTTTTATATGCTTCTGCAATGATTCCTATTGGAATACGTGGGTATTTGCTGAATGATGCGTCTGTAACTTTGGGTCAATTGGGCGAATTTTTTAAGCAATTATATTGCAAGACATTTCAAGTTGAAGAGCTTAAGAAAATGAAAAAAATACATAACTTTGATTCTATGTAAGCTTGAACTAGTATTCCCCTGGTCATTTTTTTTATGATATAGCGCATTTGGAAATTCACTTACCATATGAAGCAAAACTTTGTAGACTAGTTCAATTTTGATGGATATTCCCTATTGAAAGATAATTTATATTAACTTCTTTTTTAAAAAAGTTATTAGTTGATAACAATAGTTAATGTTTTATATTTTGTTTAGTTTTTATGCTCTCTTAGGATCTATTAGAGAGGATTATATGATGAATGAATGCTTGAAATTTTGTTTGATGTACTTAAATGGTGTTGAGACAAGAACTAACTTTGATTTTGATCAAGATGGTGACTTGTCAGTTTTCTCCTAAAAAGTTAGGCCACTTAGTGTCGAAAAATATGTAAACTAAAGACAAAATTGAAATTGCTCATTAGTACATTTTGAACAATTACGAGGAAGTCAATATATATTTAGAGTATGTACATTGCTTTTCATTCGAAATTTCATATTTAAATTTTGTGAGTTAATCTATATTTCCTAATATCTACTCAATTTTTTAAATAAAGAGCACAAAGATTTAATTCGAAGCAAATGGTTTCTTAATGTTGAAGAAAGACATAAAATTGAGTTCCCATTATGGTTTAGGACTCGAGTAAGTTATATATTAATGGAATATTGTGCAATTATGACAATTTGTATCTCTGATTAACTTCTAATCATAATTTTTTCCTACAGATTATGGTTACATAACCATAACATACAAGAGGTGACAATAACATTATATTCTTTGGCATGTGGGCCTCATATATGTGTGAAAAATATACAGGTTGCATTGTTAATAGAGTTAGATTTCACATACAAAATTGAGACAGTCGATTTAGAAGTCAAAATTGTGGGGTTAATGTTGAGGGATGTCATGACGACGATTTGGTTGACTTTTATGGTGTCATCTCTGATATAATAGAGTTGCATTACATCAAGGATAAAATTCTTGTCCTATTTAAATACAAATGGTTTAATCTTGGTGACATAAAAATTAATGGCAATATTACTAGCATCAATGTTAGTAAGATGTGGTATGATAATGACTCTTTGGTCGTTAAGTAAGACATGGTATGATAATGACCCTTTGGTCCTTAAGTAAGACATGGTATGATAATGACCCTTTGGTCTTTACAAGTCAAGTGAAGCAAGTATTCTACCGCAATGATACTATATTGGGCAGCAATTAGAAGGTTGCTCAAAATTTTCAACATCGAAATCTCTTTGATTTTTTTGAAAGGGATAATGGTTATAAGTGAGGATGGTGATGAAGTTTATGAAGAGATTGAATCAAAGTTGAATAATGAAGCCATTCAAATAGAAGATGCAAATATATCATCATTCCATAGGAGCTATGTTGATCTTAATATAATACAAGTGGATGAAGTATAAACTACTCTGATTATAGAAAGAGATGAAGACTATATTGAGGATGAATTATGTGACAATGATGATTGATAAGTGTAAATTGCATCATGTTTTAGGAAATAGTTTGATATGTATTTAACTGTTAATTCAATCATTTAGTATATGTTTAGGTTAGAATTGTGTTAGTTTGTTAAGTATTTATGTTTTAAGTATTTTATGGGTTAATACAAGTATTTGAGCTTAAATATTATGTTTTTGAGATACCTTGATGTGTTTGTTAGTATTTTAGGGTCAACATAAACAAACGAAGGAGTTTTGGAGACATTTGGATCGAAACAACGACCCACGAGGCCATATTCATGACAGAAGCTCCAGATTTGCCCCATGATCGTGATAGAAGCCTGGGGAATATAAAAAGTAATAAAACCTCAGGCGTGACAACTCCGAGGTTCCTTAATCTTCTCAAACAAAACACCAATTGACATTAACCTCTCTCATCAACCTGGCGGGTGGTGATTAATGATGTGTTCAATCGGCATGCTTTTTGTTAATCTCCCAACTGGAATTAATTGACCCTATAAGAGAGTATTAGAGATATGCTGGCATGGAGATGTAATTATACTCTACACATGAATATGCAGGCATGGAGATGTAATTCTTTGGTGATTGGATGATGGTTATGTTTGAAAATCTGGTATAGGGGGAAGATTCTTGCGATGAACATATAAAATCGTAAGATTGTTATATTTTTAGGGCATTGATCAGGAAAGATTCAAAGTACAACTAGCAATGAGAAAAGCTGGTTCTTGCAGGGTGACAAATAATAACGGATTATGAACGCTATCCGGTATATATATATATATTTATTGCCAGTCTTTCTGTTACATCTATATATGAACCTACTAAAAATAATTTCTTTACAACATAAAAATAAGACTGTGTATTATTAAGTCTTTTCAGGCTCTACTGCACTGCAAAATTTGAAGTATGACGGTGACAATGATATAATTATGATAACGATGATGACGAAAACAACCACGACTATAAAAGATCGCTATTCAAATTGGGTCCGTCGTGTTTCGAGGACATCCGTAATTTAGATAGGTGTGTTATTATTTATTGGGTGGGTCCAACTCCAACACTTACTGCTCTATCCTTTTCTTCTTTCATTTGTCACCGTCAAACACACTGCCGCTACTAACGGCGTTTGTTTCTCCCTCATCTTAACTCTAGAAAGAGACCATTTCAATCCACGTGCCGCTAGATCTCCGTTCCATTTACGTCGGTGCTACGCTAGTTTACTGTTCACCTGTCCCTAGACGAGACACATGTCGTGTGCTACGGTATCACGTCGGGTGTATAGGGCTTTGGATTAGTGAGTCGTGCTCATGGTCATGGTTCGTCTTTTCATCTGATCATAGTGGTGAATATTATGGAATATATGATGATTCAGGTGAACAACATCTAGGAACATTTGTCAAGTTTCTAGAAGAATGAGGTATCGTCTCACAGTACATCATGCTGGGAGCCCTAGCATGAATGACGTTACTAAAAAACAAAACAGAATATTAAAGGATATTTTAAGGAGTATGATTATTCACACTATCTTACCATATTTCACTATAGGGAGAGGCATTAAATACCACATTCTACATTCTCAAAAGAATTTCAATTAAGGCAATAAACCTTGATGAATTATAGTAGATAAAAAGCCTAGGGTTGTCCAGTTGTGGTAAGGTCTTATAGGATAACTAAAAGGAAAGTGGATTCAAGAACATTAAGTAGCTATTTAATTAGATACTTTGGATAGCAATATAGGTACAAAATTTATATTCTCACAAGTAAAATCTATTTTTAAGATAGGAAATGCCAAATTACTTGATCACTCTTAGCAGTGTTTAGAAGATGATGTGTGCTTCCAATGTTCTTCATGAACAGTAGCTGAAGTAAATCACTTGTTAATATAGATATCACGTATAATATGTAGAATACACAAGAAGGGAAGTTGAATTGTGTTAAATCGTCTAAGATATTAATCTTTAAAATCTTCTTGATTTTCTTTAGAAATTTTAGCTGATTATAAAGCAATTCACTTAATTTGATGAGTAATGCAACATCGAAAATTAATATCTATTCTTCTAACAACAAGGGAATTAAAGAGATAAGAGTTAGAGAATATGACGCTACGATTTATACTGGTTCACCCTTAACCTTGGGCTTTGTCCAGTCCTCAGAGTTTTTTTGAGATTTCACTATATGCTTCAACGTTACAAGTATTATTTCTACACTTGTAGAGTCTCTTCAGGTCTCCCTCACAAAGTATTCTTTATCTGCTTCCTTAGCCTCTCCAGACTCTAGCCTCTTTTTCACTTGAAAAGATATTATTTGAGCTTCACGTTATAGATGTATTGCTCTCTTCCTTTCTTTCTTTTCTCAGAATATTTTTTCACGTGAGCACTTGAACACTTGAATACATAATTTCTCTGATTATGTTTTGTACAATTAGATTTTCTTTTCTCTTGTGTGTATTTTGTTTACGACTATAAATAATATTTATAACCTAAATCTTCAACTGACTTCTTTAAGAAATCTACTTGTTAATCTTTAACTGACTTCTTTCAGAAATATCCTTGTTGAATCTTCTAGAAATCATTATTGATTGAGTCTTGTAACTAACTCCAACTAACTGACTGATGTTCTAGAATATTTTTCAATTGTATCGTCTTGTATAGATTCCGTATACTTCGTTTGGTGTTATAGACCAAGCACTTTGCACTTCACACTTCGTTTGATCTATCTAAGACGCTTTGTCTTATTCAGCTTTTACTTAAGTATTGTCTTGAATTGACGATTTGTGTCATTTACATTTATCTACGCACTTAACAAATTCATCAAAACAATTCACACACTTCTATGATTATTATTATTTGATTTTCATCAAAATTAATAGAAAAAGTGAAGTCTTCTTAACTTAACAGTAGTTTCATCTCTTGCTTAATAAGTTTAATTTTTCTAGCATATGTTGGAGCCTCTAACTCTTTCCGTTATTGAATTCTAGACCGCCTCAACAAAAACTACTTAGTCAGTTAAGAAATTGTTGAATGTAAAGGGTGTTTTTGGGCTTACAGAAGTTAAATAAGCTATAATGGCTAAGTTATCATAAGGTTCTTATTTGTAGACAAAGAGAGTTGTTTGAAAATGCTGAAAACCACTACTAATTTGCAAGACTTTTGTCTAGTTTCTTTCGAATGAAATTGACTCTAGATTGATTGCTTATTCAAGTAAAGAAGTTCCCGCTATGGGATAGATCAAATAATTAAGCTTTAACTAAACAATCCTCTAGTTCAGGGCATAGACTTTCAGCGGACCTGAGACCTTCTGATTCTTCAGTTTTAAGATTGAAATTAAAATCCACACTTAAAAGCCAAGAAATAAAGCTAATGATAGCCAAATCTCTCAATTGATTCCATAATAAAGCCTTTTGATATAAATTGTTGTGATTATATATAAAGGAGATGCAGAATAGGTAGCTTGAATTCTTAAAAGATACCTCAAGGTGAATTATATTTTTGAAATAAATTTAATGGCAACATTCATTAAAGAAGTGTCATAAAAAACTAGAATTATGTCATTGGGGTGATGACAATAGTTTATTATTTCTTTCCATTAACTAGGAAGCATTTCCAGGAGGTTACAATTCTTTTACTTCATGCAAGACTCTAAAATTCCAACAATCATAACATTGTTATAAGCAATCATGCTCCTAATCAAAAGTTTTTGTAAGGAGCATTAGCTCCTCTGATATTTCATGCTAATATCTTTTTGTGTTTAACTCAACAGTTGGAGCATTTTTTCCCTGTTTGATCTTCTTCTCATAACAGGTTCAAATCTTGTTTAGTATTATGTAACTTATCTGTAGCCTTGCTTGGGGTTCTAATAGGAGTTTTATTTTGGTCTAGTTAGTCAGTTCTCTCTTTATATAAGATTGTAGTGTTTTATGCATAAATTTGATTGTTTTCGACATTTGAGGGAGTGCTAGTGAGCATATTATCATCGTCCTCCTTGACTCTCTCCACTAGATTTTGGGTGTGATTTCTTAATTCACCTAGATTTCTAGACATTGACTTCTGAGAAGTTTCATTTATGATGTTCAATTCCATAATTTCTTGTTATTCACCTATTTTGAATGTCCTCCTAATGGGTTGCCATATCTTGTTGTTGGGAGGTTGGGGTTTCTACACATAAAATACCTTTAATTGATCTTTAATTAGCTCCATGTTTTCATGAAAATGAATGATAGGAATAACTTCTAGTAAATTAGCTAGAGAGGTGACTAGGATGCATATTATAGAAATAGGCTTACCAATGAAGCTTGCTAGATGGTTGAGGCATATAGTAGTCCAATAGTCAAGGAAAACTTTGTGGATGTATATCCAAATAGGAATATGCTCATGTTTTCCCTTCATACTCATTCTAAGGCATCATACTTGAAGTAATAATTTGTTGGTACCTGATCTCGGGACCGAACCTCAACCGGATAAGGACAGAAAATGAAACGAAAAGCCAAAAAAAAAACAGAACGGATTGATCGTAAGCGGAAACATAAATCGGAACCAAAGAACGGAAACATAAAGGAAACGAATACGAAATCGGATCGACGAAAACAAATCACAAAACCAATTCATAAAGCGAAAACAAATCGAACAAATCGAACTCGGATCCGACATCCGAAAATGTGTATCTTATAAAACTATCGTGTTGGAAATCTATAAGACAAAAACCAAATCCGAAATCGGTAAAAATTTATTTATTTCTTTCTTTTTCTCTTTCATTCATTAAAAACTCATACCAAGCAACTTAATTTTTTCCCAATATGATTTCACTTTTTGGAAATTCATCCTTAATCAAAAACTCAAATTACTCAATTCATCATATTCTAATTCATAATCATCAATTTACACAAAAATCTTATTATTCCTTTCTTTTGCCAATAAACACTTAACACACATATCCATATAACAAAAATTGGGCAGCATAACAGCTGTATTTTAACAAACCAAAAAACCTGCAAATGGTTTTAACTCACTTCAATATATACCAAACCAAATCCACACCATTCGTCGGACCTCCTGTCTGGAATTCCAGCATAAACAAACACAAATCTATACCTAGCACTTCAATAATTCTCAATCATAATCAGAATCATCCATATCTCAATTTTTCCATATTCAATTTGCATTCATATCTTATTCCAATATACAATTCATAATTCAATCCAATACACCATTCCAGAATTCATATACAATCACAATTCATATCCCAATTTATAACTCAAATCCATACATAAATTCATAATTCATATTCATGTACAATTCCATCACTCATTACCATCATGAATTTAATGGTTACAAAACCTTTATGGAGTTTCAAGCCATATACAATACCAATAACCACAATCCAAAGTACCCAAATACATAACAATTCTAAATTTCTCAGCAACAATCTAACTTAACAATAATACAATATGAACACATGCAAACGGAAACCCTGATTTTCTTTCACCCGATCTTCTTCTCATCACCTGAGGATGGGAATGAAGGGGGGTGAGCTTATTGCTCGTGGATAACATGCTTATAAATTGAACAATAAGCAAAAGTATTTTCAAAACTCATTTTCCGTTTATAAACTTTCCACAACAGAAAATTTATCGAAAGCTTATTTTTCAAACTTTTCAAATTTTCAAAACAATCATAAACAATTTCCAAAATTTCATGGTTGAAAACTCACTTTCTCATTTCTCAATTTTTTTTTCATAATTTATAACCAAAATCGAAACATGAATGCATCACAATATACACAAATCAAAACACATAACACATCAAAATGGTTTGGGTCGGTCCAAAATGAAATGTACTGCACATTCCCGCATAGAGGTCCTGTGCAGCCATGAACGGAACGTACTACACTTTCCCGCATAGCGGTCCAGTGTAGCCGTGAACTTATGGGAGTCCGAAAATTGGAGCTTCAATGCCGCTAGCGGGCAGGCGAGCGAAGCCTTTAAAAAGAAGACAAGTGCGCACTTGACTCAACTTCTGGGACCTAACCAAACCCACATAACACTCAAATTCATACTTGGAAATCGGATTGCCCGAAGGCACATTTTGAAAACTTAATTTTTCATATTTTCATATCGTGTCGTACTAGACACGATGACATTCACAAATTCACATAAATTCATAGCCATTCAAATACAATCTCAATTCATCAATAAAACTGATGACAATCAAATTCATATTCAATTTCTCAATCATGCACAAACAAGGAAATGCAAAAATCATAGCAATTGCTTATATCATAATTTATCACTTCAATCATAAGTAATGAATTTCAGAACTTTTCTTAATTTCTCAAATCATTTTTAACTTGTAACATTTTCCAAAGCATTCGGAAACAATAAATTTCAATACTTTCTTTCTAAATTGTTCGATCAATTTCCCAAATCATTTAAAAACAATGAATTAAACCTTTGTAACAATTTTTCAAAATCATTTGGAAACAATAAATTTTAGAAATATTTTCCTTTCTTGATTTTTCAAAATCACATAATTGACTTATAATTCAAAATATAAACATATTACCCACCTCATTTCCATGCTAGAACTTTGTCTCAAGCATCAATTCTCCGAAGCCTTTCCTTAATTTTCCCTAATTCAATAACATAAACCCTAATTAATTAATCATCCAAAATTGAACCAGTTAAACCATGCAATTATCAAAATTGGCTTCATAAATCACAAACCCATCCAATATCCAAGCTATCTAAACCAAAAACTCATTAAAATTTGAAAGCTCAAAAATTTCTCTTACCTTATTTCTTCTCCAATTTCGGATTTTCTTGGCTTTGAAGGAAGCTCTTGTCTTCTTCCATCTTTTTCTCCTTAAATCTACTAAAAAATCATGCTTGAAGACCCAAAAATTTGAAAACCTAGCTTCACTTTCTTCTTTCCTCTTCTCTCATCTGAAACCCCACTCTTCTTTCTTTCTTTCTCTCTTTTGTTTCTTCCTTTTTCCTCTAAGTGTCGTGCTCTCTCTTGGTTTAAACGACTACCATATTACCATGTCATTTAATGAAAGCCAATTGACCAAAAAGCCCTTCCATTTAAGCCTTCTAACTTAATTCCTTAAGTACTCTTCCAATTTTGCCTTCATGCTTTCTTTACACTTAAATTTCTAACACTTTAATTTAATTTAATCCAATCAATTTATCTCATATGCTCTTACTCAATTTGACATGCTAATTATTCACATTAACATATAAATTAAGTCCTCAAAATCATAAAATAAATCAAAATCTCAAAATTCATTAAATCATGTTTTGCTTAGGTCATTTTTCAAATCATTAATTTGAAGGAATTTGTTAAAACTTCCTTCTAGAGAATTGTTCCTTATTGACTCAATTTCATAACGCCACCAAAATCATTTAATTTGGTTCACTACACCACAAGTTATGCTCCAAACATTTCGGATTGTTCTTATGTTAAAACATTTTCCAACGATTTACTTCCATCCAAAAATTGACATTATTAAAGGGTAAATTGAAACTCCCTTCCTTCATAAACTTTGTATCCCTATTTCTCTAGTTTAATCCAAATCAAGAATCATCTCATTTGGATGACTAGAGCAAAAGTTATGGTCAAAATACTTTCAGATTTTTCTAATCCAAGACTACACACTAAATCTGACTTTCATTTAAAAATTTGAAAGTCTTAGGGGCTAAATTGGAATTCAAATCCTTCATAAGACTTGTAGCCCCATGTCTCTATTTTAATTTGCCACTACAATCAACTCAATTGGATCTCCATAGATCAAGAATTGCTCAAAAGACTGAACTATGTTCAGAAAAATATCTAACTCACTTTGATTAAATAAATCTTCCTCAATTTACTCTAAAAAATTCACAAATTTCCAATGATAATGTAGATAAATGTTTTAGGAATCCAACACTTCAAAAACCAAGTCAATCGGATGTCGAACGGAAAAGATATAAGCAAAAGATTGAACAAAAGTCGGATTAGGGAAACATAGCAATAGTCGACTGGTCGACTATTAGTCGACTAATGTGAGTAAAACAGTGACACTAGTTGACTAGTCGAAGACTTTTAGTCGACTAATGCAAGTAAAAACAATAACACTAGTCGAGTAGTCGACTATTAGTCGACTAAGCCTAACTCATAACTTTTGACTCAAAAGTTCAAACATGTCATATTTTATATCAATGCAAAGATCAAAATAAAACCTACAACTTTCATGAACGACAGAAAAATCATTTGGCTCCTAATGGAGCCAAATTTCTAATCAAAGTTTCTGTCCACTAACGATCAAGCATAATAGTAACGGAAGCT
>JAOTIZ010000005.1:20954315-20965271 GCA_027123425.1 Erythroxylum panamense | reverse complement strand
ATAAACTTAATCTGGGTTGTCAGTGTCGATGTCACCTCCGAACTGACGTCAGAAACTTAGCTTTCTATGGGTCTCTAAAAAAATGCTTCAGCCCTCACTCCAATCCTTAGTCGAAACCCCCTAATTAACCCTTAATTTCTTTTAGCCCTCAAAGAGCCTCCACTCTCTCAGTTTTATTCTTCACTATGCCTCCTTCTCGTTTCTGTTTTATTCTCTTATACTCTGTCTAACCTAAGCTACTTCTTATCTAAAAATGAAAACCACACTATATCTCTTGCCTCTCTAACCGTTAGTGTAGCTTTGATGTGACAAATTTAGTTTTACAGGCCACCCTCACTGTTCACACATCCTCTTTTTAACTCACGTTTCTTTTCCCCAAACGTCTGTGTTTCATGCAAGTTGAAACATAAACGTTGTTGTTTGCATTTACTACTTCACGTCATACATACAACGACTGTCATTTTGGTTTTGGGTTGTCCCTCCATAAGCATGTCGTTTTGTTGGCAAGCTGCATGCGTTTTGTTCTCATGGCCATTTCTTCACAATGCATGCATCTAATGTACACATGAGCTGCTCCTTGCTTCACCATTGTGCTTCCAACAACTGCTACATTAAATCACATTCCATGGAGTTGTCACCTTCCTTTGTCCATTAATTGAATTACTAACTCGCAAGGCCATTAATTCATGTAAATATATGCATGAAATTTCCACACCCAATCTATGCAGCTCACGTTCTTTTTTTCATGTCTTCATTTCTCTTGTTGATAATTTTCTTTGTCTCGTTCCATGAAGACTAGTGAGTATTGATCTTCGAAAAATGGCCCAAATGCAGTGTTTTTGACTTAATTTAATTTCTTTGCTTCCAAGCTATACCTAAAATCATATATGAATTAAAGTGAATATCTTAAGCATTTTCGTATCATTAATTGCTATAAATGATTAAATGTATCAACAATTAAACACATATCACTTTCCTTAGCTTAAAGAAAAACTCTTACTCCTTGAACAATGCCTACTCTCCTTTAGGAATGTAAAATTTGGCCTAACTCGGCTTGATTTTGGCCCAGGTTGACCGAACCACGGGTAGGTCATGGGCTAACTAAAATGTCAAAAATAACCTCTTTTTTTAATTTATTTTAAAGATATATATAAGGTTAAGTTTGGCTAGCTTGGCCCGTCCGTGGCCCTACCCAACCTGTTAGTCAGGTCGAGATAGGAGCGATCTAAGCCCAGCCCGACCCATTAACATCCCTACTCTCCTTCCACACAACACTGTTGTTAGATTATGCTCTTGCTACATTCTCCACCACAAACCACGCCTCTCATGGTCGCGACACTAGCAAAGGAAGGCAAGTACAACACCCCTCTAAACAATTCTCTGGTCATTTTAATTTTTCATCTAGCAGCCCTAATAGGTTTGGACAAACGTGGCAAGCCAATGGATCATCTTCTAGCCCAGGTCATTTAATGGCCCAATTAAGAACCATTCACATAATGGACCCATACAACTTCAAGAAGCCCACCAGTCACAGGCCTCAGCCCAATTCCCTTTCCATACCCAACCTCCATATAATTCCTCTTACCTTAAACCCAATTTTAATACCAAGCCCTCTACCCATTGCCAAATATGATGGAAATGAGGACATATTGCTGCACATTGTCGCTTTCAATATTCTGAATCTCGGAATCGCTCCACTGGTTATCACCACTCTACCAACAACATTACCACTCTCTTTTTCTCCATGAATACTTAACTCGATCATGACACTGCTCCTTTCACCAACAATAATGTCACTAAATGGTTACCTAATACTGATGCCACTGCCCACATGGCCCCACATTCCTATATCATAGAATCTGTCACACCTTATGACGACTCCAATTAATTTATTGTCAGTAATGGCCACACTCTCCCCATTTCATCTACGGGTACCTTAACACTTCTCACTCTTTCTCGTACTCTTCATCTTAATGACATACTAATTGTTCCTCACATCACTGCTAATCTTTGATCTATTGCTATATTTGTCACTAAAAATTCCTGTGTCATTGAATTTAATCCATTTGGTTATGTTGTGAAGGATCTTAAATTCATAAATCCTGCTTCTTGCGGGCCCCATTTATAACAACCTCTATCTAACGAAGCTTCCAACACACTTCATCAATCTAGTTGCTCTTACAGTTGCCTCCTCTTCAATAAATTTGCGGCGTCAACGTCTTGGTCGTCCCTGCCATTCTACATTTTCTAGATTAGGTACTAGTTTGTGTTACCAATCTATGTACTTCTTGTCTTCAAGGCAAAAGTGTTCATCGTTAATTTCTTGTGTTTTTTCGAGTAACTGTTAAACTTTTACAACTAATTCATTGTGATATTTAGGGTCTTTCCCCACCTCTTTCTCAATTTGGTTCTTGATATTTCATTATCTTTATAGATGACTTCAGTCATTTTACTTAGATTTTCCCTTTAACTCATAAAAATAATACCTTACTTCATTTTCAATCTTTCAAAGCCACTGTTGAAAACCTCTTCCCCACCACCATAAAAACCTTTCAATGTGATGGAGCTCCTGAACTCACCAAAGTGTCTTTGCTTACTATTTTGTTTCCACTGGAATTACTTTTCGCATCTTTTGCACCTATACACCCCAACAAAATAGTCTTGTCAAAAGAAAAATTCGTCACATTATTAAAACTGGTCTTACCCTTCTTCTCCATGCCTCTCTTCCTAGGTTTCTCTAGTATGAAGCCTTCACTACTGTTGTTTATCTTATCAATCTATTAGCCAACCCTATTCTTCATCACAATTCTCCATATGAAGTCCTCTATCATGCTCCACCAAACCTTACTCATCTTCGGGTCTTTGGTTGTGCCTATTTTCCCTATTTGGGCTCCACTCGTTTAGACAAACTTACACCAAAATATGTACAATGTGTTTTTCTTGGCTATGCGTCCCAGTATAAAGGTTATCTATGTTTTGATTCCATCAACTCTAAACTTGACATTTCCCGTCATGTCCACTTCCTTGAACATCTTTTTCCCTACAAAAATTTTCCTGTGTCATCCACCACCTCACCATCATCATCTTCTATTTTTTTTTACCTTTACCTCTTCCTCCTTTGCCCCCTACTTCCTCTTCTTGCCTTACCCCAAACACATCCAATCCTCCTTCGCATCCTTTGATCACTTGTACTTGAGACCACACTTGTAACCCTCATCATTTTTTTGATTACATTACCTATACTATCACCATCCCAAATACGTTTTCTGATCCCACATACTTCACTCAAGCTAACAAATTTTCTCACTAGCGCCAATCCATGCTTGATGAGTTCAACACTCTCCATCGTGATAACACATGGACACATGTTCCTTCCACACCAAACATAAACATTGTTGGCTATAAATGAGTTTTTCGCACTATACAAAATCCCAATGGTTCTCTTAAAAGTTACAAAGCTTGCTTGTAGCCAAAGGTTATCATCAAACCCTAGGAGTTGATTATACCGCAACTTTCAGTCTTATTTCAAACCAATAACTATTCAAATCATCATTGCCCCGACCATCTTTCATACTTGGCCTATCCGCCAACTTGATGTTAATAATGCCTTTTTTCATAGTTATTTACAAGAACCTGTCTACATGTCTCAACTCCCTAGCTTTATTGATCCCCATCATCCTAATTATGTTTGCAAACTCCATAAAGCCTTATATGGTCTCAAACAAGCCCCTTGAGCTTGGTTTCATCGCCTCAATAAAAAAACTACTTGATCTTCATTTTAAACCCTTAAAATCTGATACATCTCTCTTCATTTATAAACCTATCTCTCACATTACCTTCCTCTTAGTTTATGTGGATGATATCTTAGTCACTAGTTCTTCATAATCCTTCATCCAACACTTATCAATGACCTCAACTCTACCTTTTCCATGAAAGACTTAAGTCCACTCCATCACTTTCTTAGTATTGAAGGCCATAATACTTCTCAAGGTATTCTTCTCATCCAAACACAATACACTAAAGATCTCCTTCTTTGAACTGATTTTAATAAATCTAAGCCAGTTTATACACCGATCACTCCATCTCTTTCATTGTCCAAAAATCATAGTGTTCCACTTTTTGATCCTATTGAATATCAAGCACTATTGATACCCTCCAATATCTTTGTCTCACCCATCTTGACATTTAATTTGTTGTCAATAAGGTCCAATTTTTACAATGTCCTACTGACATTCATTAATCTGTGGTAAAATGGATTCTATGATATCTCCTCCACACCCTCTCATGGCATTCACTTTACCAAATCTACCCACCTTTCTTTACAAGTCTATTGTGATGCTGACTAGGCTGGTTGTCTTGATGATCGACATTCTACATCTAGTTATTGCATTTTTCTTGGGCCTAATCTTATTTCTTGGAGCACCAATAAGCAACTCACTATTACTCGATCCAGTACTAAAGCTAAGTATCACAACATTGCTCTTGCCTCTATAGAATTATGTTGGATTACTGCACTTTTTAGTGAACTAGTTTTTCCTACCCTTTGGTGTGATAATATTGGCGTGACATTTTTGGCCTCCAATCTGGTTTCTTAGGCTCGTACCAAGCACATTGAAATGGATATTCACTTTGTTCGTGATCTCGTTGCCAACAAAGCTCTATTCATTTGACACATTTCATCCTCTGCTCAGATTGTTGATATTCTGATCAAAGCTCTTTCTTCTTCAACTTTACAATGACTTCAAAACAAGCTCATGATTTCCCCCTACCGTGAGCTTGAGGGGAGTTGATAACATCTCAACAAATTATCTATCATATCTTGTCTCATTTCACATTATTCACGAGTAAATATCTAATCTGTTGTAATCTTCATTTAAGCTTATCACTTAGTTTAAATTGAATCAGTTCTAAATTGATTCACCTTATCTCATTTAGTGCTGTAAATACAGCACACATTGTATAGCAATAGAAATACAATACAACTTCTTTACATTACACTATCTTTCACTAATTTCAACTCTACTACATAAGTCAACCAGCAACCAAAAGCACTTGTATGTTAATTCTACAGTTCTACGTTTAAGTCTTAAGTGGACCACTTCAAAGGTTGTTTTTCTTTCTATAGAAATTGAAGTACACGTGAGTATTTTCATCACTTGACAATCAGCAGCTCCATAGTAAAATACCAGTTTCATTATTGTAATCAACGCATACAAACTGAAATATCTAATATCAGTTTGCAGCGGCTTATTGAAGGGGCAGAGGATTGTAAGGTAGAGGGACTACATGCAGATCATGCTTTCTTCTAACAGCAGCACCGAAAAGCTCGGTCATGTCGAGATCTTCGTCCTTCATACCTCTGGGGAGTTTCCAATCAAAATTATACAGCAACTGTGCAAGTGAAAATTCCACATTAGCTATACCAAATGTTATGCCAGGGCATATCCTTCTTCCTCCACCAAATGGGATGAGCTCGAAATTAGAACCCTTGTAGTCTATTGAACTATCAAGAAACCTCTCTGGATAGAATCTCTCAGGATCTTTCCAATGATTGGGATCTCTTCCTATTGCCCATGAGTTGACAATGACCTTGTACTTTTCCGGTATTACATAGCCACTGATCTCACATGTCTCCCTACATTCTCTGGGTACCAATAATGGAAGAGGTGGGTGTAGTCTGAGAGTTTCTTTGATAATCAATTTTAAGTAGCACAATTCTTGAAGGCTCGTTTCATCAATAGCTCCTTTTCTATCAAAAACATCTCTCACCTCTGCTTGTGCCTTTTTCATAACTCTTGGGTTCTTCAACAATTCAGACATTGCCCATTCAAGAGCAGTAGATGATGTCTCACTGCCAGCCACGAAAACATCCTACAATAGGATTACCAAAGGAGTTAATCAGAACTGTTAAAAGTTTGAATAGGATTCATTTTTCTGCCTCATCCAACGACTTAGGTTTTTTTAATATCAGACGGAAAGGAACTTAGGTAAAGCTGATAAGATTCCAATACTTACCAATATAACAGCTTTGACATTATCAGTAGATAAGGGGAATTCAAGATCTCCTTGCTCCTGAAGATTCAGAAGAACATCAACTAGATCTAGATCAATTTCTTTACTTTTTTTGCTGTCCTTGTTCGCCAACTTAGTGGCTTTATGCTCACTGATGATGATGTCAAGTACGCTATCGATTTTTCTATGCAACCTTTGGAGCTTTTGCTTCATCCCAGTTATAATTGGAAGAAATTTAAGAGAAGGGTACACATCAGTGACACTGAATCCTCCTCCAACCTGTACAATTTCCTGTATAATTGGTCCAAATGCATATTTGTCTTGCCATATCTTACCAAAGGCAGCCCTTGAAGTAACACTAAACGTTAAGGAAAATATCATCTTACTGAGATTGATCGGTGATCCTGAACTAGAAGAAATGTTTCTGATGAGATCACACACCTCTTGTTCTCTGATTGATCTGAAAGATTGCACTCTTTTCACACTTAACAGCTCCAACAGGGAAATCTTTCTCATTTGTCTCCAAAAATCTCCATACCTTGACATCACCATACTTGAGTTATAGGCTACGATTTCTGCTGCAATCAGATATGGCCTATCAGCAAAGATAACATCATGAGTTTTCATGATTTCTTTGGCAGCTTCAGGTGATGAAACAACAATGGTGGAAAGTTCCCCAAGTTGAAGGTGCATAAGAGGTCCATATTTCTTGGCCAAGTCTCTTAGTTGATGATGAGGTAGAGACCCTCCAAGTTCAAGCAGGTTTCCTATTATTGGCAGCTTCTTTGGCCCCGGAGGTAAGTTTTGAGCCTGCTGATCAGACTTTGATCTCTTACTTATCACAATAACCATTGATACGCAGAGAAAAATAAAAAGAAACATTGAGAAGCAGAATTGATCCTCCATGTCGAAAATGGGGATCAAAAGCAAGAATGGATTATGGGGCTGTTGCAAAAAGTTTTAACTACGCCATATATAGCAAATCTGCAGCTCAACTTCTGTGACCAAGAATTTGGGTTCGGCCCTCTTATTTGACTTTAGATTCCTTGTACTGTTTGGACTTGTTTTAGTGTCTGACCAACAGATTTGGCTTTTTTGTGGTGTGGAATCTCTGAAAGATTGAAGCTCCTCTTTATAACAAGTAAACGAGAATCGATTGCTTAATTTAATGGCCCGGTACAAGCTAATATCTTCCTATATTAACAGGAAATGAATCAGGAGTGACGAAATATTCGTTAGTTCCAAGAACATGAAGTTTTAAAGTGTGTGCTAATTTAATTTAATTTATATAAATTTTAAAAAGTTAATTATTAAATTGTTTACCAAAAAAGTTAATTATTAAATTAAATATTAATACTAAAATTTAAAAAATTAAACACTCTTTATATATTATTTTTAACAATATTTCCTTATTTATCAAGATAAAACCGAACACTTTTATTTATTAGTTGCGACTGCTGAATTTCCATAACTTACTGAACTTGAACTATATCCAAAACATTTTATTGGAAATAAAGTAAAGCTTTAAACTTCATCAATAATCAAATTTCTTTTTTTGTGAATTTTTATATTTTTAATATAATAAAGGAAAGCCATTTTGAAACTTCACTTTCATATTCATAGGCCGCTTGGAAGCCTCTTTTTTCCACAGTGTCGGGCTTGACTCAAGAGTGGCAATATTTACTACTCTACTTTGAAACTATAGAGCCACGAGACTTTGATATTTTATTTGTTAGTCAACAGTCTTGAAAACTAAAGAGTGGCTGAGCATCTTTTGTTGAATTTTATAGCATAAGTGTTACAAATTCCATTTCTCTCCATAATAACCAAGAATACCCTTCATTATTAAGCAGATTTTTGTGAAATCTAAGGTGGAAGTATGGATTAGGGAGAATTACTAGAGTGACGTCCGAGCAAAAGTCAGACACTTGTTTTCCATCCTATAATCTTAACCTTGAAAGAGATGATGAGTATGTCTAGTTAGTACATAGGTTTGGAAAATTCTCGAACGAGTCTTTTAGGGATATAATAAGAAACAAGGAGGGTATCAAAGATGGAGCAAGATTATATGAGACAGGAATTTGTTGCCAAAGGCTTCATTTCATATGTGGCTAATAGCTAAAGGTAAACTGCCCACTTTGAACAAACTACAGTTCTCAACCTAGAAAATGTGTGCTTCTTGTGCAAGGAAGTAATGAAACACTTGATTACATTTTTTCAATCATAACTTCTCCCATGATATATGAAAATTATTCTGGAGCTATGCCATATCAATACTGAAAATTGAAGTTACATATGTCAAAAATGGTAGGCATTGTTTTTGGTGCTCACCAAAGTTGAAATAAAGAAAAGGATAGTTGGCCATAGATATAGAGTAGAAAAAAAGACAAGAGACGTGAGGTGAGAGAGAAAAGAAAGAAAAATAGATACAAAAATATTATGTATATTTTTTGGTCTAATTTTTTCCTTGTAATTCTCCAGTTTTTCTCAGTAGTAAAATTCTTCCATCCTTATTCGTGATTTTTATCCTAATTTGGAGGTTTTTCATGTAAAATCTATCTATTCACTATCCTTCAGTCCTATTTAATTGCGAATTTGCTCTAATTCGGTTGATTTTCATAACAAGTGGTATCAGAGCAAGGTGAGAAAATTACAATAAATTTTTTGACATAATTTGTTTGAAGTTTGGGTTAGTACAGTAAAAGTTGGTGAATAGTAACCTTAAAAGGTGACAACTGTTTATGCATTTATTTTTACATTAAACTGTGTAGTTATTGTAATTTAAGTATACAGTACTATTTATGTGTATGGCACTATTTATACATATACATACGATATTATTCACATATACGAAACTATTCATATGTACGAATACTGTTCACGTGAAATAGTGAGAGCTAAATTCTGTTCGTGATAGAAGTAATGGCAACAAATTTTGAGAATGAGAAGTTCAATAAGAGTAATTTCTCATTGTGGAAGTTGAAGATAAAGGTAATCTTGAGAAAAGATAATTGTCTGGTAATCATTAGTGAATGACCAGCTGGAGTTATAGATGAAAAGTGAAACGAGATGGACGAGGATGCTGTAGCTAATCTTTACCTAGCTTTAGTTGATAGAGTATTATCCAGCATAAAGGAAAAGAAGAATGCGAAGCAAATATATGATCACCTCACAAAATTGCACAGGGCCAAATCACTCCACAACAAAATTTTTTTGAAGATGAAACTATACATTTTACGTATGGCGAAATCCACTTCAGTGACGAAATACTTAAATACTTAAAATACTTTATTTTGCCAACTCACTTCAATGGGACACAAAATAAAGATAAGTGAAAGTGCAGAACTTCTACTCCAAAGTCTACCTGATTCATATGATCAACTCGTCATCAATTTAACAAACAACACAGACACTCTAGTCTTCGACAATATTGCAGCAACTATTCTGAAAGAAGAGAGTCAGCACAAAAGTAAGGAAGATAGGCTGGCAAATTCGCAACAAGTGGAGGCCTTGGTGGTGACGAGAGGAAGATCAATGGAACATGCATCAAATGGGAGTCATAGTCATAGTAGATCAAAATCCAAGAGTAAGAAGGATTTCAAGTGCTACAATTGTGGCAAGAAAGGGAACCTTAAAAAGAATTGTTAGAATCTGAATAAGAAAAATTATATTCTTCAAGGACATGTGGTAAATACTTCAGATGATGGAGATGCAATGGTCTGTGAAGCAGCAACGACTATTAGAGGTAAGAGAAGATTTGTTGATGATGACTTCTCGATTTAGTAGCTACTTTTCGTATGACCTCTTGAAAAGAATGGTTTCATCAGTATGAATCTATCTCTGGGGGATCTATGTATAGTTGTAATGATCAAGCTTTGAAGATCGTTGGTATCGACAGCAACAAGTCAAAGATGTATGATGGGATAACTTAGACTATTGAAAAAGTATGGCATGTGGTGGGTCTGAAGAAGAATTTGTTGTCTGTAGGACAATTGGATGATCTCGATTTCATATTTGAGATTCAAAACAAGGTCAAGAAAGTGATTAAAGGAGCGCTGGTACTTATGAAAACATAGAAGATTGTTACAAATATATACATACTGAAGGGAGTAACTTTACAAAAATGAGAGGCATCCATTGCGGTGACTAGTCCAGATGACAAATCTACAATCACGTGGCATAAAATGCTTAGACATATGTCAAAACAAGGAGTGAAGATACTTGCAGAGAATAATCTACTTCCAGGTATCACAAAGGTATCACTACCCTTCGATGAGCATTACATTGTGATTAAGCAACATCAATTGAAGTTCAACACATCAAAATTTAGAAGCAAAGAAATTCTAGAATTGATTCACTATGATATATGGCAAACACCGGTTACATCCCTAAGAGGAGCAAATTTCTTTGTATCTTTCATTGATGATTATTCGAGGAGATGTTGGGTGTTTCATATCAAGAGGAATTTAGGTGTATTTCCAACTTTCAAATTTACAAAGCACGAGTGGAACTCGAATCTAGTAAGAAGATAAAGAGTTTACGCTCAGATAATGGAGGCAAATATACTGGGAAATAATTTGATGAATTCTGCAAGCAAGAAGGCATCAAAAGGCAACTCACGGCAGCATACACTCCTTAAAAAATGGAGTAACAGAGCGGATGAATAGAACTCTATTGGAAAGAACAAAAGCGATATTGAGAATTGCAAACTTAGATAAGAAATTTTGGACAGAAGTAGTCAATACTGGTTGTTATGTGGTGAGTCGAGCTCCATCAACTGCAATTGAGTTCAAGACACTGATAGAGATATAGACTGGTAAGCTAGTGGATTATTCCAACCTTCATATATTTGGAAGTCTTGCTTATATGATGTTTAATGCCCAATAAACTATGAAGTTAGATCCAAAATCTAGAAGATGCATTTTCTTAGGGTATGCTGAAGGT
>JAOTIZ010000005.1:20906492-20927176 GCA_027123425.1 Erythroxylum panamense | reverse complement strand
CAATTATTAATATTTATATTAATTAGATTGAAATTAATTAATTAATTATATTTTAATTGATTAAGCAATCACTTATCTTTTAGTTAATTAATTATTTATATTTTAATTAGCTAATTTTATTTTTATCTGTGTTAAATATATTATAATTAATTAATCAATTAATTATGTTATAATTAATCATTTTATTTTAATTAATTAATTATTATTTAATAAAAATGTAATAAATTATATAGGAACAAAATAACAACTTCCATGTCATGCCTGATATATCTTTATTACTTTTCACTTACATATAATAATATTTTTAATTTAGTTTATATATTTTATCCATTTATAACAAATACATTACACTACATTTCCTTAATTTTTAAATTTTAATTCAAAATTTTTACTAACTAATATTACTAATTATTTTCTAATATTCTAACTTATATATTTTTAATGTAAAGAAATTTAGCCTTCTTAAGAAATTATACATTTCAATATTTAAATATCTATAATTTTATTACAAAATTTTAAATTACCCAATATCATTTATACATTAAATAATATAATAATATAACATGTTTAAAATAAGCAATGGTAGAACTAAATTAAGTGGGCATTATATTACTGCACATTTACGCAACATCTATCTCCTAGTTGCCTGCTAAGCCTTGTAACTTAGGAAAAGTAAAACAAAAATAAAAATAATATTGTCAAACAATTCATTTAACTTCATCTAAATTCAGAGTTTTAAGCATTTTGTTAATTAAGGACTGAATTCAATTAATTTTAAAATATAAAATTTTTAACACTTTGGAAAATTCATATTTTAAACCTACAATTTTTTTTCTTATAATTCATTGAGAACTTTAATAACTCAGCGGACCCAATTCAATCTAATTCCCCCCCCCCCCGGATTAGTTTTCTAGACCTCCCAACGGAGAGATCAAGCAGCGAATGTTTATTTTGTGCAATCATTTACTTGTCTTCCATGTACGTAATGGTATGTGTGGAATAGTTAACTTATGGCATTAGCATATCAAATCAGTGTCATATCAAATATGGCAAGTGACTGTTTATTTACACTCAAGCGCACGCTATTTTTTGATGCGATTTGATAATTTGTAAACTTTTCAATAATATCAATTTGTGCTGTCTTCAATGAATATTATAAATTTTCTAATCATTTTTCTAGTTAGTTTTTGAATATAAACCTAAAAGTTATCATTAAAATGTTATATATCTGGTCGGGTCGGCTGTGCTAGGCCCAAGCCCAGGTCCGAATATAGACGGCCCGACTACAGATAGAAACCTCCCATGCACAAGTAGAGTTCTACGTGAAGACTTAAACCTAGCATCTATTCCATATATAAGGTATTGTTTTAACACGCAAGAGGTACGATACTGAAAAACCCTAATTCTCTTGATTCCTTAGCCTAAAAACTCTCCAAAAAGACTGACTTGAGCGTCGGAGGGGCTTATCGGGAAACAACCCCCGACGTGCCTTCGTTTTGTTTTGCAGGAACCTTCAAGCCGGAGTCGATCAACCTCATGGATCCAATAGGCAATTCACAGCCTCATCAGAATCCGGCAGAACCAATAACAATTCAATGATTATTAAATACTATATTATTTTGAATAAAAAATTCCTGTCAATTATTATGAAAAGTTCTCATCATACGTAATTGATTTAGATTTTGTAATTATTAAAATCGGTAATAACAAACAAGCAACATATATTTAGTTTTAAACAATAGTTGATCCAGAAAACCTAACTGATCAACCAGCTAATTGTCAAACGGTAGGAAAACAAAATGAAATCCGAAACAATAGTAAAAAAATAACACAAAAAATGAGAAGTCGAACAAGCAAGATGCTTTAGATTAAAATGTTTAAAGGCAACACAGATGTATTCATCTACATCACACAATCGAGATCAACATTTTATTTAGGGCATAAGAACACAATGAGAATGACATACTTCCAATGCTTGGCATAGAGTCTTAGTGGTTCTTCTCCATCTTTCACAACCTATCAAAAACAAGAACACTTTGTGCAAGAGAGAGCTAATAGTACAAGACCCAATATTCTTTCTCACACCTACACATCATATATATACAATCCCATCATATGTTATATCTTATAACATGTTCTACCTTAAGGGGTAGAATATGATAATTGTGACATTTTTTTAAGGATGTTATGAATTATAATTTAATGTGTCAACATATAGTTATTAGAGTACAACCATGTACCTCAAATGTAATTAGTAAATTATTAATCATCCCATTATGATTATTAAACATACATTATACAATTTAACTAATGGTTATGCATATGGAATTAATGTTGTAATTATATTAGTCCACATATTTCTAACATCTCCCACTTGGACAATATAATCAAACTACCATACCAATCTCCATCATCAAAAGCAGTCAAATAAACCATATGCAATATTATATCAATAGGATATATATACTACACATGATTTGACCTTGAAGATGTTCAAATACCATAATAACCATTAAAATAACATGCATGCAGTACAACAACTGAGACTTTGCATTTGTCTCCTTTTGTACCTGTTATTTCAGCAAACTACATACATGCATCAACATATATATGTCAATATTAATAAGAAATGACTGCAAACATCATTATGCATGTTTCATATATAAAAGTCATAAGTAATCCATATAAAGTACTAACATGTTCAATACAAAATAGCAAACTCTCACCAATTTTATATAACTAAGCTCCTAACAATTCTATGCATGATACGTGTTTTACAAGCACACATATATATAAGCCTTTTGTAAATGGATTTGCTAACATACTAGCTGTAGGCGTATACTCAACAATAATAAGGGATTTAATGACTTTCTCTTTAACAAAATAGTACTTCATATCAATATGTTTTGAGTGAGAAGTAATTCTAGTGTTCTTAGAGAAAGCTACAGCTGTGGAATTATCACAATACAATTTCAACGAACTCAAAATAGAGTCTACAATGTCCAATGCTAAAATAAAATTCCGCAACCATATTGCCTTGACAAGCTACCTTTTATCATACCATATAATCTGCCTCCATTGTTAAGGACGTCGTGTGTGTCTGCTTGACACTTTTCCATAATACAGCTCCTCCAACCATCATAAAGATGTAGCCTGAAGTGGATTTTTTATCATCCACACATCCTGCATAATCAGCATCACTGAACCCAACTATATAAAGAGTGTCAGTTCGCCGATAAGTCAATATGTAATCCTTGATACCCTGAAGATACCACATGACCTTCTTAGCCGCTTTCCAATGGCTGAGTCTAGGATCACTCAAGTATCTACCCAACAGACCTACAATAAAAGCAATATCAGGGAGTGTGCATACTTAAACATACATCAGGCTACCTACAAGTGATGCATAAGGAACAATTTTCATTTCATCTCTCTCTTTATCATTTTGTGGACATTGGGCCTTTAAGAATTTGTCACCCTTCACTATTGATGCCTTTCCAGGAGAACAAGAATTCATATTGAATCTTTTCAAGATCCAATCAATGTAATTCTTTTGAGACAATCGAAGAATCTCATTAGCTCTATCTCGGAGAATTTGGATTCCAAGTACATAAAAGGCCTTACCAAGATCCTTCATATCAAAATGACTAAATAACAATTGTTTTGTCTCAAATAATAGATCAATATCATTAGTAGCAAATAGAATGCCATCAACATACGGTACCAGAAAAATGAAACTGCTCCCACTGAACTTCATATATATACATTGATCAACTACATTCTCCTTGAAGTCATTTGCAGTGGCAATCTTATCAAACTTGAGATACCATTGCCTTGATGCTTGTTTTAACTCACAGATAGACTTCTTAAGCTTGCAAACCATGTGTTTTTTACCAGTTATCTCAAAACCAACTAGTTGAGTTATATAAACATCTTCATATATATCTCCATTCAAGAAGGTGGTTCTCATATCCATTTGATTGATTTTCAAATCAAAATGAGCAATTATAACTATTATGATTCACAGTGAATCCTTAGTAAAAACTAGTGAGAAGGTTTCCTTGAAATCAATCCCTTCTCTCTGGCTATAGCCTTTGGCCACAAGTCTAGCCTTATACCTTTCTACTTGTCTACTTGAGTCATGTTTGATTTTGTAAACCCACTTGCATCCAATGGGTTTGCAACCTTTAGGTACTTCAACTAACTTCCAAACTTCATTTTGGGACATGGAACTCAACTCATCTTCCATTGGATTCATCTATAACACATATTGAGGATTATTCATGGCTTCTTGAAAACTAACTGGTTCAATATTATCTCTCACATCGAACTCATATTCCTACAAATAGATAATATAGTCATCAGGAATGGTAGGTCTACGTGTTCTTTGTGATCTCTTGACAACAATTTCATTATCCCCAGTATTAATGACTTCATCCTGTGCTTGATTTTGAGGTTCATTATGAGATTCTATTGGAATCTGTTGAATCATAGGGTCATCAGTAAGAGCAAAAGCAAAGGGTATAGGGACTAGAATGCGTTTTTCCTTGAATACAATTTCTCTTAACCCTTGACTTGAACCAAATTCATCTTTAAAATAGATAGCTCTATTTGATTCTATAATTATGATCGAGTGAAATGGGCAATAGAATCATGATCCCCTTGATCTGACGGTGTAGCCTACAAAGTAGCCACTAATGGTTTTCTGATCAAATTTATTAGATTGCATATTGTAGGGCCTTACTTCTGCTTTGCATCCCCAAATATGAAAATGACTTAAGCTTGGTTTCTTTCTTGACCATAACTCATATGCAGTCTTTATGACTGATTTGCTAGGTACTTGATTCAAGATATAAGCAGCTGTCTTCAATACCTTACCTCATAAAAATTTAGGCAAACTAGAATGAATCAACATACATCGCAACATATCAAGAAGTGTGCGATTTCTTCTTTTAGCGATTCCATTCGACTGAGGTGCTCCTGGCATTGTATATTTTGCTTCAATACCACATTCATGTAAATATCTAGCAAGAGGCCCTGGATTCTTTCCACTCTCATCATAACGCCCATAATACTTTGCACCTATTTCAGAGATAACTACCTTAATTTTCTTTCCCTTTTGAAGCTCAACTTTTGTCTTGAAAATCTTAAATGCTTTCAAAGATTCAGATTTTTCATGAATGAGTTCCACATGACCATACCTAGAAAAATCATCAATAAAAGTGATGAAGTATTTATAACCAACCATAGCAAGTGGAATAAATGGTCCACGTATATCAATATAAATCAACTCCAACAATTTTGAGCTCCTGTTTATTTTTCTTTTTCTAACCTTGGCGGTTAACTTTCCTTTAATACAATCAACATAGGCAGTAAAATATGAAAAATTAAGATCCTAAAGTATACCATCTTTTTCCAGTCGCTTTGTTATGTCTCTAGAAATATGGCCTAAATGTTTGTGTCATAACATAAAAGATATCAAATCCAACCTTATACAAAATCAACAACAATAATAAGAGAAGAGGAAGAAGCAACAGTAACAACATCATTAAACACTCAAGTTTGTATAAATTTTCACATAAGTTTCCATTTCCCACCAAAAGGAGTCACAATACAAAGTCAATTTTCCAATTCCAAAAAGAAAACTATAACCTAGTCTATCCAAAATGGATACAAAAATCAAATTCTTCCTAATAGAAGGTAAATAAGCGACATCATGTAACACCAAAAGATATCCTGTATTCAAATGTAGTCTAACTATCCTAAAAAATTCAACTTTGACTTTAGTATCATCTTCCATGTAAATATGTTGGTCAGAACTAGTTGGCCTTCTTCGACTTGTCAATTTCTGCAAGGAATTCGTAACATAAATTGTTGCTCCAGTATCTAACCACCAAGTATTTAAAGGCACATCAATAACATTGGACTCTAAATAAACCATCACAAGACAATTACCTTTCTTCTCTAAATGAGCTTTAAGTTTTTGACAATCAGCTTTCTTGTGCCCAAAACTCTGACAAAAGTTGCATTTCCCTTTGAAAAACTTTTTTTTGACTAACAGAAGATGAGCCCGCCTATCCACTTCCTTTAGGACCAACAGCTTTCTTCTTGAAAGACTTTTGTGTAAGGTTCCGATCATACATCTCATATATAATATATGTCAAATATATACAGCAGAAAATAAAACAAAAGCTCAAAATTCATATTTACTCATGCATATACGTATAGAAAACAAAAACATGAAATGTAATATGTTTACATACTTTTCTGACGATCTCCTTTGTTCTTTAAACTTCTTCACGTTGGGTTGTCATAAACCACAATGATCAATATAGACCGTCTCTAATGAAAGTCCACATGAAGATAGAAGGATGAAACCTCACTAGGAGATGTCTAGAGTTCTTTTTTGTGTTAGCAAAAACAAGAACTCTTTTGAGAGTTAGAGAGAAAAAAAGTGTGTGTGTAAGAAAGAACCTTTCTTTTCCCTTTTGTCTTACACAGGATGCACGAAAATCATCTCTATTTTCTGCACAATTTAGCCTTCCATAACCCCCATCACTAATTTTTATTTTTTAATAAAAAAGAAAATAAACATATCAGAGTAGGCATCGTCCCTGACCCCCATCTGGGTCGGCGGGTCGACCCGAATGTATCTCCCTCTATCGACCTTAGTTTTCGACAATTTTAGAGGCGTATATCAGGGTAGGCATTGTCCTTGACCCCCATCTGGGTCAGTGGGTCGACCCGAATGTATCTCCCTCTCTCAACCTTAGTTTTTGACTATTTTAGAGGCGTTTTCTTCCATTTTCACACTCTATGGATTTCCCGTATCCATTTTAGTCAAAAGTGCTCCAAAATTCGAAAACAACAAACCCATTTTGGCCAGGGAAGAAAACATGAAACCTTTCACAATCACACCCAAAAACTATGATTCTTTTGCCCAAAATAAAGGTGAAAAGCTACAACATCAACCAGCAATATTTTATGAACCTCAACGCAACATTTCAAAGTCATTTATGCCAAAAAAAAGAGTTGAAAATATGGGTATATTGAAAAAAACGAGCCCTAAAATCAAATGACATGGCTCTGATACCAATAGTTAAAAAACAACACAGATGCATTCATCTACATCACACAACCAAGATCAACATTTTATTTAGGGAATAAGAACATAATGGGAATGACATACCTCCAATGCTTAGCATAGAGTCTTGGTGGTTCCTCTTCATCTTTCAGAACCTATAAAAAACGAGAACACTTTGTGCAAAAGAGAGCTAATAGTAGAAGACACACTATTGTTTTGGACACCCACACATCATATATATACAATCCCACCATTTGTTATATCTTATAACATGTTCTACCCTAAGGGGTAGAATAGATAATTGTGTCATTTTTTTAATGATGTTATATATGAACTATAATTTAATGGGTCAACATATAGTTATTAGGGTACTACAATGTGCCTCAAATGCAATTAGTAAATTATTAACCATAGCATTATGGTTATTAAACATACATTATGTAATTCAACTAATGTTCATGCATATGGAATTAATGTTACGTTTATATCAGTCCACATATTTCTAACATAAGAAACTAATGAATGTACATTGTCACCATCCATCATCTCTAGAAAGTCATATTAATCCTCATACATAATCTTAAATAAATTAATTTTTTGATATTTTATGTTTAACATTGGATAAAATTTTATTCAAAATTATTATTAGATGTTGAATAAAATAGATAAATCATTAATAAATAATATATTATTTAAATAATTAAAAATATCATTATCAATTATTATTGTGAAAGATATGTAATTTCCATATATCAAAATGAGTAATAAAAATGAATGTTCAAACATTATTATTTAATATTTTATATTTACTACTAGACAATAGATTCAAAATTCTATGACCTAAGAAACTAATGAATATACATTTTTCACTTGCCTTTGAGAAAGTCAATGTGATCCTCAAATACAAGCTTAATAAATCATAAAATGTCAAAGTAGAGTTTCATACTAGCAAGTTTACTGTGTTGAACCAAAACCAAAGTCAAAGAAACAAAACTAAGACTTTCATGACCATTCTCTGCTCTTTTCTTCGATGCCCTAATACCTCACGAAATAGAGGAAACCTAATCTGTTCCACTATGCATAGTATTTTTCTTGGTAAGTAGAGACAAAGGAATGTCATCCAAATTTTTTAGCTCACTTGTTGATCAAAGTTGGAGTTAAATTCTAGACCAGAACAAAGAAAAAAATTTAACTAATAGATGAAAATCACTGCCCAAGCTTGTCCTCCTCTCTCATACCGTAACATGGCAGCATTAACTAGTTTGAGCGACTGCAACTATGATAATGGGTTGATTAAACTACACATATATACACGAGGGCTTTTGATCAAATTCTGACTAAATTCAAGCCCAACAACTTATGCCCAAATCCTTCTTTTTTTCATATTGAAATTTGGAATAAGCCAAATTTAATCAAATTAAATTTAACTTCTCCTTCCGGACAGAATACAACCTTTTTTCCATCTCTAGGAAAAAGAACATATTCCTTCGACAAAACGAGGTTTTTACTGCGGTACATTAAGCTAGTTGATAGGGATTCAACATTCTTAAGTAATTGCACTGCAAAAATGAACGAAACTGAAAACAATTGCCAAAAGACGAGTCGTCAAGCATTGTGATATGTTCATAGGCGGTGCATGGGTTGCATGGGTCTTGAGGAGCATCATTGGTGTACGTGGTCAGAGTTGTTAGCCCTGGTCCTATTCTGTTGCTAAAGTTTTGGTTGTTAGTTGACTTGGTGAGTTCATAATTAGTAGATCTAAAATAGGAGTACGTAGTTAATTGTTAGTCATTTACTTTGTTATGGCCGAATAAGTAGCCAGCATCTTCTATTTGTTTGTTGAAATCTGTTAGTGGATTGAGCCACTGTTGTTTCCTCATATATATTTCCATGGCAACATAGAAGGAAAGATATAACATTTTTACCAACTTTGTTTCTTCTTCCTCTGTTTCTTCCAATCTCTTAAAGTCTACGAAAAATTCTCTATCAGTGGTATTAGAGCAGGTTAGGCTTAAGATGGGAACAAGGAATCAAACTAATGTTGAGTTTCACAGCGAAGTTCAAGAAATACTAGGTCGTCATGAAACCAGTATTGATGAATTTCATTCCATTATATAAACTGTGTTGACAGAAATTCAGTCCTTGAGGGTGTCTCATGAGTGTTGGAGAAGATGAATTTGCATGCTAAACTCCTCTGCTGCTTTTGCTGTCCAAGCTGGAAAAAGGAAGTTGCTGCAGAGAAAAACAAAAGGAAGCAGAGATTTGCTGCAGAGGAAAACAAAAGGAAGCAGAGATTTACTGCAAAGATATTTTGTGTTTGTTGTTTAAAGCTGTTTTGTTCATAGGAATGGAGTGGAACAAATTTTTTGGGTGTGGCATGTTGGTCAATGCTGTAATAGCATATCGAATATTTCTGTTTTGCTATTTTTATGCTTCTTACCTTTATGCTGCTAGAGATACTATCTTAGCTTAAATAGGTAATTTTGGGGGAAGGAAAGTTGTTAGCTTAAAATAGGTATTATTGCAGATGAAAGTTGTATTCTGCAGAAGTCCACTTTGGATGTTTTTATTCCTTATATATGGAATCAAAGGGAACGTTTTCTGTGTGTGTCCACAAAAATCATATTCTCCACTACTTTGCCCACTTTTACATGGTATCAGAGCTCCAATTCCTTCGGGACTGTGGAGATCAACTTTGACATCAATTATTCAACTTCAAGCAGCGTAGAAATCATCCAAACTAGGAACTGCAGAAAATGGCAGCAACAAGTTCAACGTCCTCCTCAATACCCAACGTCCCAATTTTTGATGGCAAGCACTTTCACATTTGGTTTGTAAAGATGCGTTTTCACCTCAAATCACAGGGACTTTGGAAGGTGGTTGAATCAGACATCGGACCACCAGCTCTAAGAGCAAATCCCACGGTTGCCCAGATGCGGGAACATGAAACTGAATTGCTGAAAAAGGACAAAGCCATAGTAGTCCTACATTCAGCTCTTGCTAACCATATTTTTACGTCCATAATGAACATGGAATCACCAAAGGAAATATGGGATTGGCTAAAGGCAAAGTATGAAGGCTCAGATAGGATCAAGGATGCCAAGCTACTGACATTACGGAGGCAGTTTGAATTCTTGAAAATGAAGGAGGATGAGCTCATTGAAGCATATGTTGACAGAGTTCTGGACATTGTGAACCAAATGAAACTCCACGGTGAGGAATTTGCAGACAAGAAAATTGTCGAAAAAATCCTAATCAGTATTTCTCCTAAATTTGAAGCAAAGATCGCAGCGATAGAAGAAGCTGGAGATTGGGAATCTTTAACCGTGGCACAGTTATGCAGCAAGCTGGAGGCTCATGAGAAGAGACTGCATATTATGACAGAAGAAGGGCTTGAAGGGGCATTTTCTGCTCAACTGAAATTTAACCCGAAATCCAGAAAACCAGGAAACTCACCTGGAGCAAGTAGCAAATTCAAAGGAAATCAAGAAGATGGACAAAGACGAAAGATTCAAGCCTGTGGACACTGCAAGAAAAGCAATCATCAGACGAGTGATTGCTGGTTCAAGAAGAAAAACAAATTCAAATGTAATTACTGCCACAAAACAGGACACACCCAAAAATTTTGCAGAGCCAAGCAGAGGGAAGAAACAACCTCAGCTCCTCAAGAGGAAGCAAAAGTCACAACAGAAGAAGAAGTACAGCTGCCAGAACACCTTTTCATGGCTGTGGAAGAATCAACCAAAGCTAACAAAACCACGTGGCTTGTTGACAGCGGGTGCACCAGCCACATGACACCCAACGAGTCAGCCTTTACTGAACTCAACAAATCCATTACAGCCAAGATCAAGCTTGGGAATGGACAGGTTGTCTACGCCAAAGGAAAAGGTGTTGTAGCTATCAAAACCAACAAAGGGATCAGGTATCTTACAAATGTACTTTACATTCCTGAACTGCATATCAGCCTTCTAAGTGTTCCGCAAATGCTCGATAATGGTTGTGGGGTATATTTCAAAAGAAAAACTTGCCTTATCTTTGATGATCTTGATAAGGAGATTGCAATACTCAAAATGACAGGAAGAAGTTTCTTAATAAACCTTGAACTAGCTACAGGAACAGCAAGCCTAGCGAAGGAAGAAGGTAGCCAACTTTGGCACAGGAGACTCGGGCATGTGAGTTTCAAAAAACTGCAAGCTATGTCCAAAACCGAGCTTGTGCAAGATCTGCCAGAAATCAATACACCAGCTCATGTATGTGCTGGATGTGCCCTTGGACGACAAGTGAGGAAGCCATTTCCAAAAGGAGAAGTCAACAGAGCCAAGCAGAAGCTAGAGATTGTCCACTCTGATATTTGTGGCCCGATGCAAGTCAACTCTTTAAATGGAAGCAGATACTTTGCGTTGTTCATTGACGATCTCACTAGGATGACTTGGATATATTTCTTGAAAGCTAAAAATGAAGTGTTTACAGCATTCAAAAACTTCAAAGCCATGGCAGAAAATCAAAGCAGCAGTTACATCAAAGTCCTCCGGACTGATAATGGCGGTGAATACGTTTCGATTGCATTCCAGAATTTTTGCAAAGCTTCAGGAATCATCCATCAACTAACTGTAGCCTATACTCCACAACAGAATGGAGTCTCTGAGCGCAGAAATAGAACCATTATGGAGATGGCTCGAAGCATGCTATTTGACAAAAGAATTCCTAAAAAATTCTGGGCAGAAGCTGTCGCTACTGCTGTATTCCTGCTGAATCGCCTACAAACAAAGGCTGTCAATCAAATGACACCGTTCCAAGCATGGACAGGTACCAAACCTTCAGTTAAAAATCTGAAAATATTTGGATCTCTTTGTTTTTATCACATTCCTGCAGAAAAGAGATCAAAGCTAGATGAAAGGGCTGCCAAAGGAATCTTCATTGGCTATTCAACCGAAGTCAAAGGATTCAGGATTTATGATCCAATCTTGAACAGAATTGTTATTAGTAGAGATATTCAGGTGGATGAAGATCAATTCTGGGATTTTGAACGCAAAGAACCACAGAAGCACTCTAATGCAGAAGATCCTGACCAACTTTCTCAAATTCAAGCAGAAGCAGAATTTTCAATTGAGGATACAACTGATGGGGCTGTCATTCGAACAAGCTCTTTGGCAAATATCTATGAAAGATGCAATTATGTCTATACCGAACCAACAAATTTTTCAGAAGCTGCTCAACAACCAGAATGGATGCAAGCTATGCAAGATGAGATTGCTGTGATCGAAAAAAATAACACTTGGCAACTTTCAGATTTACCAAAAGGAAGAAAAGCCATAGGAGTGAAGTGGATTTTCAGAACCAAGTTCAATCCGGATGGCTCTATCTTCAAACACAAAGCTCGATTGGTTGTTAAGGGCTTTGCACAAATTGCAGGTGTCGATTACGTAGAAACGTTTGCGCCGGTTGCTCGTCATGACACCATAAGGCTGCTGTTAGCAATTGCTGGTCAGAAAGGATGGGCTGTTTTCCATCTTGACGTGAAGTCAGCTTTCCTCAATGGAGAACTTGAAGAAGAAATCTACGTCCAACAACCAGAAGGATTCGAAGTTGCTTCAAACAAAGTTTACAAACTAAGGAAGGCGTTATACGGGCTGAAACAAGCCCCTAGAACCTGGTACCAAAAGATTGATGCATATCTCATAAATTCAGGTTTTAGGAGGAGCTTGAATGAAGCAACACTCTACGTAAAGGAAGACAAAGGTGAAATTCTGCTACTTGTTTCAGTTTATGTCGATGACCTGCTGATTACAGGTTCAAATCATGATGAAATAACCAATTTTAAATTGGTTATGCAAAGAAAATTTGAGATGTCAGACCTTGGGTTGATGAATTACTTTCTCGGTTTGGAAGTAAGCCAAGAGCCAGCGGGAATTTATATTTCACAACACAAATATGCTCTTGATCTCTTGAAAAGATTCAAATTGCAGAATTGCAAGGAGACAGCCTCACCATTGGTCCTAAATCACAAGTTGTCAAAGGAATCTGGAAAGAAGTTGAAGGATCCACAAGTATTCCGAAGCATTGTGGGAAGTTTGCTGTATTTGACAGCTTCCAGGTTCGATATTATGTTCTCTACAAGTTTTTTATCAAGATTTATGTCCGAACCAAGTGAATTGCATTTATGTGCTGCTAAACGAGTTCTCAAGTTCATTAAAGGGACAATTAACGACCGAGTTTTGTATGAAAAAGGAATTTCAGTATCCTTGCAAGGGTTTTCGGATTCTGACTGGGCAGGAAGCATCGATGATATGAAAAGCACCTCTGGGTATGTCTTTACCCTCGGTTCAGGTCCAATATGTTGGAATTCCAAGAAGCAGTCAGTGGTGGCTCAATCCTCAGCTGAAGCCGAGTACGTTGCCTTGGCAGGAGCCATGAACCAAGCTGTATGGTTACGGAAGATGATGTCTGATTTGGGGTTCAAACAATTAGAGCCCACTGTTTTGTTTTGCGATAACAAGTCTGCAATCACAATTGCAGAAAACCCAGTTTTGCATGGTAGAACTAAGCACATCAACATAAAATTCCATGCCATTCGTGAAGCTGTAAAATCTGGTGAAATCCAGATTGTATTTTGCCGATCTGAAAGTCAATTGGCTGATTTGTTTACCAAATCGTTAACTCGTGGAAGAATTGATGAATTAAAAGAAATGCTTGGAGTTTCGTATGGCAAATTCAAGGAGGAGTATGTTGGAGAAGATGAATTTGCATGCTAAACTCCTCTGGTTTTGCTGTCCAAGCTGGAAAAAGGAAGTTGCTGCAGAGAGAAAAAACAAAAGGAAGCAGAGATTTACTGCAGAGATATTTTGTGTTTAAAGCTGTTTTGTTCATAGGAATGGAGTGGGACAAATTTTTTGGGTGTGGCATGTTGGTCAATGCTGTAATAGCATATCGAGTATTTCTGTTTTGCTGTTTTTATGCTTCTTACCTTTATGCTGCTAGAGATGCTATCTTAGCTTAAATAGGTAATTTTGGGGGAAGGAAAGTTGTTAGCTAAAATAGGTATTATCGCAGATGAAAGTTGTATTCTGCAGAAGTCTACTTTGGATGTTTGTATTCCTTATATATGGAATCAAAGGAAACGTTTTCAGTGTGTCCACAAAATCATATTCTCCACTACTTTGCCCACTTTTACATATCGTAACTATGTTTTTTATCATATGATTTTTTATCATTTAAATAAATATGATTTATTATCATTTAAATAAATATGATTTAAAATATGATTTTTATCGTAACTATGTTTTAGATTCTAATGACGGAAACAAGAGTTCCTTCATTTCAATACAGCTGCATTTAGCATTTCTGCTGCTTTCTTACTCAGCAGGCACAGGAATGTAAGAAACGGGAACTAAGCGGAGATCATTCTTTCTTCCCACTGTGGCACCAAAGTCTTCAGTCATATCCAGATTTTCTAAGCTCGTGTCATCAGGGGATTTCCAGTCAAAATGGTAAAGTAAACTAGCAAGTGGAAGCTCCACATTTATCAAACCTAATGACATGCCAGGGCATATCCTTCTCCCTGCACCAAATGGGATGAACTCAAAATTCGACCCTTTGTAATCAACTGAACTATCAAGAAATCTCTCTGGCATGAATGTCTCCGCTTCAGTCCAGTAGTTTGGATCCCTAGCAATGGCCCATGCATTTACAATAACTTTGGTCTTGGAGGGTATATCGTATCCACTTATTGTACATTTCTCAGAACTTTCCCTTGGAAGCAACAGTGGAGCAGGAGGGTGTAATCTCAGAGTCTCTTTGATAACCATCTTCAAATACTTCAATTCACCAAGCCCAGATTCTTCCACCTTTCCCTTTTTACTAAATACCTGCCTCACCTCTGCTTGGGCTTTCGTAATAATTTTTGGGTTTCTCAGAACTTCTGATAGTGCCCATGCAACGGTTTTAGAGGATGTCTCACTTCCAGCAATAAAAACATCCTGAAATGAAAACAAGAACCATCAGCTGGACATATAAAAGTTCTTTAGAATATGTTTCAAGCTCGGAGTAAAGAAATTGGCATAGAATGAAGAAAGTGGACCAATTCCTACCCTTTCAAATAGCTTAAATTTTGAGAATGAGTGTCTTTTTACACAATTGACAGCAAATTAGTAACAGAAATTTAAAAGAAAAGAAATTGACCAAAAAAGACTAACCAGGATGACTGCTTTAATGTTGTCATCAGCAAAGGGAGCGTCCATGCATCCAGTTTCCTGAATTTTCAGAAGAACATCCACTAGGTCTTCCTCTACTTCACCTTCAGTGGATTTTTTGGTCATTTTCTTTAACCTATGTTCGGTGATAATAGTCTCAAGTATCTTGTCAACCTGTTTATGAATCTTCTCTATCTGACCCATCATTCCACCAAGTCTATGAACCAATTTTAGCGAAGGAAATGAATCAGCAATACTGAAACCTTCCCCTACCTTGATGACTCCCTCGACAAGATATATGAATTCTTGTTGTTCATCGTATTTTCTGCTAAAAGCTGCTCTTGAAGTGATACCATATATTGTACTACTTATTTTCTCACTGAGATTGACAGGAGAATCCACATTCTTGGAAATATACCTGAGAAGACTCAAAACCTCTTCTTCTCTGATTGACCGGAATGACAGAACACGTTTAGGACTAAGCAGCTCAGATATGCAGATCTTCCTTAACTCTCTCCAATATTTGTTTAGCGGGGAACAAGCAATGTTCTTGAGATCATAAGAGACGACACTTGCAGCAAGGATAAAAGGCCTATTAGCAAAGATAGTGTCATGGTCTCCCATCACTTCCTTGGCATATTCCGCAGAAGAAACAACAATGGTGGAAACTTCACCAAGTTGAACCCTCATAAAAGGTCCATATTTCTTGGCCAAGTCTCTTAATCGATGATGGGGCGAAGTGGAGCCAACAAGTTGGTGCAAGTTTCCTATAAGTGGCAGCCTCCATGGCCCTGGCAGCAAATTCAAGTCCAAGTCTTCTCTGCTTGATGTTTTACTTATTTTAAGAACTGTGATGATAATGAAGAACAACGAAACTAGGGAGTAGAAGAAAGATAGCTGCAACTCCATCATGAAAGCTAAAATACCTTTACAGCAGATTCGATGTTTCTTGCTCTCAATATGTAATAGCATAACCAACACACGTATTGCTTTATTATTTTGAGGTAGCTTTCGATTTCACTAATTTTCTAATTTTTTATTGTTACTAGTTATGTGAACTCTTATTCTTTCAAAATATCGCCGGCAGGTAACAACTCCTACAATGTCAAATATGCATTATTAATTGGTAGGAAGCTTTCAACCACAAAACAAAAACGTAATCAGTTTGTAGTCTCTATTCACTTTTTTGGGTATTATATATACAAACAAAGAGTTGCTCACTCAACATATGATTGTCAAATGAAGCAATGAATGGAATCAATCAAATAGCTATCTTGATTCCATTCATTTATTATAGAGAACATATTTCTATAATAAAGCCAACTTACACTAAATTAAGAAATTAATAGTACTTGCAAAATTAAAAATTTTGGAGTATGGTGGGATCTTATTATTTTGTCTCTACAAATTTTCTGCACTAAAAACACTTATTTTAGTGCTATAATTTTTTACCACTATATTTCCATTTACCTTTCCCTTTCCAGATGTTGAATAGATCTTCAGGACACCAAGATAATGATAAGGCTATTTACCTATTGCCGTCGGCAGATCTTGGTAGTCTTTACTGAAACTAAGAAAATAATTGGTTTCATATAAATGAGCTTACTGTCTTTACTTTTTGTGCTTATGTTTCTATCTGTGAACCTGTCTGCTACAGGTACACTGATTGATTTTCCTTGCAGAAAAATATCATAAGAAGCAAACAAAAACTTCCCTCTCTGACATGATACGGAAGAACCCCATAATTTGTTATTCTTTTACATCGATAAAGAATAACCAAATGCTTATGCCAACCTGTTGGATCAAGTTCTGAGAAGATAATCAAGTGCCTACTTAACCGAATGGTACATATAAGAAAATACAAACCTGTCATGACAGGGATATGACAGGTATGTTTTTTGTTTTTGTTTAAACAAACTTCTCAATAAATCATTTAAGAGTTGACAAGACGGGATCTGTACTACTTAAAACTATATATAAAAGGTTGGCACTTGCAAGGAATGCATAGGATGACATTACGCAAGCTTCGATGGAACTTTAAAACCTTTTTCAAGTGCTTAGGAAGTAAAACATTTAATTACCTCATTTTACATTTCGAAAGATAACGATATTCCAAATATATTCTACCAACAATATTAAAGTTCAAGATTTATCAATTGGATCAAATAATGCCTAACAACTTCTTTCTTCAATAAGAGATTGTGCTCTCACTTCTCTCAAAGGTTTTTTCTCCCCCATAGTCAACTCTTTGTTTTGTCCTCACTACTTAATTTTTGGCTCTCTCTTCAGTAGTTTTTTTTAAGAACGAAAATAGAATTAATTAATAAAGAAAAACATGGTCATACAAGCTTAAAAAACAAGACGGATTACCCCTATCTACCTTACCTTTGAAGGCAAAGCATTAAGAATAGAAAACTAAGGGGAAAATAAACACATCAAAGTTACACTATAGATGTAGTGAGAAACATATATTTGAACTACACGTTAAGTGAAGGTTCTTCGTCAAAATGAATTCCTAGACTTCAATGATGATCATAGATATCAAAGCCTCATTTGAAGAAAATTTGCTAGCCAAACGTCTCAGGTTGCCTTCTCTCCAAAGCGTGTATATACAACTTTCCAGTACAAGAGTATAAATATGATTGTCTAATTTCGAGCAGACTGTTTGAGTTGAGATTTTCTATGTAATGTCTGTGAGAGAATCCCCAGGATCAAACCATGAACATTTAGCAATAACATAATCACAAATGGAATTGTTGAATGGACATTCAAAAAGAAGATGGTTCATTGATACAACTTGCAAGTAAGACATTCTATTAGTGGTTGATAGCTTGTTTTCTGTGGCTAACTAGAAAATAAAAGAAATTCTTAGAGTTAGAACTTTATTCCAAACCGTCTTGCACCAAGGAACTTGGCTGCCTCGTCTACATAACAAATTGGCTTATAAACCTTTCTTTTATGTCTATTTCTATGCCATTTTTGAGTTGTCATGTTTCCTTCCTATTACATTCTCTGGTGTTAAATTGGCTGATGGAGGCGTTTTTTACTTTGGGACGTTTTTCCTCACGAAGAGCACTCTTGTTTTTTTTCTCTTTGTGGCTTTTCTTATCCCTTGTTATCATTTTCAACTTTTTCTTTTATCATTTTATGTCACCAAGTTCCTCGTTGGATGGACTAAAATTATTAGATAATTTTACCTTTCTATCTTCCAATTTGTTATAGGAGAGGCCGAAACTACATCTTCACGCATTTTCAAGTGAGTTACATGGTCCCATACACTGTCATGTTTCAAGTGAGTTACATGGTCCCATACACTGTCATGTAAGATGTAATAACTTCATTTCTTTCATTATTTATGATAAGTAAAAATTATAGTACATTTTATACCTTTATTTTATATTGTTTTAAATTATTTACATAGCACATTTAGGTAAATTATTTCATTTTCTTATTAATTATTTAAGTTATTTAATTTTATATTTTATTTCTAAAAAGAGTTAAATTGTACTAAATATTTAATTAGCCCACCAAGCAAAACAACACAATCCAAGTATCCAAAGACGGAGAAAAAAAGCAAGAATTAATGGACAAAACAACAACAATAAAAAAGATGCTGCTGGGAGGAACAAAACGACAAGAAAGCAAGAGCGAAACATAAAGTGCAAGAAAACAAGAGCAAAAAACAAGCAGCCCATCACCCAGAAGATCCAAGAGGAGAAAAATACATGCATGCCAACAGCCAATCACAAGCAAAGCGACAGCACAGGCAGCAAAGAGAAAAAGTAGAAATGATAGCAGTAAAGGATGCAACCCTTTTTTAATATATTTAAAACAACAGATATATGATATTGATGGATATTTTTGGACGTTTCTATTGTTTATTTTTAAGGTTCAATATAATTAAGGGGAGTTATATAGATTTTGCTTTTTAGGATTGTAGTATGCTGTAGATATGCTTTGGATGTATTATAGTTTTTGCCCATTTGATGATATTGTACATGCTTCATTTTTATACATGAGCAAATCCTAGCTACTGATTATCACTTAAGCACATTTATTTTTCACTTGATTACATTTATTTGTTACTCATTTGAATTTAACACTTGAATAAGAATTTGGCCAACCTCAAATCTTTTCAAGAGGTAAATTAATAAAATGAAGTTAAATGTTTATGTTACTTTGGTATAAGAGTAATTATGCTTAAATGATTATGTAATTCATTTTTTCTTAATATCATACTATGTTTTGTCATCATAAAATAGGGAAGATTATTAAACCAAGAAAAGCTACAATCTATATTTTGATAATAATAAAATATATTGACTTTTAATATTTTATTTTTTTGTCACAACCCATATAAGCACATGGCCAATAAATGAAACTTGAAAGCTAAGGTCCTCATATCACACTTAAGCATGACTACTAATGACAGAAATAAATGTAAAATCATATAAATAAGTGATAAAATGGGCATATATAAATACAAATAAGATGAAGACATTAATGTTATAATGTATCAAAAGAAAAATTTTCAACATACTAAAGCATATCACTGCCACACTACAAGTACAAGTGAAAACAAATGAAAAGCATCCATAAGAGTAATTATATTATAGCCAACGTTTGGAATCACTACTATAAAGTTGGTGGTGGTTGACTTGAAAAAATTAGAGTTTAGGGCAGTTAGACCATTTTGAGTAAATTTATAATGCCCCATCACATCCAATGACTTGCTCACATAATATACAGTTTATATTAGTATAAACACATAGATATGATGTATGAAAATTCACATGTAATGCACAATAAATCATAAAGAATGAATATTTGATATATCCTCGTCTCTAAGGATACATCCTCACGATACTACACCTCAAATGGCTATGGAGAGCTAAGCATCACCAATAACCCAGCCATAAACCTGTCCTAATATAGCCATAAGGCTTAGTCCAAAGGCTACGAGGAGCCAAGCCTTACTAATAGACCATCCATCACTCAATACATCTAAAGTCACAATCACATCAATAATATAAATGTCAAATAGGGACCTAAGCTAGAGCCAAGCATCAACCAGGATCGATCTATATCATATCTCAATGTCATATCATAATCATTTCTCATAATCAAACTAGTGCACATGTAACATCCCATCACCGATGGGAAGGGTAAATTGGTCATTTGGGATGGGTTAGGTGTGTGTAAACATATCTCGGCATGTTCATGCATCATATGGCCTCTATATATATATGAATGGTAATTTTTGCACATGCACATGATTGTACATGCATTCATGACATTTCCCGACATATGTGTCTATAAATGTAATTTTTTGTGAAAAATGTGAAAAATGTGTTTGAAAAATTGAATTAGAGTGATTTATTTATATTTTACATTTTTAGGAAATTTTAGAA
>JAOTIZ010000005.1:20881567-20896308 GCA_027123425.1 Erythroxylum panamense | reverse complement strand
TTGCATAGGCATGTAATGAATGATTAAGTGTAACAAATATGAATAATGTGAATGTGCAATACTGTAAATGTGTGAATGTGCAATACTGTGAATGTTTGAATGTGCAATATTGTGAATGTGTACTGGGAAATAAAGTGAAAGGTGTAAATATTGTGTTGTGTGGCTGGGTGAACCATCGATGATGGTCACTCACTAAGTTCGCAAAACTCACCCAAAATTTGCAATTATTTTTTCATGACTCAGAAGAATACCCCGCTAGGCAACGGGAGTATATTTGTTGCATGTGAGAGAAAGAAGAGGTTGGGATCAGTGCGCGTCTGCATTAGCGTCTTCTTATTTCTGTATAAACTTATGTATTCTGAATTTTTGTATAAATGATTATGTTATTCTGTAAAGCCAAATTGACTTGATTGATTTGTAAATATAAAAGGGCCCAAGTGGTCCTTGATTTTACTATTGGTTGTATATGTTAATTAACTCCCGTATAGTATGTGTTTGTGATTTTTAAAAAAAATATACTGAGTTTTAGTGAAGTAGCACGTCACCCTCACGAGGCACGGACTCGAATATCACCATCGATGTTGGGTTCGGGTCATGCAGGAGTGGGGTGTTACATGGACCATAATGATTGTTTCTCATTAGTTAACCTTCATAACCTCTTTGTTTGTTAGCATTACTTTGTTGAGAAGTTTTAGAGGAATTATAGCCTTGTAGGCTTGATTTTACCTCTTGACTATAAGAATCTTCTTAGCTTTTTCTTGATGGCAAATCAAACACTTAGATACATATTTAACCATTTTTTTTATATTGTCCCACTAATACATGTCTCTAATATTATGATACATCTTGGTAGAACTTAGATTACATTGTATTTCATATAGTGCACTTCCTGTGAAATCTCCTCCTTCAAGTTTACATCTGGAGCACACAATCTCTCATTCATCCTTAGTATAACTCTCTCATCAGTCTCAAAATATGTGCGACATCCTTCTTGTACTTCATACATAAGCTTTTGTAGCTTAAGGTCTTAGCCTTAACTAACCTTGATCCTATCCAACAATACTGACTGTACTCTAATGCTCGCCAATAATACTCTTGAATCTAAAATTTGAAACTAAGCACTTTGATCCATCAAATCATGTAACTCCTTGGTCAAAGCTCTCCTATATACTAAGATATGTATTTAACTACTTAAGAACTTCCTATTTAGTGTATTTTCTATGACATTTTCCTTTCCGAGATGATACTAGATTGTGTAGTCATAATTTTCTAGTAATTCCATCCACCTTCTTTGTCTTAAATTTAGGTCATTCTACTGAAATATATATTTTAAACACATCCACACATAAACCAAATATCGATCATGCAATTTCTCTTACTTGCACTCACTCATATGAGGACCATTATAAATGCATGCAGCCTACTATAGGTACCCAAACCCGTACTTATATACTTAGATATTACGGTATTACTCACATAAGCTTCACAATGAAGACTACTCAAATTGCATATTTACATATATCTACTTAGAGGTACATACACACACACACACACACACATATATCATATCATATCATATCCACATACATAAGGATAAGTGCATCTATCCAACCTTAACATGTCATCAATCATATCATTCTAGAACCATACTTAATAGAGGGTATGGATTCAGTATCAATAGATAGATATGACTTATCTGAATGATGTATTTATCAATCTAAACCTTACAATGTAAGTCCCACACCTAATATACCTATAAAATAGGAAAGGAAATATCCTAATCAATGTCATTTACAAGTGATTGGGCTCAATTAACAACCTAGGACTCATTAGGTTTGTTAGGATAGTCCAATGCAATTCAACACTTGATCCTACTCTTACCTAAACTTTTCGTAATTTTTAATTTGCAAACCATTAAGAATTTTGCTATGTTTTTCAAGGGAAAATGATTAGCACAATTTATAGGTTTTTAAAAATTAGAAGGTTGTTGGAATAGTATCTCTAATGACTGGAATATTTCTCAGCTCATCGAAATATTTCTCCTATGATCCTAATTTTTTCTAGTATCAGAATCCAATGATTTTATACTAAATAAAGGTGCTTAACAATTAAAAACAACTTTTATAACTACAAGAAACTCATATTCTCAACTAATCTCAACAAATTAAAGAAAAATTATTTTAGAGCTCTATCTCTAGTTTCATTAATCAGCAATGATATAGACAACGACTAGTGACAAAACTATAATGACTAGTGACAAAACAAAAAAAGGAGGATGAAGGTGGATGTGTGTACGTGTGTATATAAAGGGGGATATTACAATTTTGGTGATTCAAAGAAAGAAAAAATAAATTATTCAAGCATATGAATCAATTATATATATATATATATATATATATATAGGTATTACTTTTTTGGTGATTCAGAGAAAGCAAAAATAAATTATTCAAGCATATGAATCAATTAATCCGAAAGATATGTTATGTAGCCAAGTCAATTATTAAGTAACCTATAAAGTTAAAAAAGAATATTGGAAACCTTCAATATGTAAACCTAAGGTAATTTTTCTTATAATCTTAACCTTTTCATTTTAATGCTTTAGGAGCTCTTCATGCATAAACATTTCATAGATTCAATTTCAACACATTTATTTTTCATTTATCAAGAGGAATTAAGATGTTGATTTAAAAAAAAGTCTTGATTTTTAAATCAAATATAAGGAACTTTGAAAGTAAGTAAAGCAAATTTTATTAAACAAGATGTTTCAATGTTGTTAAAAAAACTCTTAGTGTTGAAAATTGATCTTGTAAAGTGTTATTGAATGTTGATGTTTATTGGTGTTCGAATGGCTAAATATAATGTTAAAAAGTTACATAATTGATGATTTATGCCAACTAGACAATTGACTTCAATAGTACATAGAAAGAACTTCATGTTTGATTAATTTTTTAGTTTTCAATCACTTTTTTTTAATATTTTAAGAATAAAAATGGTTTTCATAAAAATATAACAAAGAGGATATAACAAAATAAATATATCTTAAGTAGCTAAGACATTACAATTAATTTTTTTCTAATTATTTGCTAAATCTAATCTAATGAATTAATTTTTGTTTTAATTATCTAATTTGTTAAATCATTTTAATATATAGGTAATGTTAATGTTGCAATAAAATCTACAATTTATTTTAGTAAGTTTATCATTAATTTTTAATAATAAAGTAAAGTTCATGTTAAAGATGAGAATGAATTGTAGTATATTTTTATTAAATTGAAAAGAGAGTTTACAAATTTATTTAATTTATTTATCCCAATGATATATTAAGATAAAATTAAAAAAATGAATCTCAATTTCACTAGGAGAACCATAAAATGACATATCTCCAACACTTCCCGTTTCCTTATAGTATAAGGCAAAAGAGTTATATTTAACCCTAAGGTTAATGACAAATTTAACTATAACATTTAAAAGAGTACAAATTAAACAATATCATTTGAAAATTGTTAAAATTTAACCTTAAATTTTTCAAGAAATTGATGGCAATGTGACCCCGTCAATTTTTTGTTACGTTATCTGATGTTACAAAAATCACGTACATAAATTATAAAATTTAAAATTTAATTAATATTTAAAATTGTGGGATCCATTCTAATTTTAACATTATGGTCGTTAAGATTAACTAAAGATGTCAATGGGTCAGGTCAGGTTGGGTTAGGCCAAAAGGCTAGGGTGACTCCTGATCGATCGGGCCAACCTGGCCCACCATATATCTTTTCAAGAAAATCATCAAAAACGACATCGTTTTTGAAGTAAAGGTCGGGCTATAGGCCATCCTGTGGCTCGATCGGGCTAACCATGTTCGATTAGTGGCCCGGTCAACCATGGCCAAAATTGGCCCAAGTGGGGCCCTTTATGACATCCCTAATTAACTCTTCTCTCTATACTTAATATGGGTCCTGGCATACGATGGCAAGTGCCATCACTTCCGTCAATTCTTTTGGCTAGAAGATGGTTGTCAACGATCTAACCTATTAGAACGTGTTGTTTAGGTTCCTGACATCTGTAATGTCATTTCCAGTGGAGTTGACTCGGTTCTTCAGTGTCTAAAGTTTGTTGAGATTGTTGTCTCTGTGTTGGACACCAACCAAATGAGTGATGGTCAGGTTAAGTGAGCCAGAAAGGCTTTAACTTCGTTACTATTATCCATCACTAATGATGATAAAAACAATAATAACTTCAAGTTTACAGAGAGAGCTTGGTCTTTAGGGAGAAGAGTAACCAAGATAGTGTTCATAGAGATAAAATTGTAGGATCTTTTTGATGGACTTTTCAGACTTTTCCCATAAAGTTGGAAAACATTTAATTGCATTTTTTGGTATTTTTCAATAACTTATTAGTTAAGTTACATAATTTGATGAAGATAAAGGTAATAAAGTGACCCAATAAATGATCTAAATTAATGGGTCGAAGTTTAGGAGGAAAATAGATCCCGATTTATGTAAACTAGACTCATATCGAGCCTGTAATGGGAAAGCTCGATATGAAAGTTATATATAAAGGTTAAAGTCTCCTGCAGTTGCTCATATCATTCATAAACTTACGGATTCTCTAACCTGTTAAGAGCACTTATATTTTGAAAAACTGTAGAAAGACGTTAACCACGTGTAGGTAAACGATTTCTGTAAAGGTCTCAAAAGATTAGAGCTCATTTTCACCACGAAAACTACTTCGAAAGTTGAGATGCAACCAAAATCAAATATTTCACATTTTCATCATTTTTACCCTTTCATTAACGATCTGGGACACGTAATAAGGTCTATGCTACGTATTACACATTGTAATAGAGTGGTTATGTGATCAGGTTGTCAAAAACAAAGGTTTTTTTGGTTTTCAACCATTAGGTTTTTATTAGTTTTTTATTCAGTTTTCGATTTTTTTATGTATACGATTACATGAAAGTGGTATACATGAGGCTAGCTCTAAAAAACGAGTCAAAAATGAGCCAGAAAGTGAGAAAAAGGGCTTCAGAATTGTCAAAAATCGCCCTCCCCATTGGAGGGCGATTGCATTGTCAGGCGCATGCATTGCACGGGCCCAACGGCGCTATAATAACTGCCCTCAAGCGGTTAGCCTAACTCGTGCATTGCATACGTCAGTCACAGCCAACCGCATGGCACAACAAGTCTGCAGATGCATGTTGGCGAGTGCAACACATATTCCTCACATGGCCTGCTCTCCTATGATTGGGGACGGCGATTGCCACGCATCTCGACATATGGATGACGCAGATGGGGACACGCCTTGCATGCGCCATATAGTAGAGATGTGTTTGCACATGGTGGTGCATGTTGTACACGTGTCAATAGTAACTGTGCGTGTGGGGTGAGCGTGGGTCACGTCTATGCGTGCACACACAGAGTCTGACATTAACACACAGTTTGTGTCAAAAAATTTAGAATTCCCATAAGGGTGCCCCAAATCCTTTTGGGTCAGTTTTAGGGTCGGGGAAATTTTTAAGTGATTTTTCAAATTTTCTGAATTTATTACATTGGTTATTAAATTCCAAAAAAAAGGTTTTAAATCTTTTTAAAGCTAATTTTGAGTGAATTTTCGTGCTCTAAACTGCTCATAAGGGAGGCACTTAAGGTTTTATATCTCGTGTGGTAGGTTCGATATTAGGGAAAGCACGATAGTCACTCTTAATTGAGATTTTTTAAGATAAAAGTCTTAAATAAAGTTTAAAGACAATGTTTTTAGTACCAGTATGTGATTATTTGATTGTGCATTTGGTTTTTTTTTCATTTATTGCTAATTTTCACATGCAGTATGCCTATATAGAATGCGAGGATAACATAAGGATGCATTCCTTGCGTTTGTGGACCTTTTAGGGTACTGATGAGTATGTAGTCACCAAAGTGGCCTTTCAAATCAGTATTTTGGATTGTTCTACTCACATGTCGAGGGATATCTCTAGTCTTATGTTCGATTATTCTACCCAAAGGTTTTGACCTTACATAGGGTTTGAGATATACATAAAGACATTAGAAGGAGGAAAATCATTTCTTAAATGATTTATTCACCCAAAGGTGGTAGTGTTCTAAGAGTTAATGGTTTGTATTCTGATCACTTTTATGTGGAGGTCTAATTGTATATATTATGTATTTAGCTTAAAGGTGTTTCATAATATTTGTAATCAGATTCTCGTTATAGATACTGCTTTAATTCTTTAAGTATCACTATTATCCTACATTTATCCTGATCTTTACATTGACTTTTTAGTTTTGCAGTCACCGTTTCTATAAACAACAATGTTATCATGATTGAGACCTTAACTGGTTTCAATTTTAGAAGTGGAAGAAGAATGTTGAGTTTGACGTAGAGATGGCCGACATCAACATGGCGATGCATATAGAGAGACCTTCTCCACTCACTGATGTTAGCTCGAAAGTTGATAAGCCGACTATGGCTATCTGGGAGCAGTCAAATAAGATGTGCTATTTGACCATTAAGAGGTCGATCTGGGATCATCTTCTTAGTGGATTACCAGACACAATCATATCAAAGGATTTTATGGACAGTATTTCCTAAAGGTATAAGGTATCTCCCTATGCTGAGCAGAGCACCTTGATTAAAGAGTTATTCTCTATAAGGTACACAGGAGAATAAGGCGTCAGAGAGTACATCGTCATCCTGATTTACCTCAAAGTAAACTGAAGGCACATGAACCATTCCTAACACACTTATAGTGCATCAGGCACTAAATACTCTCCCACGAGAGTTTGAAAAGTTGGCGACGCCATACATCTCTCAAGAGGAGGCCTAGGACATCAATGCCCTAATTTTTCAGTGTGCTGTATCTGAGGAGAAGCTTAAGAGTTCTTCTCATATAGCCTTATATGCAGCTGTCAAAGGCAAGGGGAAGGCGAAGCGCAAACAGTCTAAGGGTAAGGGTAAGAAACCTAAACCCTCTCCACAAATTCAGACTAGACAATCTAGCATTGCTAAGGGCTCACATGGCATGAAAAGTATGAGGTGCTTCTTCTCTAAGAAGAAGGGGAATAAGAAAGCTGATTTCCCAAAGTATAAGCTTTGGAAGGTTAAACAGGACCTATCAAGTAACTCCTCAGCCTATATGATTCATTAATCCAACTTAGCTATAGCCACATTAAGTTCTTGGTGGCTAAATAGTGGAGCTTATAATCATGTTGCTTCTATAATATAGAGGTTCAGATCTATGAGAAGACCGAATAAAGAAGAGGAGAAGCTGAAGGTCAACAACAACGAAGAGGTGGACATTTTGTATATAGGAGATGTAGGTTTGAACCTTAATATAGGGTTTGTACTGGTTTTATAAGACATTTTTTAATATATCATCCTTTATATAGAATCTGATCTCTGTATCAGTTTTGGATAAAGCGGGTTATCATTTTGTATTTATATACAGATCGATTTTGATATGTATTCGAATGTCACAGATCCACTTTAGGGTACATTTTTATGTTGGCAAATGGTGCAGTATCGTGGAAGAGTATTAAGCAGACACTGGTAACTTCCTTGACTATACATGCAGAGTTTGTTGCATGCTATGGAGCTACTACACAGGTGTTTTGGCTTGGAAACTTGATTTTTGAATTGTCTGTGGTAGATTCAGTAGCTAGGCCCATTCGGTTATACTGTGACAATCTTATTGCAATGTTGTTCAGTAACAACAATAAGAATATCACAGGTATAAGCATTTAGAGGTCAAATACTTGACCATAAAGGAGTTGATTCAGAAAGGTGACATCAAAGTGGAACATATCAAAACTGAGGAGAAGTTAGCTGATCCATTAACTAAAGGACTTCGCCCACTACTATTTATTAAAAATGTATCTAGTATGGGTGTGTTAAGGTCCTCAAACCGTAGTAGTTAGGGATTATTGTATTTTCTCCTTAAATGTTTGTATTTATTGATGTACTATGACATTATGATTATTTATTAGTATAGATGATCATCTTTTATGTTCAGTAATAACTATTATCGTGTATAATCATAATACATACAAAAATCTTAAGATTTATGTTAATCTTAAGCATTTTAAAGGTCATTGGGCATATATAAAGATTGACTTTAAGCCTATTTCATTTAGACACATACATTTTAATACAAATATCCATAAATTTGAAATGACATAGGAGGATATAAGGTTTAGTCTTATAAAGGTTCTCTAATGTCGTTTAGCATTCAGTTAGAGAACATGAAGGTTTTCTCTAATGTCGTTTAGCATTCGGTGAGAGCTTATAAATGTTCTCTAATGCAATTTAGAATTCAGTTAGAGAACATAAAAGTTTTTTCTAATGTTGTTTAGGTTTTGGTGAGAGAAAACAAGATTTCTATACTGCGGTTTAGCATATGCAGTTTAACATAAAGTTAGAGAAATCGAAACCTACAAACAAAGATGATATATATTAGATCATACAAGTATCATCTTAGTTTGCCACACTCCATTTTTTCATTCATGTTAGTAAGGTATTAAATATTCGTGATTATATTAGACCTTTTTTACACATGACATATGTATTTGATATTTTTCAGTATCAAAAGCTTTACCGGACAAAATGTTGAACTTTCATTATCTTTAGATCAAATGTTTTTCTAACTTTTAAATTTTGTGCCAATACAGTGGCATAACTTAATCAAGTTTTTAAACTCATTTCAAACTTGAAACAATACTGTAATTAAGTATTATCCAAGGGGCAGAATGTTGTACATTTTAGACTTTTCCCATAAAGTTAGACAATATTTAATTACATTTTTTGTTTTTTAATAACTTATCAGTTAAGTTATGTAATTCGATCCAGATAAAATTAATACAATGGCCCAATAATGATCTAAATCAATAGGCGGAAGGTTAGGAGAAAAATAGATCTCGATTAGTATAAACTGGACCCATATCGGGCCTGTGATAGAGAAGCTCGATATGGAAGCTATATATAAAGATTAAGGTCTCCTACAGTTGCTCATATCATTCGTAAGTATATGGATTCTCTGATCCATTAAGCGCACTTACGTTTTGAGAAAACTGTAGAAAAACTTTAACCACGTGTCGGTAAATGATTTCTGTGAAGGTCCCCAAAGATTGGAGCGTGTTTTGGCTACGAAAATTGCTTCAAAAGTTGAGATGGAACTGAAATCAGGTCTTCTACATTTGATTTATTTTTTTACCCTTTTATGAATGATCCGAGACATGTAATAACGTCGTTACACTCTTAGGTCTCTGTTGATGATTATGGCTAAGAACTAGTCTGTAGTGAAACAAATCTAACTCATGTTATCCAACTTGGTGGCACTGAGAGGCGGAGAATCTGTAGGACTAGTTTCGCCTATTTTTGTAATGAGTGTTGAAATGGTGTTTCTCATATGGGCATTGGATACTGCAATCCCATGTCAAGAAAGGAGTGGACTTTCTATGCGTTTTCAGATCTTGAGACAATTAACATGGGAACAAGTAAGATCAAAATGCTAGAGAGAGTCGATAAGGAGTGGAAGAAGAAGGAGAAAAAAAGGTTCATTGGGTTGCTTTAGGAAGTGCAGAGAGGATGGAGGAGTTGGGGCAGTGTCTGATTGAATTCGTCGATGATTTTCACTTTCCAAGAGAGGCCAAGAAGTTGGAAGATGTAGCAGCGCAAGTGGCAGAGCTAGCAGACATTTGCATGAGAATGGAAGAAGGATTGGTGAGTAGCAAAATAGAGAGGTTTTTCATAAGGTTGTGATGAGGAGAATAGAGGCACTTCAATTATTGCAACATGCTAGGGGAGTTTCTTAGCTAATGGTGTAAAGATTTGAAACCAAATTTTAAGTTTCATTGTTTGAATTTTATGCATAACTAGAAATATGTAGGGTGATTTCATGATTCTTGGCACAGATTGTTCATTTTTATATGAACAAAAGCAATGTCACGATTGTGTCAGTGTGTTTCAACATCACGTTAATGAAACCCCAGCTTTTACGGTTAAAAGAGGTGGGTTTATATATGGAATTGTGTCTGATGAAGGTAAAGTGGAAGTGAATTTCATATATAAACTGCCCTAACATGGTTTAGAGGAAAATTTGATGCTTTTAAGAGACCCCGCTAAGGAAAAATTGGTGGATGCAATTGCTAGTGGTTTAGGGATGAGGAGGGTAAGGCTTATATTCACACAGATGATAATGTAGGATAAGAAGGATTACATTTTGTCCAATCAGGGGGTTCTACAAGCTATGAGCTTCACGCGGAGAGCGAATTGAAGGAGTGGGTTACTGCTGTTGTGAAGCTACAAGCGAATGAGGATGGTTGGGCTGATGTGCATTTTGAGGCTTTTTAGATGTGTGATATGTGCATAAGGTGTTATGAAAATCGACTATACTATAGTAGGTTCACAGCTAAATATGACTGAAAGAATAGCAATGAACACATAGATTTACAAATTAGGGTAAAACTCAAAGATAGAATAATTTTACTACTGAGAAAAACTGGAGAATTATAAGAAAAACTAGACCAAAAAATACACATAATATTTTGTCTCTCTTTCTCTTTCTTTTCTCTCTCACCTAACATCTCTCTTCTTCTACTTGTTATGAATTTCTTCATGCTACTCCTGCCTTTTAATAGGCAGGAGTGCCTTTGTCTTTGTTAGGCATGGTAAGCACCGAATTGGTAGAGTCACAATTGTTGACAATTCTCCCACTTGAAGATTTAATTGATAATCAATCATATCTTCACACCATTCTTTTTTACTTTGCTGCTTTATATTGCTTATATTTTTGTCAGCTCATATGAGGATCGACACCACATAAACTTGTCACCATTGATTGCTTTTGTCATAAAATATATCAGGTTATCCATTGTATAAATTTTTTGTATATCTACCGTTCCTTCTTCCACTTTCTCAACGAAGTGATACTGAACTTGAATGTGCTTTGTCTTTGAATGAAATGTTGGATTCTTTGCAAGATAAAAAGTACTCTAATTATCACAATACTGAGTAATATTCTCTTGTTTATTCCCATGTTCTTCCAACAACATCTTCAACCACACTGCTTCTTTACTAGCTTGTGTAGTTGTTACATATTCTACTTCTGTTGTTGACATAGCGACAACTAATTGTAGTTTTGAAACCCAGCTCACAACTCATTTAGCTAGTGTAAACACATATCCTGTAATGGATTTACTTTTATCAAGATCACCTACATAATTAGCATCAACATATCCTTTGACAATAAAATCTGATCCTCTATAACATAATGCAACATCTGAGGATCCTTTGATATATTTAAGAATCCTCTTAATAGTATTTCAATGCTCTCGACTAGGATTCACAATGTATCTACTAACTGCTCCCACTGTATGTGCAATGTCTGTTCTTGTACAAATCATAATGAACATTAAGCTTCCCACTACTGATGTATATGATACTCGAGACATGTCCATCCTCTCTTCTTCATTGCTAGGACTCATACTTGAGGATAACTTGAAATTAACAGGAAGAGGGGTATAAATTGACTTACAATCTTACGTGTTGAATTGCCACAAGATCTTCTTCAAATAATTCTTTTGAGAAAGCCAAATCTTTCTATTATTTATGTCTCGGTGAATTTGCATGCCTTGGATTTTGTTTATTGATCCCAAGTCTTTCATTTCAAATTCCCTAGCCAATTTGTGCCTTCAATTCTTTAATATGATCATTATTGAAGCCTGCTACCAACATGTCTTCTATATACAACAGCAAGACTATAAAATCCTCTTTCTTAAATCTCTTGAAAGATGCACAAGGGTCTGCATTCAGTGTGTTGTATCCAAGGCTCATGATGAAGGAATCAAATATCTTATATCAACACCTCGGTGCTTGTTTTAAACTATATAGAGATTTGTTTAACCTGCAAACCAAGTTCTTTTTTTGTTTTTCTTCAAAACCTTATGGTTAGAGCATATAAATTTCTTCTTCAAGATCTCCATGAAGAAATGCAGTTTTCACATCTAACTGCTCAAGATGCAAGTTAAATATAACACATGTTGCCAGAACTACTCGAACTGTAGTGAATCGAACCACAGGAAAAACATATTTTGTTAAAATCAATACCTTCTTTCTAAGCATATCCTTTTACCACTAATCTAGCACGATATCGCTCTACTTGATTGTCACCACTTCACTTGATCTTGTAAACTCATTTATTGCCAATAGGCTTTCTTCCTTGCGGTAGTGATTTGGCCTCGTACAATTTTGTGAGGTGATCTCATATTTCCTTCGCAATCTTCTTTTCTTTTATGCTGGATAATACTCCATCAACTAAAGCTAGTTGAAGATTTGCTATAGCATTTTCATCCATCTCGTTCTACTTTTCATTTGTAACTCCAGCTGGTCGTTCATTAATGGCCACCAGACAATTATCTTTCCTCAAGATTGCCTTTATCTTCAACTGCCACAATGAGAAATTACTGCCATTGAACTTCTCAATCTCAAATTTTGCTGCCAGTGCTTCTATCTCAAACAGAATTTAGCTCTCACCATTTCACGTTAATAGTACCTATATTTATAAATAGTAACCTTAAGTATGAATAGTTCTATTTATGTGAATAATACCGTATGTGTATGTATAAATAGTACTATACATATGAATTGTACTATACACATGAATTACAGTAACTGCACAATTTAATGCAAAAATAAATACATGAATAATTATCACCTTTTAAGGTTACTATTCATCAACTTTCACTGTGCTCATTCAAACTTCAAATAGATTATGCCAAAAAATTCATCATAATTTTCTCACCTTGCTCTGATACCACTTGTTGTGAAAATTAACTGGATTAAAGCAGGTTCGTAGCTAAATAGAACTAAAAGATTAATAATAAACACACAGATTTACATAAGAAAAACCCACCCAAATTAGGGTAAAAACTACGAGCAAAGATAGAATAATTTTACTACTGAGAAAAATTGGAGAATTACAAGGAAAAACTAGACCAAAAAATACGCATAATATTTTGGTCTCTCTTTCTCTTTCTTTTCTCTCTCACCTTATGTTTCTCTTCTTCTGTTTGTTATGAATTTCTTCATGCTACTCCTGCCTTTTTATAGGCCGGAGTGCCTTTTTCTTTACTAGGCACGGTAGGCACCAAATTCGGTGCCTACCAACTACAATTGTTGGCATAAGGTTGTATAGATAATGGTGTTTTGAGACTGAGATTATAGAGGAGGATGATCCAAAGCTATCTAAGATGAAGAAAGATGTTGGCGGTGGTGAAAAGGATGGCAGGGAGGTCGATAATGATTATTTCTTGGTCGTGGTTAAGATAATAAATTAGAATTAAATAATCATAGTGGGTGTCACAATTTCCAATATTAATTTGATTTTATAATTTAACTATGCAGGTTTCACATTGTGACTTCAGCTCTAACGTAATAATATAGGACCTACATAAATGTTAAAATGTTATAAATATATGTCAAGTTATAGTCGACTTGGTAGAAAATTAAGTGCTTCATATTGTTGTAAAGTTTTTAGTTAATTTAGGGTTAAATTTTAATGTTTGTTAAATGATAGGATTTAATTTGTACTCTTTGAAACCTAGGGTTAAATTTATGTTGTATTTTTTAAGATGTTATATTATTTCTTTAAGTTGATTCTTAATAATAATTATTTTTTTATCTAAATTTTGTTTTTGTTCTTGTTCTTCATTTTCAGTTGTTATTTTTAGTTTAGTGATTTGAATAGATTTTTCTAATCTTATTCCTGATTCGGTAAATCTAATAGGTTTTTCTAATCTTAACAGTTTTGATCTTAATGGAAATTTTTCTTTAAATGTTTTGATTTTAGATAAAGATGGTCGTGGAGCAGATGATTCTAAATCATATAATTTATTGGGTGATTTATTTCTGGTAATTCTCGTAGATTAGTTTTTAAATTAGTACCTACTTTTACTACATCATTAAATAATTGGTCAATATATATTTTATCTGTGTTTTTAAATTCTATACTATGATGTAAATTGGTTAAAGCATAACTAATTTGATAAATAATTGAAAAAGGGTATTGTCCTATAGTCATTAAATTTTATTTTTAAAATTTATAGACAACAGTAATAGTTTCATATAGATTGTGTGATTTTAAGGGAATTCTTAATTTTAAACGAGTATTAAATTTTATTTTTTCATATGTTAAATTGCCATTCATTATTCCTATTACTTGATCATTTGAATTAGTTGTAGCGCTCCCTTACTACAGGGTATACACCGGGACGCCCGCAATTCATTCCGGTACATATCCTACGATAAGAGTGAGCTACGATCAATCACTACAAACACTTCACATGGCATCATAATAAAACATCAGTATAAAAATCACAATGTTTTTTAAACCAAAATTTTTCTCATTTCATTTCATCAAAACCAGAAGTTTACACGTCTGTCATCTTTTACTGTCTGTACATCAATCCCAAAAACCTAGTACAAATGCTACATGAAAGAGGAAAAAATACAGCAGATCTATCTAAGTCATCCCAAAAGCCCCAGCTGACCAACCTGTGAGCCATGACTTCTCCCGCCAAATGGTCTACATGGCTCGAAAAGTCCCTCTGGAGCTAAGAGTCTACTCTCGGTCCTGAAAAATATGTTGCAATTTTGGGTAAATATGCGAACTCATAACCATCATCGATGGTTCACTCAATTCATGCAACAATCAGGCATATCACAATTATTTCATAATTTCACATACATCA
>JAOTIZ010000005.1:20819843-20833843 GCA_027123425.1 Erythroxylum panamense | reverse complement strand
AATTAATGAATGAATTATATTTTAACTAATTATAGTAATTAATTAATTATATTATTTTAATTAATTATATTTTAATTCATAATTAATTAATTACTATATTTTAATGAATGAATTATATTTTAATTAATTAATTAATTACTATATTTTAATTAATTAATTAATTATATTTTAATTAATTATAATGTACTTAATTAATTAATATTATTATTTTAATTAATTATATTATAATTAATTATATTTTAATTAATTAATTAGCATTAAAAATATTTTAAAAAATAAGTCTCTACTAAGGAATGAGTTTCATTACTTTACTAAATAAGAGGTAAGGAGGATTCTCCCAAAGTGGGATATCAAATTATTACCCCTATAATCATAATCAACAACCAACTACTCACTTTTCATTTCATACCCGTTAACTTCTTCCCAAACTCATCAACCAAGTAATCCCTAAGTTGCTAAAGATGAAACAAGCCAGTTTAGCGGACAAACCAGTAACACCAAGAAGCACGAATATTCCGAGAATAAAATCTTCTTCAAGATTGCAACATATAATGTTGTCTAGAAGTCGTCTTCCAGGCATCAGAGTCCGTAATGTTTCAATACATCTACTGTCTGATTCAGAGACCAATGTTCATCGTGCGATTTATAATTTTGAGTACAAAAAATGTTGCAATTCTAGTGACCGGAAGAACTTCATGGCCCAAGGTGGCCTTAGACACTGTTATGCCTCTGTACCCATAATTCTCTGTATCCTGCACATAATTTTCTAAGTCTTATATATTTGTATGAATAAGATCGTATAAAATAAAAGGTTAGTATAGAATTATGGGTACAGAAAATTTGATACTAGTTATGCATAACATTGGCTAAAATAACCATAGTTGGCTGCAACCACACCATTAACTCCAGCCCTTTGTGTAAAACCTTGGCCATTAAACTAAACTCTCATAAGCAATTAATATCACGCTTAGCCCCATTTAAGCCTAACAAGCTTTTGTCCAAATTCCCATCGACAAAGACTACATAGATTAAGAAAGAAGCTATGTTACAAGCCAGTCCACTGACAATAACTTCATTTTAACCAATTGTTGGATAGATATTGCACATACCACCACAACAGCAGACGACCTTTTCTTCAGAGTTAAGAAGCATGGACAACGGAGAAAGATAAATCCAGCACAAATAGCAGTAAAGTTGGAAATAACTATGCCAAGACTAGTAGAAATGGGAGTAAGGTCAGGAAATAGCTGAGAACAACATGTTTCATTATTGGTAACGTATCTTCCAGGCAATACATACCGCCGGAGGAAAATCAAAAGTAGGAGAACTTGGATTCTCATCGACCTGTTCCTGTATCTAAATAACATAATCAGACCAATCACAGATATGTGAAGTGTGGTCCATGGTAAAACTAGGAATTTTTCCAAGCCTTACTGGATTTTTCTTGCCACCAATCAACCTAGCAGGGTTGCCAACGGCAGTGGTCCTTGGTGGGACTTCATTTAACACAAGTGAACCAGCACCAATTTTGGCACCGTCACCAATCTTAATATTACCCAAGATACAAGTCCCAGCTCCGATCAACACACCATCACCGATCTTTGGATGCCTATCACCACAAACCTTGCCAGTGCCCCCTAATGTGACATTGTGCAAAATGGACACATTGTTCCCAATCACCGCTGTTTCTCCTACAACTACTCCCGTTGCGTGATCAAGCAAAATCCCTCTTCCAATCTTTGCTCCTGGATGAATATCAACTGCAAACACTTCCGAAACTCTGTTCTGTATTAGCAAAGCCAACAATTTTCTTCCTTGATTCCACAATTTGTGAGCTATTCTATGTGCTTCACATGCTAAAAACCCTTTAAAATTCAAGAAACAGTGCACGTAGCTTATACATGCTGGATCTCTCTCCTTTACAGCTCTTAAATCTTCCTTCACGGTCCTGATGATCTCTTCGCTCTCTTCAAGAACTCCAACAAAAATATCAAACAGAGAACTACTGGGAAGGCTAGAATTACTCAGCTTTATGGAAAGATGATTCGCCAAAGCCCGTTCCAGGGATTTCTGAGACAAAATCGATGCGTAGTAATAACCCGACAATATTGGTTCCTGTTCAACATCTGACTTGGCTTCTTCTTGCATTTTGAGCCATGGGTCAACAACTGACTTGGCTTCTTCTTGCATTTTGAGCCATGGGTCATCTTTCTCTTCCTTTTCTCGATCAAGACCATCAACGAACGTGCACGTCTGCTTGATTTTGGATTGAGTCTTGGTAAAGGGTACGCAAGAAACACGGTCAGAGCAGCTGGGTCGGCAAAAATTGACGTAGTTCAAGGCATGATCATCGGGTTGAGACCTTTTTGTATCCCGAGAAAGTTGGGAGGGGTCTGATATAGAAGTGTCAACACAGGTAGCCATGAAAGAAGTAGAATTAGGACGTTTGGAGGATGGAGAGAAGAGATGTCTGTGGAGTAAGAAAGGAGGAGAAAATGACTTATATAGAGGAGGAGCTGCGCCCGGTACTTTCATGGGAAATGAGAGATTTCTTGGAGAGGGGTTCTAGAGGATAAGAAAATTGATTTTCGTTAGTGTATGATTTCTTTTAGCAAGAGCTTGAAAGTTGAAACAAACAAACAAACCACCTCAAATAACTGTCAGGTACTTAAAATTTCCAAGAAAAAGAAGAAAGGACTAGCATACATTAAAAATTCATATAAACACGGAAACTTGATTTCCAAGTATCCAAAGTTACGGTCGAGAGAAATGGAATAGTGAGGGAGGGTAGAGTTAAAATAATTGACAGACGGACAAAGCAGTGACGTTCGCGATGACGCGTCTGGTGGCTTGTGACTTTGGTTTTTCACCGTTACGCCATTTCATTGACTGACTTTAATGATTGTGGAAGTTATGTAATCAGTTACGTAAGGAACAGCGCAGGTTCATTTATCATTGGATTTCTTGCATAGAGAAGATCTTCTGTCCAGTTATGATGTCTTATCGTATCTCGTAGAATCTTAATCATTCATTTACGTGAGACCCGTGTTTATTTATACGAAATTCACGCGAGACTTACATAAATAAATGACTGAGATTTATTAGACACAATAAAACACTATAAAATTAGATAGAAATTCTGAACTCTTTCTTGCGTGTCGTCATTTGACCCCGCCCCAAAACGCACTTAACGTCTGCGTTTTCACCAAGTAACCATCCATTTCAGTAGGATCCACTTTGACCTTCCACACTTGCTTCCTGGGCAGAGCTACACATGCGTCTTCCCTTGAGGGAACGTGCTTTTGCTTCTGGACATCATATAATATTGTATTCTCGTACCAACATCTTGACTGCTGTGATTTACAAAGTTTTACAAGCCTGAACACTCTTCATGATTACGTTGCTGCATATGTTCTTACACTGACAGATAAAAACAAAAACAAAGTTACATTTTCCATGGCACCAGTTATCGGATGCTGAAGTCATTTGCTGGATGGACAGCAATAACAATGAAATCTAAGGAATTTTTTGAAGAAGGAAAGGATAAGCATACTTGGAGTTTACCTTTAGAGGAAAATTTTGACTCAATGACTTCTTTCTGTAAAGAAACGAAAACAGAAACTAAATCATTTTGTATAGAGAAAGAATCTCACTTCTGACCTCACAAGTGCTAATTAAAAAGAGGAACAAAGATTCGGAGAAAATAAGTGAGCTTTACTTTAGCTAGATCCTAACTTTGTTAGGGAACCACTCAAAGTGAACCATTATGGTCGGAATTGATAGGTCTCCACTACTCCAATGTTGCTTTTGATTTTTTGTCTCTGCCACCAGCCAATAGCTGCCTCTTCAAAATTCCAATAGTTAGTAAGCACTTTCATTGTATTCGCTAATTTTAATAAACTTGTGCTTTCGTACAACATAATTTTTAATAATTAATATTATCATATATTTGTTTGGCTATATTCTTGTTCAACTTTTTTTTTAATCTAATAGGACATTCCTTCATTGTAAAAAGTATGATTAATTCAATCGTAACTCAAAAGTGTGTTTTATATTTTATTATTTTTATCATAATACAATTTTTACTTTAACACATCAAAAAATTTAATTTAAATCTTAAAAGTTTTTAAAACATTCAAAATAGATTTGAAGTGGACAAAAGATTAACCCAAGTTAAAATTTTCATCATTTATGTGTCGATGTTATCACTAATGTTTATTTTAAATTATTTCTAAAATTAATTAGTATATTAATTTAATTATTTTTATCTTAATTATATTAATTAAAATTTTAACTAAAATCCCTAATATAATTTATTTCAATTTAGGAAATTATTTTCAAGATTATTGTGAAACTCAACCCTACACAAAATCCCTAATTAAACTTTGCCTCAATAATTTAGTAGTTTTCAAACTTACGTAGAACCACTAAAGTGATAATAAAGTAGTTATAATTGTTGGGTTGGTTACTAATGTTGCTACGAATGTGACAAATCAAATATATGCAAAAGAGGGTGAATTATGTGTGATTTATAAAAATTTTGCAAGTTCTTTCAATTTGTATAATAAATAGATCCTAGTTAACAACTAAAAACAATAGAAGCCTGTCAGAGGATAAAGTCTTTTAAACAACAGGAGCCTCTTAAGAGATACAAGCCTTTTGTAGGATAGAACCCTACTTAAATGAAAAGAGCTTATTGAATGATGAATCCTGTTAAAACAGTTTAAAAACAAAATGCGCCTATTAAAACTAAAAGGAATCGTCAGCAAGTTGAAAACAGAAGTGGTCTATTATAAAAGTGAAGGAGCTTCTTGTTGAAATGAACGCACACACAATATAATGCAGAAATGTAAAAGATAATGAAAGAGATAGATTTACTTGCATCTTTAATCAACTGGATAGATTTAAATCTAAATAATTTCGATGTTATCTTTGTCAAAAATCTTTCAGTAATCACGAGGCTAATATGTGATTTTCATAATTAGTAAGATCCTTTCAGATAAACCATTTATAATAAGGTAAGTTCATAATAAAAATTCCTGTAAGAAAGAAAATGTATTTCTTATGATATTATTTCATTTTGAGAATTAGATTGTTAATTATACAAGCAAATAAATCCAATTTGAATTTTGAATATTGTATAGTTATCATCAAAATAGTAGCAATCTCCCTTTTTTTATGATGACAAGCAATAATAAATATATTTTTCAAAATTCAAAGAGATAATAGATGATTTCGAAAGATACCTATAACTTTTATATGTTCAGACATAATTAGAAGGAGTCTATCTTTTAAGAAAGGAACCTATCGTTTATATATCACATATTTTCACAAACTTAACATGAGAATCAATCACATTTATAATTAAGGCAGCATTGAAAAATATGCAAAAAATATATCCACATAAACTCTCTCCCTTTGTCATTATAAAAAATAATAAAGTATAGGGAGGAAGTGAAATAAAAAGAATGAAATACTGAGAAAGAGTAAATATTACATCAAACAAAATCATTAGTATAAATAAGCCAATTAGAAAGCAAATAACAATAAAGTTATTTAAGAGATTCAAGGATTCTTCTATGCAAAATCTGCATGTCAAGAAGTTGATTCTGCATGCTATATATTTGTTATCGTATTTGTTCTTGATTGACTTAAATATCCTTCAGCTGTTGTTCAAGATTTGCACTATTTTCATCTTAAGAAGCGATAGGAGTTTGTTAGTCTAGACTAGGATCTAAGTTTTTTGCTATTCTTTCAGATCTTTTGTCTACCCAAACATTTTTTTTCAATCTATTTCATCAAACATCATGGGAGGCACGATCTGCCCAACAACCACCTTTCTTTTCTTGTACTACATTTTATAGCAAATTTAAGCTTCCACTAACAAAAACATTTTTTGCGGTATTGATGTCTTTCCTTTTTGTTTAGCTATTTTTATCTTCTTTGCCCTTTTTTCTTTAGGAATCATCTCTTCACGAAATAACTTATCAATAGTTTCTCCAATCATATGCACTTTCCCTTCTTTATTTCTTCCCTTTTTCCTTTTATGGATTCTTCTTCCTCTTTTTTTTCAACATCAAGGTTTTCCTTTTTCTACAAATTTTCTCGGCTTGCTTTGCAAGACTTCCTTTGGTTCGTGGTTGTCTAATTAACCAAGAGTGTTCTTTATCTGAATCATCATCATTTATAACCTAGTGCACTTTTGATACTTGGAGCTTAGAGGAGATAGGTTCAGGAATATGAGCTTCAAAATGATTATGAGTAAAAGTTGGACTTTTCTTTTGTTCTTTTGATCTAGTTCGTGCCATAATAAGAGAGATGGATGAGGTATAAAAGATTTGAGATGAAAACAAAGAGTTAGAATGCAGAGAGTCAAGAGCGACACTTCGAATAACAATGAGGGTAAGTAAAGGAGACAGTTTTGTTTCTAATATATTAGGCATTTCTAGAGCGTTGATCTAATATGAAGATGAACGAATGACCGTATGCTAATATAGGAAGTGTGATGATTTATGTATCTTCTAACAAATCCATACAGCTGCTTATAAGAACTTCGTGCGTGTCTTTAAATGAAAGCTCTTTTCTTAACATGCAAAATCTATCTTTAGTGAGTGACTTGGTAAAAATGTCAGCTACTTGATTCTTAGTAGTAATATGCAAAAGATCAATGATTACTTCTAAAATATGATCTCTAAGAAAATAATGTTTGATTTCTATATGCTTAGTCTTAGAATGATGCATAGGATTTTAAAAAAAATTTATAACACTCGTATTTTCATATAATATAAGAATATGAAAAAAGTTTAGAGAACAATCATGTAGTTGATGCTTCATTAAAGATTTGAGCACGACAGCTAGCAGTCATTATATATTCCACTTCGGTCTTCAAAAGCGTTGTGTAATTTTGCTTCTATGACTAAGTTAATAGACATCCTTTAAGAAATTAACAGTGACCACTTGTGTTTTTTTGATTGACTTTTTCTCCTGTATAATCTGCATCATAATAGCCCACTATCTCAAATGAATCAATTTTTTGATACCATAGTCCAAAATTCGTAGTTCCATTAAGATATCAAAAGATTCATTTGATTACTTGAAGACGACTTTCTTATGGATTTGATTAAAAGTGTGTGCAAAGGCACATACTAAGCACAATGTTTGGTCTTGAGCTTGTATGATATAGTAGTGATCCAATCACCCTCTATATTTTGTCTCATCAGTAACTTTGCCTTCTTTGTCTTTATGAAGTTTAGTTCTAGTATACCTGGGAGTATCCATCGGTTTGGCATGCTCAAAATGATATTTCTTGATAAGTTCCTTTGTATATTTGTCTTGGCTAATAAAGATTCCTTTTACTGTTTTCCTTATTTGTAATCCGAGAAAAATTGATAATTCTTTCATCATGCTCATTTCAAACTCCCCCTGTACTAATGTTGAAATTCTTCACAGAAGGATGGATTAGTAGCACCAAATATTATGTCATCAAGATATATTTGCACTATGAGTAAATTATTCTCCTTTCTCTTAATAAATAGGTTTCATCGATCTTTGCTCCTTTAAAGTTATTCTCCAGTAAAAAGTTGCTTAACCTATCTTACTATACTCGAGGAGCCTGCTTTAAACCATATAGAGCTTTGGATAACTTCATCACATAATCTAGATGGTTTTCATCTTCAAAACCTAAGGGTTGCTTAAAAAATACTTCTTCGTTAATGAAACCATTTAAGAATGCACTTTTAACATCCATTTGGATCAACTTGAAGTTTCTATAGCATACAAAGGCAAATAAAATTCTAATCGATTCCAATCTAACAACAGGTGCATAAGTTTCACTAAAATCAATACCTTCCTATTGATTGTAACCGTAAGTTACAAGTGTAGCTTTATTTCTTACCACCTTATCATTTTCGTTAAGTTTGTTTTGAAATGCCCACCGAGTCCTAATGATTGACTTCTTTTAAGGATGAGGTACTAGATTCTAGACTTTGTTTTTATCAAATTGATTATGTTTGTCTTTCATGGCTAAAACCCTATTTTCGTTAATAAGGGCCTCTTCAATGATCTTTGATTCTATATATGAGATGAGAGCCACAAAGTTTTTCTTAAACGATGATCCTTTTCTTAGACTTTAGAGGGATCTCCCAAAATATATTGATATGTATCAATACGTCTCCATTCTCTTAGTATTTTCCGTTGTATAGGCTCCTGCTGAGATAAAAGAGCCTGCTCTGGTCTAGCTTTAGAGGGGCCTTCTTGATTTTGTAATTATGAAGGCATTATAGGTTGGATGGTCGTCATCATCTGAGTTAGTTGATGTTGTAGAAGGTAGTGCTTCATCAAATATTACATATATCAATTCTTCTATCTTCTTTGTTCTTTTGTTGTAAACTTTGAATCCTTGCTAATGATACTATAGCCCATAAAAATAGCTTCGTCTAATCTCTTATCAAACTTTCCAAGGTTTTCTTTTCCATTGTTTAACACGAAACACTTACAGTTAAATGCTCAAAAGTAAGCAACATTTGGTTTTCCTACTTTCCACAGCTCATAGGTGTCTTTTTCAAAATAGGTCTTATAAGACATCTGTTAAGTACATAACATGTCGTGGATACTGCTTTAACCTAGAATCTATGAGGTAATCAACTTTCACTTAACTTAGTCCTAGCCATATAAAGCTATGTTCTTTATCTCTATAACTCCATTTTATTGAGGCATATTTAGATAAGAGAAGTTGTGAGTTATACTATTGCTATCACATAATTCTTTAAACTTTCTATTATCAAATTCTTCTTCATGATCACTTCAAATTAAAGTGATGCAGTGCCCTTCTTCTATTTGAATTTTTCTGCAAAACTTCTCAAACACTTTAAAAGCATCATCCTTTTAGCAAGAACCTTCTATTCTAATCCCTTAGAAACTCTCTCTTAGTTTAGTAGAAGATTACATATGTCCTAGAAAACAGGGAGTCATTAATGGCATCATCTCAAAAGCGCATGCATAGATTAACAAATCTAAGTACGTGTCTGTTAGAGGATACGTAACCAATTACATTTCCTCTTATAGTCTATATGTCTACTCATCTTCTTACTTAGCATCTCTAAGCAAACTTCCTTAATTTTCTCATCTTTATCATTCTCATTCTCTTTGCACCCTAACTCTCTGCATTACCACCTATTTACTCTCTCAAATTTCACAAAGCTTACCTAAAATGGCAAGAACAAAATCAAAAGGACAGAAGAAAATTTTTTTCTCAACTTCTTGCCATAATAAAACACCTCGTCATGAACAAATGTTTACTTCTGATTCTTCATCTTGTCTTCCATTATAGGTTCTCTAGACATTACTACTGAACCTGCTTGTCTCCTCAAACATCCAAACTTCAGAAATACGCAATCAGGAGACCTCAAAAGATAGGAAAAGAAAAATTGTTGCTATTTTACCTCTAGATTATCCTGATTCCTCTTCAAATGACAAAGAAGAAAATCGAAAAAGAATATGGTTCTAATTCTGAAGAAGAAGAAGAAGAAAGAGGATAAGAAAAGAAAAAAGAAAATGAAAAAGAAGAAGAGACTTTCAGTAAGGGAGAGTCAATGAAAAATGTGAGATTCCACTTACCTATTCTCTCCCTACCTACTTCTACTCCAAAAACCTCTGAAATTCTTAAAAATGGTCCTAAAGAGAAGAAAGTGCCTGAAGAGCACTGGGTAATAAATGACGATGGTTTTGATAAAGAAACTTTCAAGTTAGAAAGAAGACCACGGATCAGAGGAATTGTTACAACACAAGTTCCACAAAAAGAAACTGTTGAAGCAAAAGAAACAGAAAAGGATGAGTCAAGAAAAAGAAAAAAAGAAGAGGAAAGAAAAGGCAAAGAGCCTATGGTTAAAGAAAACATTGAGGAAGCCATCGTCCACGATGAGCTATTTACAGAACATGACCTATTTAAAGAAATCCCTAGAGCAAAATGGTCCAAGAAACTAATGGTCCACAAGAAGGGAAATTTGTCATCACAAATAAAATCTTTTCAATCAACGGAAGCTGAAACTCGCTGTGGAATGGGGTGCAAGAAGATAAAAGTGGTTGCTGGACACATTATGTCTCCTCACATGTTTGATGATATTGGTATTCGTCTCTCTACTTTCTTTGTTGTTATTGGGTGGGAGAATTTTTTGAATTTGGATGATACAGTGTGTGATGAATTAGTCAGAAGTTTTTACACACACATGTGAAAAGAAGAAATTGATGAAATGATAGCCATCATATCTTGGGTGCAGTAATGTGAGGGCTTGATAATAGAGGATATATTGAGGAACATTTTGAACATAGCTCTCATAGGTAGGACTAACCTCCATTGCCATAAGTGAGACATTGTTGATCTTGATTTGGGAAAGGTTGTGGACTTCATATGTCTGCATACTAAGAATGCCCATGAAGGGAGACCTATGTGTAGAAATTTGGATCTACTGCCTAGATGCGTTGCATCAATATCGGCTACTTCAATTTTTCTAAGAAGTAGCTCAATGAAAAGATGTAGTCTCCTGGATACCTATGTGGTGTACAATCTACTGATGGGAAACAAAATGGATCTCTCATCAATGATTCTAAAGTTTATGGTAGAAAAGGGAAGCCACAAGAACACTGCCATCAATGTTTCTTAAGAAACAGACTCCAACTAATTATGACTAAACATGTAAAAATTACTGGTATCTTTCAAAATCTTTTATTATGTCTTTGAATTTTGAAAATAACTGTATAATATTTCAAAATTCAATTTGGATTTATTTACTTGTAAAATTAACGGTCTAATTCTCAAAAAGTAAATAAAATCATAAGAAATACGCTTTCTTTCTTGCGGGAACCTTTTAAGGAACTAACCTTGTTATAAATGATTTATTCGAAAGGATCATACAACTTATGAAGATCATATATTAGCTCCGTGATTACTGGAAGATTTTTAGAAAAGATGACATTGAAGTTATTCAAGGTTTAATCCATCTAATTGATTGAAGATGCGAGTGAACCAATGATTAGTTGAAGAATTGACTATTTAAGGAAGAACAACAACACTTATAAAGCAGAAGGAACAAACTCAAACTGTTGAAATATTTTAAGCAACATCTATAATCTTGAGAATCCTATCATTATTATTGTGCTTTAAAAACTGAAATCACTCTATCAAGAGAGAAATTATTTTTTTTGTTTTTTTAGCTTTTTAGAAGATTGTTATACACTTTGAGTGTGAAAAGCTGGAGAACCTTGAAAAATATGTACTTGTAAGCTTAGAGAAGCTCATCAAATTTAATACTAAGATTTTATAGTGAAACATTCAAGTTAGATACTTGAGGACTGGATTTAGGCTTGGTTGTAAATTGAACCAGTATAAATCTATTGCGTCTTTCTGCTCTTTCTTCTCTTAACTTTTATATTTATGCATTATATTTTGTGTGTGTGTGTGTGTTCATTTCAGCAAAAGGCTCCTTCGCTGTTATAATAGACTCCTTATGTTTTCAACTTATAAGAGGTTCCTTTCAGTTTTAACAAGAGATTTTTGTTTTTAAATTGTTTTAACAGGATTTATCATTTAGTTGGCTCCTTTCATTTAAGTAGGGACCTATCCCACAAAAGGCTCTTATTGACTAAAAAACTCATGCCGTTTTAAAAGGATTTATCATCTGATAGACTCCTATTGTTTTAACAAGGATCTGTTTATTATATGAATTGAAAGAACTTGCAAAAATTTTTATACACACAATTCACCCCCTCTTGCATGTGTTTGCTTTTATCACCTTTGGCCAATTTGACATTTTTTTCAGCTTCACAAATTGTTGGTTAGATTGTTAAAGTGAAAAAACAATAGTCAAATGTTTTCGATGTTCCCCCTATTTTTGTTGTAAATTAAAATGAAAATGTCATTAAAAACACTAAGACAAACTTTCTTAAATGTTTTTGAAATAACTCATTCACGGTAGTTGAAATGAGGATGATGCATTTTTAGCCCGAAAGGCGTTACTAAAAATTCATAATGCCCTTAATGAGTCTAAAAGGTTATTTTCTCGATGTCATCAGGGTGCACTCTAATATGATAATATTTTGAATGAAGATCCAAGTTGGTGCAATATTCCACACCGTACAACTCATATAGGAGCTCGTAAAAAACTAGTATTGGGAATTCATCTCAAATAATTACTTTATTTAGAGATCTATAGTTTATGCATATTCCTCATAAGTAGTCTTGTTTTTTTTACTAGAATAATTGGGGAAGAATAAGAGCTATTGCTGGGTTTAATTATTCCAGAGAAGAGCATTTCAATATTTATTTTTTCGATTTCATCTTTTTGGTGGAAGGGATATCTATATGGTTTGACTGAAATAGGAATTTGGCTAGGATATAAAGGGATTTTATGATCATACACACGTACAGGAGGTAGGCCCTTTGGTTCTTTCATTACATATGTAAATTTAACCAAAACATATTAAATTTGGAGTGGTATTTTTGGCAATGATGGTTAGATTTCTAAATTTTTGGTGGCATAAAATTATAACAAAATCCCTTCCTTCTTCTTTTTTGTGACCTAAAGCATCTGAATATTCGTCACTATTATGTTTTCTAAGGTAGATAGTCCTTGCAAAATTGTATCATTGCCTTCTATGTTGAACCTCATTTGCATTTTAGAAAAATCCCACACTATAGGTCCTAATGTCCTTAATCACTGAGTCACTAAAACAACATCATAACCTTCAAGTGGTAGTAAGTATAGATCACAAATTATAATAGTGCCCTTTAATTTAAATGGGACATGAGTACATTTACTAGAGCTCACTACCTTCTCTCCTGAAGCCACCATCACTGAGAATTTTCCCTTAGAATTAGGTTGCAGGCCCACCATCCATGCTATTTTTCATTAATGAAATTGTGAGTGCTTCCAGAATCTATAAGAATGAAGATTTCTCCACCTTTTAAATTTTCCTTGACTCGCATCGTTTCTGGAATGTTGGTGCCCGAAATTGCATGTAAAGAAATTTTTAGAGTGTCTTCACCATTGTCCTCCATCTCTAAGTTGATCTCCCTCGTTATATTCTAGGCAAGCTTGAATCACAAACATCTTAAAATGACGGCATGGACCAAATTTTTCATTGCATCTTAAATGAAGTCCCCTATTTCTTCTTTCATTTAGCTCTTCCATTGACATTTTTTTTAACTTCCATTGTGGAAACATTAGCATGTGTAGGAGTCCTAAATACGTCATTGGGTTTTTGGATAGATGAATTTTTATTATGAGAATTTTCCTTTGCCACGTATAAATAAGCCAAACTAATTACTAACGTCAATGTGAGAGAGCAACTTGCTTGAATATCTGTACGAAAGGAGTCCCTTAATATATCCACTGATGCGACAACTTACTTGTTGAGTCTGTGGAAGGGGTCCAACTTTTAAACTGATTTGATATTCTTGCACTACTATCTTCTACTGTAACTTGTTGAGATCTCAAAAAAATTTAAAAAAAATTGATTAGGATCAAACCTTATGTAGAGATTTGTCTTAAAATCCTCCCATGATATGATCGGAATGTCCTGCTTAAATAGTTTAAACCAAAGTTGAGCATCTCCTTCTAAGTGGTAAGGTGTCTGTAACACCCCACTCCCGCATGACCCGAACTCGACATCGATGATGATATCCGAGTCCGTGCCCTGTGAGGGTAGCGTGCTACATCACTAAGTCAAAACTCAGTATAAATTGTATTTATTTATTTTTTAAAACAGACACATACTTTATATTTTATGCGGAAAACAATTTATATACAATCATTAATATGTACATTGGCCACGGGGGCCCTTTTTCATGAATACAATTTAGTTCAGTCTGTTAACTTTACAATATGACCTAATCATTTGTACAAAAATTCAGAAAGTACAATTTTTCTTAGACACTAATGCAGACACGAACTGATCCCGACTTCTTCTAGCATTATACGCCCGTTGCCTAACGGGGTATTCTTCTG
>JAOTIZ010000005.1:20792503-20807970 GCA_027123425.1 Erythroxylum panamense | reverse complement strand
ATATAACAACAACGGATAATATTCCGTCGGTAAACCGTTGACAACAAACGACGGAATATTTCCGTCGGTAATATATAACGACCGCCATTTTTACGACGCTTTTTTCATTCGTCGCGTTCCGTCGGCAAATATAATTTTCGACGGAACTAACCATTTCTCCGACGGAATATTCCGTCGGAGAATGTCAGTTTTCTTGTAGTGAATGAGGGAGAAGGTAATTAGAGACTTACACAGAGGAGGGTTAGTTGGACACTTAGGCAAAAACAAGATGCTTGAGGAGGTACCTAAAAGATATTTTTAGCCTAAATTGAGAAGATATGTTGTTTCTATTATTTCTAAGTACCAGATTTGCCAAATTTATAAAGGTCATGCATCAAACGCAGGTTTATACATGTCATTACTTGTGCCTAACAATATTTAGGAAGACCTTTCCATGGACTTTGTACTCGGTTTACTAAGAACATGGTGGTCGATAGATTCTCTAAGATGACGCACTTTTTACCATGTAAGAAGACAACAGATGCGACAACTATTGCTAAATTGTTCTTCTGAGAGGTGGTGAGGCTCTATGGGGTTCCAAAATCAATTACATCTAATAGAGACACTAAGTTTCTGAGTCATTTTTGGAGAACTTTGTGGGTATGTTTGATTCATCCTTGAAGTATAGTAGCATAGCTCACCTACAAGTCGATGGACATATTGAAGCTATGAATAGGATTTTAGGTAATTTAATGCGATGTATTTGTCGTGACAAGCCGAAAAATTGGGATTTTCTTATCGCATAAGCTAAGTTTGCCTACAATAATGTTATCCACAACTCTATCGGTCGATCTCCATTCTCTGTGGTTTACACTAAAGTATCAAATCATGCACTAGACCTTATTCAGTAACCTCAAAATGTTAACATCCATGCCAGTGTAGCCAAGTTTGCTAAAGAAACCTAAGAAATACAAGTCAAGGTGAAGGAACGACTTGAAAAAGTTAATGCAAAGTATAAGGCTAATGTGGGCCCACATAGAAAGAATCAAGTGTTTGAGGTGGGAGATGTAGTAATGGTGTTTATGAACAAGAAGAGGATTACTGAACATCACCACAAGTTGAAGGCCAAAAAGTATGGCTCATTCAAGATCGTGAAGAAAATTAATGACAATGCATATGTCATTCGGTTACCTTCGTGGATAGGTAATATCAACCCAACCTTTAATGTCGATATTTACCCCTACTTATCGGATTGCAAGTTAGGTTATCCAGAGCATAACTCAAGGCTGAGTTCTTTACAAGTGGAGGGGACTGATACAGAGCTTTAGATTAGGAAGCCTTTTTATTTATTTATTGTGTTCTACTTTTATTAGGACTACACAGACATTTTTATCCTTATTATTAAGTTCTAAGTCATTATAACTCATACAAATACTTTTTATTGTATTGCAGAAGAAACTTTTGCCTATTTTCAATCAAAATACTCTATTTCTCTTAAGATTTTATTCTAACCTTTGAGTTCTTTGTAGATCTTGGATTAGATATGTGTTTTCTATACTCTTGAATTAAAGTATTGTGTTTACGCACTGCGTCAATTTCTTCATTCAAGGGATGTCGATACCTGTCCCTACAACACGATAGTTACAACTCCATGGCACCTCTAAAAGGCCTTCACATCTATTTTTCAAACAAAATAGAAAATAAAGTAGCAAATAGTATTCGGACTTCGGTGAGTTCAAAAAGAAAATTTGGAGCAAGAAATCCGACAGTTGATGAATGAGTTTTGGAGTGAAATACAAATTCTAGTTGTCACTTCTTTAGAGTTCAAGTTTGTTCAACTATGCTATTCAAGTTCTAAGAATGTTAAAAGATAAAATAAGGATACCAACCATAGAAGTAGTTCGAACATATTTGCTTAGTAAATTAGGACAATGATCAAGAGTTCAAATTTTTTAGGTTTATAGTTGTCATAGTTTGATACCCTGTAAAGTTGGATCAATTTTGAGAAAACTTAGTTATACTTTTTCATCACGTGCTTCTTCCATCTATGCATACAATTCCTTTCACCATATACAAGATTAGTGTCTAATAAGAAAGAATAGCTGAAAATATACAAGATAATATCTACAATATATACCATGAATCCCCAATATGCTAAATTTCAAAATGAATATTCTAACAAAAAAGTTACAATTTAACATAAAAGTTACAATTTAAATGATTTCATATAGTCTAAGACATTCCTTTTAGAATAATTAATTGGTGAGAAATGATTTTAATTAAAAGTTAATAGAATTTGTTAATTAAAAATGGGCAATTTAATTTAATACCGGATTTAACAAAGATTATTTGTTTTAAACTTATAAAACATTTTCTTTGCTAAGTAAATATCTAATAAAAACTAAAAAAAGATCTAAAAAACTTAGACATAAAATTTATAAAAAGATGATGTTTGAAATAAAAATTTGAACTATTATTTATTTTTCATACCAAATATGCTAGGAATGTCACTTAAAAGCTAACCATTTGTAAGTTCACTAACCTTTAAAATCAAAAGAAAAAAATGTTGTGACAGTTTAAGAAATCGTAGTTAACATTATTAGCCATTTCACTTCCTAGTTCTCCATAACTACCCATCAACCACCCACCTTCTCCCAACACTAAGGTATAACTTTTAAACCTCAGATCATGGATTGAAACCCTTTTTTCTGGCCATCAAGCCTATATTCCTATGCAGCAGAAAACTTTCATGACAATAGAAAAAAGGCTATTCTTTTCCCAACACAATCCGTTACTTCCACTTCTCTACCTTCTCAAACTCAACCCACATCTTCTGAAATTGTTTAGTCACCTACTGACCTTTTATTCTCCAACACTATTTACTACTGCAGTCCATTTTGTCCTACGTTCCAGTATTTACTACACTCATTTGTTTCACAGTCTTTCAACTCCATATATTCCAACTCATGGCTTCCATTGTTTTACCTATAGGAAGTTATTACAAACCATAGACTTCTCGGGAACTTTGCATTCTTCTCCTATTAATTGTTGTACAGTTTGTCATTCTCTGTGTTTGTGACACACGTAAAGGGACACCCCACCAACGAACTCTCATGAACAGGAGAGGAGTGATCAGGGAAACTCGTGTTCTTTGTGGCTTTGCTCTGGTCTTCATGTTGTTCTCGAGTTCTTTTCAGTTGAGTTCGTCTCAAAATCAGACACACGGGAAGGATTTTATTAGTTGGGATGATATCAAGGTGGATGATCATGGAGCGAGACTGAGTGTTAGAGATGATATTAATGGAAACAGAGTAATTATAGTAGACCAAGATGGTAGAGGAGATTCATTAACAGTTCAAGGTGCAGTAGACATGGTAACAGATTATAACACACAAAGGGTGAAAATTTTTATCCTCCCTGGGATTTACAGGTTTGTAACGTGCATGTCTAAAACAGACTTGGATATCTTCACTGTCTGCTTCTCTCTATCTTTCTCTTAATTCGTGTATTTATTTGTTTTGTGTGTGTAAAATCATTACAGCAGAAGTGGAAAATAAATGTAGTTATGAAGTGTTGAGTAGTTGAGCTATATTATCGGGGTTAATGGGTTACAAATGATTACTACGTGGTTACTGTATGCAGTTATATGCTTAGGTGATAGGGATTCTTTGTCCTTTATGTAATCCTCATTTACCTTACCTTAAGGGAATATAACTTACTTGGACCCTATGTTATCTATATTCATCTGTATTCTGTTAGCCCAAAGCTGCTTAAGTCGATGATTCATTTGCTGCTTATGTGACCAAGTTCCATGGAAATTAGGGAGAAGGTGATTGTGCCAATAACCAAGCCATATGTCTCATTAATTGGGAACGAAAGCCACGCTTCTCATACCGTAATTTCTTGGAGCAATAAAGCTTCTGATACGGATGACAAAGGGGTTCCACTTGGAACCTTCAGATCCGCATCAGTCACTATAGAATCTGATTACTTCTGCGCAAGTGGTATCACATTTGAGGTCAGATAGTACTGGTGTTTTCTGCACAATTCAATTCGATACGATTCTTTACTGACTGGTAAGTTACGGGTTGATAACAGAATACAGTAGTAGCACATTCTGGAGGGATTGGAATGCAAGCAGTAGCGCTGAGAGTTTCTAGCAACAAGGCATTTTTCTATAAAGTAAGGGTCTTGGGATCGCAGGACACACTCCTAGATGAAAAAGGATCACACTACTTCTATCAGTGCCACATGCAGGGTAATGTGGATTTCATATTTGGCACAGCAAGGTCACTTTTTCAGGTAACACAAATCTATGCATTAAGTAGTAGTACAAACAGGTATGAAATGGTCTGTCATGTTAATCAAATTCTGTGGCTCTTTAAACAGGATTGCAGCCTTCAATCAACTGCCAAAAGGGCAGGCGCAATCGCAGCTCACCACAGGGATTCACCAGATGATGACACAGGTTTCTCTTTTGTAGGTTGTGTGGTAAAAGGAACTGGCAAAATTCTTCTTGGAAGAGCTTGGGGAAACTATTCCAGAGTTATATATTCGTTCTGTGAAATTGGTGACATTATAACACCTACAGGATGGAGTGACTGGAACCGGCCTTACAGACAGAAGTAAGACATTCCTTTCGCTGACTTTGATAAACTAGATATATATAGAAAGAACTGAGACAGATGAATGTAAGTACAGGACTGCAGTTTTTGCGGAGTATTCGTGCACCGGAAGAGGAGCTGATACAAGTCATCGCGTTCCATGGTTGAAGGCATTCACTTACGAGGAAGTTAGGCCATTTCTAGGCATGGAATTCATAGGGGGGCAGAAATGGCTCAGATTATAGTTTCTTCTTCTTCATTTAAACATTTTTCATATTACATCTTGTTTTTCTTTCTAACTTCATCATTTACGACCCTTTTAGAAAATTTCCCTCTTAAAAGGCCAAATGGGCGGACAGGCAAGTAGAATCACTAGTGTATAGAGACCTAAGAACTTCCACTCTTTTCGCCAGGACTTGTCACAGCCTGATTGCAGAAGCCAATTGAAACTGTCCTGGCTTAAATTAAAGACACGGAAGGCAATAGGGGGATGATTTTTTTATATTGTCCTCTAGAATTTACAGAAATATAATCTTTTTACATCAGCAAGACCGTTGAAGCATATAATTGTCATGCAAAATATCAGTTGCAATACTTGGAACTACCAATATCAGCACATACCTTTATGTAAACAATAAAAAAGAGCTTTAAATTCCTTTGTCAAGAATCTATCTACAATACAGATTCACACCTTAAGCTTTCTAATACCCTTTTGCGGATTAGCCATTAAAAGGGATGCAGAAAAAAGAGTAATCTAGAGGAACCACTGAGGTTGACCAAGTTACAAAAGAAACCTGGGAAAAGTTCCACAAAGCATGTACATCTACCCGATGCCACCCAGTAGAGTTGGAAAACAATAAGAATTCCGACGTCTCGTGTTACTATCTACAAATCATCTTCACCACATAATAAGACCTATGCCTATAAACTACAACTGCTCACAAGGTAACCAATCCATGAGATTACGTCAAATAGGGCAGTGCAAGCATCTTAATTTGTCACTTCCCTGAGTTCTATAACTTTACAATTACTCACGGAACTGTCAATCATTTCCAGGTCTGACCTTCCTCCCTCTTCTTTGACATGTTCATCAGCTTCACATTCGTTATTATTTTCAACATCATCCACCTTACCACGATCAATGTTAGTAGCATTAACATTATCTTCATGACTTTTGTCATTTGAAGAGGAAGGGCCAGTACCCTCGTCACAGTCCATGTTTTCTAAAGGGAAGCCTGAACTGGTCTGCGGAGCAATATCAGGTCTAAGCTCTTCAACAGTGTCAAGTTTACATTTAGAATGAACATCAACGTTACAGGTATCAAAACCATGAAAACTCACGTCCTCAAAAATTTTTGATGATGGAGGCATTTTGGCTTCCGGGCAAGGAGTTGTGGATATGATGGACAGCACATTTTCATCTTTTGCCTGAATATCGATCCACTGGTCTCCTACCCAATCTCTAGAAATCCTTAAATCCTTTTGTTGTACATTCAATATGAAGTTTTCACCTAACAAATGGTTGTCGATTGAACAAATTAGGAAGAAGATGAGAGAGTTAAAGAGAAATCACAAACATGGAAAAAGAATTAAAAGTGGATCAAAGAACACGCTAACCTGGAGAATAAACTTGCAGATTATGGTTGCTGCTGTTACTAATGCCAACAACAATCCCCTCCCACCAGCCATCACTCCACCAAGCATCAACTGCTGATCCAATCTCAAAAGAAAGTTCTGATTCTACACTCAAGGGAGGGGCTGGTCGTATAGTTGAACGACCTAAGCATCTCATTCCAAGTTTATCTGGCACAGCTAATTTGAAAACCGGAACCCATTCCTAAAAATGATTTAGAAGTTATGATGGATAATTTGACAAAGAGAAGTTTCATTTCAATTCCACCCTCTGACATGCTTCTCCAAGTCTTGAAGGTCAGAGGGAAAGGTATTTTAATACAATATTTCATAAAGCCAGAGCATACCTCAAGATTGTTGCACTCATCTTCATCCTGCACATCATCATAACGGACCTTTATGTGCTTCTTGGACATTTGCAGGACAGTACACCTGAACCAGCAGCCTCGTATACCACTATCTTGGCACAGCAACTCAATTTTTTCATCAATCTTGAACGAGTTGTACCACCTTTGAGGCTTGACATGCTTGAGTGGAAGAAGTCTATTGCCTGAAAAACCATACCTCAGACTCCTGAATGAAGGCCCATTAGTTATCATCTGACCACCGGCAACCTGAATTCCAGCATGCTCAGTTAAAAATATTTCACGTCCTCTATCACTTCTAGCTCTCTTTGCACCTAACTTTACACATTCAGTTGGACTCGATTCTTCTTTATCTTCCACAGAAAAGCTATAGCTCATGGAATCAACTCCTGTAGAGGGTTTGTAAGACAAACAGCGAAGAATTGGCTGCTCAAAGTAGCCACATAATTTACGTACATCAAAGGGCTTCACTTTATTGCTTCTGAACTGCCTAAAACAAAAATGCAATTTGGTTGTGAAAGCATCACTGAAAGCAGCCAAACATTCATCATAATGTTCACGAGTTAGGACCGTGGCAGGGCCATCAACACATTCAGCACTGATGACCTGTGAATAAGGTGTGATGAAAACTTCTTTTGGGTGTGGATTTCTTAAATGAATTGTACCCTTAACTTCTCGGTTGTCATGAAACCACCGAACTTTGACTTTCTTCTGTCCCCTCTTGTCTTCATACATATCTTCCAAGTAAGCAACATAATGATTTTCTCCCTTAGCCATGACAAAGACAAAAGATTGGATCTGTATGAAAAAAGTTAGAAGGATAAATGACCATGATTATAGGACCCATGAAATTGACATAACAGAAAATCTTCCACAATGCATCATTTTAAGTCAGACAACACCGTGGACATATGAATGGAGCCATCTGTCAAGGTTGTAAAGGACATAAAGCAATTGGTCAATCTGAATATTGGTACTATTATTTATGCCACAATAGCATTCAGCAAAAGATTGCATTCTTCCTTTTCTTTCTTTCTTTTCTCCAATCAAACAATATCTCATTTCCCCAAATGAAATTATAAGAATTGAATAAACAAATATGGACTACAATCAAGGAAACAATGTGTTTGACTGAGTTTGACTGAATTCATCAGTGTAATCCCTCACTCCTGTCTTTCATTCATAGTTTAATAACGAATTCTTACCATAATCTTAGTCCCATTCCGGCAGAATGCTGAGTAATGCTTGAGCTGTTTCCCAGATGTCCATGAATTGCCTGCCCATACAATGTCTGCACTGTATCCACTCAAGTCTTCTGGACAGCGATTCTGCAACACAAATTTCATATACAAGTCAAATGGCAATAACCTTAGAATGATATGAGCAAACAACAAGAAATGAGAGTCATATCTCTGGTACCTGCATCTGTTGGGCACCATATCCAATCATCGGACCTTCCAGAAACTTTGAAGCTTGTGCTAAATCATGTTTTGGTTCTGTAATGGCAAAGACTCATTTATTAGTTTGAAAGGAAAGCAAGGAATTGTAGCTAATAAGATTAAAAGATACAATGTCTTGGCAACTGGTGGACGGGATAACAATTTGCAAACAAAATTTGAAACAAGCACGGCAGAGATAATCTATAATAAGATTGAGTTCATTAGATGCCTGCAAAGTCAAATATACAAGGATGAAACAACATAATGCTTCCAAACGTGTAAACATTGCTCAGAGGGTTAATGAGATGTTAAGCAATTCTTTCAGTTTGAAATATAAATCAGATATATATATATATATATATATCTTTCCTTTTTAAGGAACTGAAAATTTGGAGGAAGCAGAAAAACTCACAAGCAAGTTTGACTGAAATAAGAGTATATGCCACTAATCAAGAAATTAAGTAGCTATTCCTATCATAAAAGGATCGGTCTGACAGCAGGAATTATGTTTAAGCTATTACTATCATAAAAGGAGCAGTCTGAGATCTGGAATTAATCTTAAGTTATGAGGCATAATGACTAATTTAAATTCTTACAAATTTACCAAGCATTCTTAGTGAAACTTGTGGACAAGCCAACATTTATAAAGTCAAAAGCTATCACCGATAGTGTTCTGTGACAAAAAAAAGAAAGAAAGAAAAAGAGAGAGAGCCTCTAAATGAAGTCAAATGGGCTACAAAAGTGCAAAGGCTTGGCAACAAGAGCTAAGCAGTGGCAGATCACCTTGTAGATGTTGCTTTGAAAGCATAGAAGTAAGCCAATCCACTACCTCCCTTCTGGACCTCCATTTGAAACCAGCATGAATGGAATTTTCAGGGCCGTGTAGCCGTACAAATTCCTCGGCGACAATATAAAACATGTGCCTAACACTTCTCTCAGTCCCCACAACTGCGAGCACAGATTCTCCAGCAGAATCTTTCAGGAAATAGTGAACAACACGGCGTCCACGCTCTTGTGAAACAAACTGCTCTTTCCACTCCACAAAACATCTCGTACTTCCAGTCATTTCAATCGTAAAGTACCGAAAACAGCTATTCTAAATGTGGTTAACACTAGCAACACCGCCTCTACCCAGAAAATTGGAATAACAAGAACAAAATACAGTTAAGTACTACACAAACTCAATTAAATTCCAAAAACAAAAAGCTGAGGTTAGATCCCAAACCCTAATAACATAATTATGACATCCCAAGATATCCCTCACAATCAGATCCCCAGCAACGAATTCAACGGGGTTTCCACTAGGACGTCTAATCAAAGAAAAGCTTGTCTAATCATTCACCCGATTCAATAAACCTACAACCCACCTGGAGCTTGAGCTCAAACTTGAAGAACTCTACCGAATAAGAATTAAGTACTAGAGAAAACTAACCAGAAAGCTTAAAACTCTATTCTTTGAAAATCTGCAATCAGATTAGTAAGCAAGTCAAGAAAACTATAATCCAAGCTTGACACCACAAAGAGGAACCAAGATAAGGCTTTGACCGATTTAACTAACAAAATCGTTAGAGACTATGACGAGGGCATCCCAGTTTACAATATAATCAAAATCCCAAGCACACAGATTGAATTCTCTAAGGTTTGTAAGATAGACCAGCCCTCCGATGGATGGGTAAGAAAGGTTCAAGATGTAGGTGAAAGCAGGAAATTTTGGAGCTCTTTCGGCGTGCAGTGAAAAAGAGAACAGAGGAAGAAGGAGGTTTGATTAGGAGAAGAGATGAGAACGGAACAAGGAGTCCAAAAGAAGGCCATTTTTAGGAGAGTTTTAAGAGCGATACAGGGGTTTGGCAATGGAGATGACGGTAAGTAGTGAAGAAGAGGTTGGTTGGGAGCTGGGAACGTGTTTTTAGGAATAGGGAAATAAAGTTAAAAAGGAGTTTGGTGCAATGCAATGAATAATTAGGTGATGGATTTGACGACGTACTTTGGTAGCTGAATCCATTTTACTCTGTACATGGAATGCATAGGCCTTTATTTAGCGACATGGCCCGTAAAGTTCCAATCTTTTCGCCGTCATGATTCTTACGGCTTTATGCTTATGCATACCAGTACATAAAAGATTTCATGTTTACACTGAAAGAGACGCGAGGCCCATATTATTTATAACTTAAGCTTCGAAATGTCTGTTCGGTTGAAGTTTTGCTAATGGGTTATTATTTCATTATTTGGCACGAAGATTTATAATAGGATGTAATAAAATATAATATAATGTAATATTATTTTATTATTTAAGATAAGAATTTACAATAGAATGGAATATAATGAAATAAAAAAAGAGAATTTTATATTTCATCTCATTTTATCCTAAATAATAAAAATAAAAAATTTCCAATTTGAGGACTTTACGATGAAACGTAAACTGATATACTATATTACATTATAAACTATTTATCCAAACAACATTTTACTATATTACATTATAAACCCTTCTATCTATCCCAAACAATTTTCTAATATTACATCTATTTACGTTCCATTATATTATAAACCGTTCCATTTCATTATATTCTATTTCATTCCATTAAAAACTTTACGTCCAATCAATCATAAACTTAGTCTTTAGAAGTCAAATTGAGACCCTAACGTATGGTCAAATTATATTTAGAACTTTCACAAATTCAATCAAAAATATTATGTTAGGTCTATGAACTACTCTTAAATTATATGCAGGAACAAAAACTTGTTGTTCTACTGTAACTTATTATCTTTGTTATATGCTCTTTAATTTCATATATTGTCTTAAATTAGAAATACTCATAAAGAATGATTTAAATTTGAAATAGATTACGGCATAGTTTATATTTTACTTTTGTTATTATAAAATTTTAATATTATATCTTTCAAAACAAATTATAGATTTCATGCTTGAAGATTTTATAATGAGGGACCAGATCTTCTGTTCCTATAAACTAATTTTTATCATGTTTTATTAAATCTTATCTACACATTTATATGAGCTCCACACAAATATGGGGACAAAATTAATTTAAACTTGGTTGAAACACCATTTATGGAATATAAGATTTCATGTGTTATAATGAAATAGGTTGCAATGACTTCAAGTGGGTCTATTTTAGTATGGCTTATATTTTGGTGAAGACCAAATTTACCTTTACAAATAGGACTAGATCATTTATGAGTTTACCATATTCTAATAAATATAAAATTAGTTAGGATAGTTATGTAATTTTATATTATAATGGGTAATAGAGTAATTTTTATACAAAGTTGTGTTAAAAAGGTTACAAATTACTTCTCTCATTCATTTGAATATAGTCTACGATATCTTCTTCTATTTTTTAGTATCAAATAAAACTTAGAAATAAACTATTCAAATATCTCTTAATTGTGTTCTGAATGCCTATATAGTAAGATAATTAGTGTATCCACATACTAATCAAACAACTTAACTGTAGACATAGTAAGCAGGCAACGGTTTTCCCATCTCTTTATGGAGTTTATGTATTTATATTTTGTCTTTATAATATATTTGCTTAGACATGTATTTAAAACAAGATTTTTAAGGTGTTAAGTATGTTAAAAATGACTTAGTTGTCGAGGTCAAGAGTAAGGGAAATAAAGTGTTATTGATTTTTGTTTTTTTATGGTATGAGTAAGAATATGTAGCTTATAGCCTGGTTTAGTGTAGATTTATTAATAGATATGCTTGGTATTATTGGCATTTATGTTTTTATTGTCATAGTCCATAAAAAAAAGAAAAAATTGTAATAATTACTACCTCCTCCATAAGGTAAAGAAGGTCATAAAGGAGAAAAGGAAAATATTCAGTAAGCATTTTATTTAAATTAATATGATGATGATGTAGAGTTATTTTGATTTAAAACTTTAAATTCTAGGTTGGGGATGATGTTGTGGCTTACTTGACAAGTCAACAAAGTGAGAGCATGGAGAACAAGGTGTGATACTTGCACCGAATTAAACTAAATTACTATGATTGGATCATTAAATGTCATTGTTATTTGATTATGACTATATTGTATGGGTATTTATGTAGTTGTCAAATGCACCATTATTTGGAGAAGGTCTTTGAACAAATATAGAGCACTACTCCAGAGTAACTGAAGTGGGTCACTGATATAAGATTCCATGAAATTTAGGAGAAAGAGAGGTTTAGGGCGAGGAGGAGTGTTTGATATAAGCTATGTGGTCAGTTTGATTCGGACGAGCTATCATTGAAAATAAAAGAAGATCAAGTGAAGAAGATTAGTGGTGACAACTTTACATGGATGGTGGAGGTTCCAAACAAAACCAAATGACAATACAAAAAAGTAAGTGAGGCTTTGGGAGGAGGGGCACATGGATGGAGGAATATATTTGGTGGAATTTCCTTGTATATAAATTGGAATTTTCCCCAAATACCAATTACAGTATCAACATACACATGTTGGATACTATAACCAATATTGATGATTACAAACAACTTAGTTGGACATTTTGTCTTGAGCCATCTTTATAAGTATACTCACAAATTTTGTCAAATTGTAAAGGCCAAGGGTGTTAACCCTTGCACAGATAAATGCATAGCTGTATTGAAGGTGAGTTATGTGATGGAGGTCCATCTAGCCAAGTTTATGAAGACATTGCCAACGTGGGCCTTAGTTCGGTTACTTCTAGTGCAAGTGATGGAGGTGACATTGGTTCAATTGATGACGAGCATGAGGAAGAAGATGTTAATCTAATCCTAATACTCCAGGTCTTGTTGAGGCCTTTTGGGACTTACAAATGTGTGATTTTTTAGGGTCAAAGTCCTGGTGCTTGTTCGGTTGAGAAGGCCAACTTTTGCTGCACTCTTTGATGATCTTCAAGCCTAATTTGAAGTCTAATAGCTCAGCCCAAGTTCTAGTCAAATTCGGCTGAGTTGTGAGATCAATAAATATTTATTTACCTTTTTATGTTGATTTTATGATAGTTTTAATTCAGATTTATTTAACTTTAATTATTGTTGTGTAACTTTCCTATTTAGGAGAGTTAAATGTGTGTTTATGACCTGTTGAGAGGCCAATTCATGTAGCCATCCAACAGATCTTTCATTTTTCGTTTTTCCCATATGTATGTGTGTAAGCTCTCAAAAGAAAGGGAAGATTATCAAATTAAAATCGTGAGAGAGATTTGCTTTTGCAAGTTATTATCTTTATTTGGGTTTTGTTAGTTTCCAAAAACTATCAATTGGGTTTTGTGTGTAGTCCAAAAACACTCAATTATCTTTCCTTATTTACCTAATCATTCCCTTTCATTCATCTAAACTTCCATTTCAGTCAAATTCTTCACATCAGCCCCTTTGCATCATTTTCCGAAAATCTGCCCAGATTCCTAATCCAAAACGTCCAGAATAAGAAAAATCATATCTTTTTTTCTGCCCATCATTTCGACAAAATTCCTTCTTCAATGTTGTAGTTCACCTCTTGAACTTCAATTTAACTTCAAGAACCAGCCGAAAATGCTTAGCCGTTTGCCCAGAAATGCACTTTGAAATCGTCTAGTCTGCAGCCACGATTTCCAGAACATAGTCGAAATAAAAAATTCATAACTTTTCACTCGTTGATCCGATTAACAAACTTCCTTCACCAAAGTTGTAGCTCACATCCTATTCTACAATTTTTCTTCAAGAATCACCTCAAAATTCCAAATCATTTGTCCAGAAGTTTCCTTACAATCTGCTTATTCGTTTGTTCTTGGGAAAGTCCAATTTTTACAAAAACTTCAACCATCACCCCTAAACACCATAACCCTCACTTCCAGCCACCTTAGACCATCACACGTCATCACTAGGGATGTGCAAAAGGTTGCATTTTATGAAAAAAAATCATATATTATTGGTTAAGGTCCCTTTTCCCTTGTCGAAGAGCAATAATTAACATTGAAGAAGATTCATACAGATTTGAATGGTGCTAATATCCTGATTAAGGTGGTTCCCAAAAACAAGCATGAGCTTTGCAGTAGCATGTCAGGATGAATATCAAGTAGATGATGGAGAATAACGTGTCTTCCCCATATTTGGATTTGAGGAGAAGATTGTTGAGTGTCCATCCCTAATTTTGATACTTTCAATGATCATAGACAACTTTATGGTTTGTGTCTTGACTTACAACTATGTAAGTCTCTGTAAAGGTGTGAAGATACATAATCGTATGTGGAGACCGTGTGTTAGTGTGTTATGAAAGGCTTTGGGCTTGAATTATTTATCATCAATGGATTGAGATCTTGGATAATGTAATGAATATAGATGTATCATTCCTAGTTAAATATAATCACTTATCTTTATTAGTTGGGGTTTAGATAAATCTAATCAGATAATCCTATTTAGATGTGAGTGTCATATAATTAATTAGTGTAATGTAATCTAATAAGAATAGATGTGAGCTAGTTAGTTTAATTCAATTAACATTCTGAATTGTAAGGTCCAGAGGTGCTTATAAATAGCTTATTTAAGCCTTGTTCTCAGAGAATAGAGATAGAGAATACGGCCACAACGTCCAACAGTGAGGAAAAACAGAGAGCGGACAAAAAGAGTTATATCCACATCCTTATTTGATTGTTTTAGGGATTGGTTTGCGTGATTGATTATTGTAATATCAACTTAAGTTTCAATCCTAAAATTTTATGAGACAACTTGTTATAGGGTTGAGAGATCAACTTTTTTTGCAAATTCTTATTGAATTTAATAGATTTATTTGTCAATTTACCCATAATTTTTTCCTATATATTAGAGGGTATTTTACGTTAAATTTTAGTATTGTTTCGTCGTTTAGTTTTTTCTCATATTTTCTGCTATCACAACAAGAAAAATTCTTTCTTGTGGTTAATATTTAGTTAAAAATTTTTAGAAAGTTGTCTATTTGTCTCCCGACATAAAGGATAGTGTTTGGGCTATAATCTCCCTTTGAGGCCACGCTAGTATCAAGTTTGGGTGGCACCAAGATGGGACTTGGTATCTTACAAAAACAACGCTGAAGGTTTTCAGATTTAGGAGTTTCGATGATAAAGTTATAGATTCAAGTTTGCGAGTAAATTGATCGCAGGAAATAATGGCATTCCTTGGTTTGGTGCAAATTTCAGGACAAAAGATTACTTGAGTATTGGTTTCGAAGAAGAGCGTGAACGTCGAGGGCAGAAAAGTAGAAAACGAACGAAATTATGGAGTATCGCGGGGCACGAACAATAGAGTCGGTGTCAGAGTGTCCTCAAGGTGCTTGTGCCGCTGTCTTTGGATTAAAGGCATTGCGAAGAGAGCACGTTTCTTCTGGGGCTACAAGTGTTGATGTGAAGGGACTCTACCACTGTGTTTGGTTACAGTCTTCAGGGGGCAGAGACAGAAAGACACAGAACAGAAGAGACGGAACAGAACAGTTTCTGAGGACAGTTAGGTG
>JAOTIZ010000005.1:20745667-20762528 GCA_027123425.1 Erythroxylum panamense | reverse complement strand
CAAACATACTTTCAATCATGAGTCCCATTTTCTTTAACCTTTTGTTTTATACGGAATCATGTAAACTAATTTCACATTTTATAAACTTAAATCCTTATCATGGTAGGCTCCGCAGGCATGATTACGAACTGCTTGCTTTATAAAATAAAAAGAGGTTCAGAATAGTATATCCCAAAAGAAATGAATGAATCATAGGAAAAATAAAAGACACAAACTTATTAAGAGAAAGAGAGAGACGCGAGAGAGAAACTTGAACTGATAAGATGAAGAGTGAACAGTGGCAATGGGTAAGATGAGGCTTGAGAGAGAGTGGCTATGTCTTGCTTCTATTCTAATTTTGATTTTTATTCGAGAGACGTGAGAAAATGGTATTTTAAATGGACCGGGTGGTTTTCTCTTATACCGAATTATAGGTTTTTACCGATCCGACCGTAAAATAAATGGTCCAACCACTCACAAAAAATAAGGGTTAAATCGGACCGTTTCATGCTCTGGGTCACTGATTTTTTGGTCCGATGGGTCGGTTTGATCCGATTTTTAAAACACTAGTTTCACCACAATAGCTTAAGCGGTTGTGTGAGGCCAACTTAATTGATTTTATATATTCACTAATACACCCTCTCAAGTGAGAGCCCCTTGGGCTTGACTTGCACAGTCTCACTCTACCTTTTGCTGAATAATAGGTGGGTAGTAGGATTTGAACTCACGACCACTTGGTCACAAAGGCTCTGATATTATGTATGATTTCAGGAAGAAAGGAAGAAGAAGAAAAAGAACAAGAAGAAGATCAGAGAAATGAAGAGTAGGTGTTTGTGAATATGACTCATAGGTACCGAGAGTCAATTCATTCATTCATACATTATTTGTTTCAATACATTCCTATTTATAGATAGAAGAGAATCTATTGACAGCAACATGTGACAGATTCAAAACTAATTTATTCTTCTGTTAGTTATCGTAGATTTGTTATATCCAGCTGTGAGGACTTGGGGGACTCTCTCGGTGTGCGTCACATGTGCTTCTCTTTGTTGGGCTGGTCTGTGATCCATTACAAAAATGATATCAAAGACTACCATCTCGTACCGAACAGCAGTATTACTCGGCACTGGTCGAAACTGTCATATTGATTGGTACTGATCGGAATCTAAAATACTGATAAGGTATCCGTCTAAAGGGAGTGTGTGACAGCGAGTTCATGGGTGTTTGAGAGGGAGTAAAGGGGTATAAGCGTTTTGGAGGATTTAAGAAGCAAAGAAGTATTTTGTACATAATTACGCGACTTGAAGAAGAAAAAGTGTTTGGATGATTTTGGGTTAATGTACTATTGCTCTCTCTAACGCCATCCTTCACTTCTGCTTCCCAAAGAGCTTTCAGTTTTAATGTTTCCACTATGACGGTGGGTGGGCTTTGGTAAAGTGCCAAAGTTCTTAACAACAAGGGGTTCAAAAGTCAAAACTTCATGGGTTTTTTATGTTTCTTTTTCTTCACAAATTATAATTAATATGAAACAAGTTCAAAGCATCCCCTAATTTTACTTCACAGATAAGGTTAATTAAATATTTGATTTCATTCTTAACATATTATAATATAATTTTTGAGGTTGTTTTATAATTTTAAAAAATTATATAAATTAGCGTTTGTTGAGTACTAAATTTTCGATACGGTATTGTGAATGAGGTAAGTTTAAGAAAAGTAAAGACAAAAAAAAATTCTGATTTGAATAACATTGCAACATGGTTGACCGACTGCTGCCTATAATCTCAAGACCATAAAAAAGAGAAAGTAATTGAGCTTGAGCTCCATCTATTTTGTAGAAGAAACCAAACAATGTTGTTTTCCATTTTCTGGTTCTCTTTTCACTGTTTGGTTGGCGAGAAGCGCAAAAGAAAGGAAAATTTATAGGGGGATTTTGTATAATGTTATACAAGGCTTTATTGAGATGATATTACTCAACCTTTGACACTATTTCTCGTCCTTGTGAAAGAATTTCATACCCAATATTGTGACCGCCTCGTACTAACTTCAACAGAGGATTTTCTCAATCAATGTTTATCGATAACGAAACAAAATAAACAACTTAAGTGATTAAACAAAATTCAACATAAACAAGAACATTTGAGAAAGAACAAAGAAACAACTCCCCTATACATTCAGTTCCACCGAAACAGGTTTAAAAGTTGTCATCATAAACTGTAGGCTGATCCACACAAACATCAATATTAATTCACAGCTGCAGGATGAAGACGCCAAGTATAACAGCCCACGCAAATAATCTAATTTTCCTTCAACCTATGACAACACCTTCCAAAATGATGGTCACGAATATAGCAGCACGCCTTCGACTTTGTCAAATTCTCTTCACACACAGAGCAGCTTCACACACAAGCCTCCCATAAAAAAGTCTCACAAAATATTACCATGTGTGTTGCAAAAAGGAGAAAAGCATAGTGATCCACGTGGTAAGACAGAAACCTGAAAAATTCTCGCCGACATCCACTAAGAAGAGAATCCCAGATCACTCACATATCTACCTCAATTAGAAGTTAGTCCCACACTCACGTTTTACGACAATTTACCAAAAGAAGATTAATAGTTCACCAACATAGACACATCTAAGAGGAAGATAATCTCATCATACAAGAAGTCTTCTCATCATAGAATTCTCAATTCATCACACCTTCTTGTCCTGTGATACACATCTACATCTTTTACAAGATTAGGTATTTATCCAAGTCAAGTCTAATGTATATTCTAACTTATCTTGATTTTAATTTGAAGTCTTTCATTATCTTGGAGATCTAATTATCAAAAATGCCACCCCTTTAATCTAATATCAAGTTCGAAAGTACATATATCAAATTCTTCAAGTTCAAAAAACATCCAAAGAAACAATAATGAACATCCATCAAATATCCAATCATCCAGTTTCTCCCCCTTGAGACAAAAATATGCCAAAAAGTAAAATTAATAGTCACGGAGATACTTTGAGATTATAAAATTTCTAATTTGTATAAAATCTTCTGATTTACCTAAACAAAAGATATCTTGAGATCTCCTCCTGAATAGAACATTTACCAAAAACAATCTGATATCTCCCCTTTGGGAAAAAACAATGTCAAAACAATAATACCTTTAATGCGATCAACAACGAATAAAGAAACATAAAACTTAGCAATACGTACAGTGGAAGAATCATAAGCACATAGTGTAATAATATAAAGTCAAGATGACAATTTACTACCAGTTAATACATATGCCAACATATCATTGCTCACTTCAATTTCATCTTTATAAGACTGATCAAATTCATAAATCTCATCATCAATCATAGCCTCATATACACTTTAATCAACTGAACCTTAGAAAACCCATAAATAAAAACTCAGAGAGCCTAAACGATAACTTCTTCGAACCTCTTTTTTTGTTTTTTTTTGTTTTAATAAATAACATCAAACTATACTTTAAAAATGTAAAGCACTCAATCCCTGTGTCGTTTGAAGGAATTCGAACTTGGGTTTATTCCTCGTCACATTATCTCCATCATCAATTATCTGGTTAATTTCTTCATCTGAAGCAACTGACTTACCCTCAGTCTGAGCAATTTCTTTAAAATCAGTAATGAACTGTGAATTTGGACACTTTCTTTTTTTTTTCATTAAGTCTTTGTGCTTGTTCTTGACCCTTTCTAATCCAAGAGTGCTTCGATAATATGGGTTGCTGCTAGAAATTTAATAGAGAGTGTCTAGATTTTCGGTTTCGACCTTTTTGAAACATCATTTGTAATAGCTTGTAATATTTCAGTTACTCCACAAAATAACATATAGGTATGAACCTCCGATTTTTCTTTGAAATTTCTTCTTAGACAGATCTGGTCGCACTAATTTTCTCATCATTCGACTTGGAATATTTACCTCTATAACCAATGTCTTGAAGGTCTCCTTTACCTTACCAATTTTCAACAATTGCCTTAACTTTTCAGTGCCTCCATTCAACATTCTCAAACACTTTTCGGTTCTTGCTAACTTCAGTCTAGCTACACCGAGCTCATCTAAAGCCACCATCAATTTCTTCTCTAAATCTTAAATAATGTTCTTTATAGAGAAGTTTTCTTCCTTCAACCTTTCATTCTTTCAACATGTTTTCACCCATTTTTCATACATCACTTTGTAAGCCTCGTAAATATTCTTCCTTTTATCATCTGAACCACTTTCATCATTGTCATAATCTGATATTGAACCTTGACCAGATCTATTTTCATTTTTCTCAAAATTTTCTGATTTGCCCCTTTTTAATCTTCAGTTACTTCCTTTTTAGTTACTGTTAGGCATGCAACTGGATTTTTGCTATATAAAACAACTAACGTAGCACCATTAGCGATTTCTTCTTCACTACCATATTCACTTTCGGATTCATTCTCATTCCAAGTGCTCGTAAAGGATTTCCTTTTTCTCTTCTTCAAGGTGTTAGCATATTCCGCTTGTACATGTCCGAAGTCTTGACACTCATGACATTGAATTCTTTTCACCTTTCTTTCTCCCTTTTGAGTTTTGGCTTATTGTTTGAAGTTGTTGTTCGATGAGCTCCCGCCGTTTTACCTAAACTTGGGTCTTTCCTTTTTCACTCTCTTCAGTCACTTACTGAACTCTCGTGTTAATAATTCCATATTCTCATTCTCATCGGATTCATCTTCTACATCATTCATACCTTTTCTAATTTTAGCCTGTAGTGCCAATCCTTTGCTCCTTTCTTGTTTACCCCTTAATAGATTCATCTCAAAATTAGTCAGAATTCCATTTATCTTATCCAACAACAAATCATTATTGTCATAAGCTTCCTCGATTGTTGTAATTTTTGGAATAAACCTCAGAGATAATGATCTTAGCGTCTTTTTAACCAGTTTCATATTAGAGCATTTCTTCCCAAGTTAATGAGCTTGGTTTGCTATATCGCATAATCTTTTATGAAAGTCCCCGATAGTCTCATTTTCATCTATCTTTAGTTCTTTAAATCTCACAGCTAACATCTAAAGTTTTGACACTATCATAGATTTGGATCCTTCATGAATATTCTGCAAAGTATCCCATGCTTCTTTAGCCGATTCACAGGCTGATATCATTGAGAAGTGTCCTTCATCAATATCACTGAAAATTACGTGTAGTGCTCGTGAGTTTCCAAGTACTCTATCTTCTTTAGAACTATCTCTCCCTTATCATTAATAATCATCGGATGTGTCTAGTCATGTAACACTAAGTTCCATGCTCTTGTTCCCTGTGCCTGAATAAAGACCCTCATTTGTGACTTTTATGTAGGATAATTGAAACCATCCAATAGCGATGGCCTGATAATTGATGCTCCTTCTCTTATGGCTATAATTGTGAAACCTAGATCTGCACCAACTTGATGCACCAAGTTCTGATTCGGTGACCCGCTCTAATACCTATTGAATAAATCGAAGGGATGATTGCTTCGTAAACTTTCCAATTTGACCCCAGTTACTTGTAGGGTTCTGTCGTAGTTACTTGTAACTGTATCTATCGGTTACTAGATATAAAGTAACTGTATTAGCAATTGTTAATTTTTCAGTACAAACAAAAATAGGAAAATAAATACAAAATTAAATAAATCAATACCGAAATTTGGTAATGCAGTTCAACATTTTTTGTCTACATCTACGGGGCCCTCACTCAGCTTAATTCTTTCACTAATGACAATAGTTTTATACAAGGCTTTACTAAGTTGACATCACTAAACTCTTGATATTATCCCTCATCCTCACTACCTGTGAAAGAATTTCATAACCAATATTACGGCCACCTCTTACTGACCTCAATAGAGGATATTTTCAATCAACGTTTAATGATATTGAAGCAAAATAAACAACTCAAGTGATTAAAAAAATTCAATATAAACAAGAATACCTGAGAAAGAACAGAGAAACAACTCCCTTATAGATGTAGATCCGCTGAAACAAGTCTGAAAGTTATCATCACAAACTATGGGTTGATCTACGTAAACACCAATTTTAATTCACAGTTGCAAGATGAAGATGCCAAGTACAACAACCCATGCAAATAACCCAACTTTCCTTCAGCCTACGACAACACCTTCCAAAATGATGGTCACGTATAGAGCAACACACCTTCAGCTTTGTCAAATTCTCTTCACACACACAGCAACTTCACACACAAGCCTCCCAAAAAAAAGTCTCACAAAATATTACCATGTGTGTTGCAAAAAGCAGAAAAACATAGTGATCCACGCTGTAAGACAAAAACTTGAAAAATTCATGCCAACATCCACTAAAAAGAGAATCCCAAATCATTCATAGATCTACCTCAATTAGAAGTTGGTCCCACACTCACGTTTTATGGCAATTTACCAAAAGAAGATTAATAGTTGACCAACGTAGACACATCTAAGAGCAAGATAATCTCATCATATAAGAAGTCTTCACATCATAGAATTCTCTATACATCACACCTTCTGGTCATGTGATACACATCCACATCTTTTACAAGATTACGTCTTTATCCAAGTCAAATCCAATGTATCTTCTACCTTATCTTGATTTGAATTTGAAGTATTTCATTATCTTAGGGATCTAATTATCAAAAATGTCAAAATTATATAATAAGATAGATAATAAATATCTTAACATTATTTTTCTGGAGTTTTTTAACTTATTTGTTTAAATTTTGAATAGAGATGAAAAACCTAAGTTTTGAAATGGTATAAGTATTCTACTGCATTAACACTCTTTTGTTTCGCTCTTGCAATACGACTCTTTTTGTGTACTTTTGCATAAAGAAGAAGCATGTTCATGCCTACTTAAGTTTGTAATGTAAGGGGGTCATAATAACTTACCCAATTCTATTAGGTAAAGGCCTAGCAATAAGTCTGTCAGCAATCCAAGTATCCAACCCATCAATTTGTTGTCTCTTTTAACATGGTTAAATTCCCGTTGCATGTATTCCAAGGATATTTCAAGCTTTTAGAATTTGTGAGTTTTGGGATTATTATAGATGACACAAGTCAGCGTTCTGTGATAAAGTGGACATGTAATATCTTGCCTCCTAAAGTTGTTAAGAGATTAAACTGTTAGATTGAGTCATATGACTTACTTCATTTAAGAATTTATGAGGTGCATTTCATTCATATGTATAATATTCGTATACACATATGAATCATGATTTAGAAAACAATGCAAGATAGTATATATACACAATTGACATATTCCAGGGTATGGAACGAAAATGAATGTGATATGAATGTGCATTCCTAATGTTTTGCATTTTGATTTACCAATAACATGAATTGATGTATTATAATTAATGAATTGGGAATTTATTGTTACAATTGAGCAATTGATGAGGTGATATGTGCATCTAGTCTAAGAAAAATGTTAAAGAGCAAGATAAATTAATATATAGGAATTTAAGTTGATTAGGACTATGAAATGGCGACATGTGACATTGGGAATAAGTGACAAATGACTCGATTAAATGGATGACAAATGGCTTGTGTATAATTGTGACAAGTGTCCCTTTAAATTTGTGATAAATGGCACTTTAGACTTGTGACATGTGGAGTAATAGAATGGTGACATGTGTAGTTTTACAAATGGTGACATATATAGCCTTATAATTGGTAACATGTGTAGCCTTACAAGTGGTGACATGTATAGCCTCACAAGTAGTGACATATAGAGGCTTAAAATAAGTAACATGTGGAGCCTAAAGTAAGTGAAATATGGACCAATAGAATAGTAACATATGGACCAATAGAAGGATAACATATGTACCAACAGAATGGTGACACATGAATTAATTTGACATTGTTTTGAATTTTCTAGAGAAAATGGATGAAAAAGGCAATAAAAGTGAGAGTAAAGGTCAGCCATAGGGTTAGAAGAGGGAGAAAAACGAAAATGAGAAGAGAAGGACAGAAAAAGGGGAAGAGAAGAGGAGAAGGGAAGAAGTTATCAAGGTAAGTTGAAATTCTAGTTTCAATTTCATCTTTCTCTTTCGATATGTTTTTCGTATCCTTAGAGCATGAATTTGAAGAAACTCTAAGAATGAAAGATATAGGTCTTAGCTTGACTTTTGTGAAAGTTGTTTGATAAAATAGTGACAAGATCTTGAGTTATGTTTGTTTCCTTAATACCGCCTATGATAGATCCCTATACAGGAACCTTGTATTATTTCCTGATTTTTGAGGACCTTAGAGTCCGAATTAGTGAAAGTATAAAAATGAAAAATGAGTATTGATGTATTATTAATGCTTCTGTGAAATGGTTTAGTTAGAATATTTCTTGATAATGATTTATTATGGTTTGAGTATTGGTTGCCAGTCGATTTCTTACCAGAAACATGACAAAATTTGGATGTAGATTATATTTTAAAGGGAGATGATGTTTGTGTAATTTTTTGATATAATACTACTAATAGAAGTCTAGTTTCAGGAGGCACAAGAATAATGACATTTGGATCTTTTAAAAGAGAGTTATGATTAAAAAAAGACAACTTGTTCATAAAGAAACATTAGGAAGAAAATGATGTAAACATTGCACATAAGGTAGGGTTAGCTTGATGTTTGAGGAGACAATGAGCTGAACTAGTAAGTGATTTATTGACCTATTGACATATATTAGAATAACATTTATGATGATTGATCAGGGATGAATTTAGTTGTGATATTGGTGTTAAATGTGTGCTGGGAATTTAATGAATGGATTGGTCATGTTCTGTTTTGATTTTGATGCTTGAAATACCATAATTTGTGAACTACCAAATGAATGATTTAAAGTAAAATTGGAATTAAAGATGAATTGATGAGGAATTGAAGTATCTTTAAAGTGTAATTGAGGTATAATTGATGAACTATCATGAAGGTGTCAAAATGTGGAAGAAAAGTCGAAGGAAAGTGAAGGTGAACTTTCGGTTCACCCATCCCACGACCGTGGGAAATGTATTGGTCCCTTCCCACCATCATGGAAGTGCTTGGCATAGAGGAAAAATTGTGTATTTTGTTCTTGTTGAATCATATAAGGATAAGACACTATACATTGGTGTAATTAGACTTGATTGGGGGTTTAAAATGAACTTAGTTTGATGTTGAATCAATTGGCTAAGTGCTTGATGAGTTTAGGTTCTTAAATGATATTATCAATTAAGGATTGGATTGTTTGATATCAATGTACCTAAAGCTAGAATTTATAAGTTATTAAAGGAGTGAAAGTGTTCTTATGAATGCAAATGTGATTCAAAGGATATGAACAATGTGAATTAATATAAATGAATGAGAATTGAGGAAATTGTGTGAATATAAAGCATTAATAAAGGATTGATGAATGTATGATTGACGAATTGAGGGTAACCAAACTTACATAAGGCATAACTTAATTGCAAACAAGTTATGGACAAGCTATAATGAATGAATGATTAAGATTTGTGATTAAGGACATATACTCGGGAAAATCAATTGAGCATGAATCAAACATGACATATATACATGTGCATAGTTGAATAATTATATGATTGATCAACTTAGTAATATGTGGATTATGAGTGTATTGTATGATTTAGAAGCACAAATGGACCGATAGTATCCAGTCATTGTTGGATCGTCAAGGTAATAGCTATTCTGGAGCATATTGTGAGTTGACCTAAATGTGTAATCTCAATTATATATGTGTTTCAGTTTAAATTATACGAGTTAATCTAGATGTTTTTTCACTATGTTTCAATTGTTTTTTATTAACCTTCAGATATTTAACTATTATTGATATGATTATGAAATTTCGGACCATTAATTATCTGATGAGTTAAATATTTGGGACTGTATAGGAAGTGCTTCTTGATTGTATGTGAATGTGGGAAAAATGTGTACTCAACTGAATGTTGAATACCAGACTTTGATATGATGATTGTGATAAATGACTGCACACACCAAATGAAAATTATTGATAGCATATTATGTGAAATGATGAATTCCATCACATGAATATGCATGATCAGATAAATGAGTTGTGATTAGAGTGACCAATGTGAAAAATAGCTTAACGCCTAGAAAATATGCATAAGAGCCACATGCTCAGTTGATAATGAGTTCAGTATCCACAATGGATATGAGACAGTTATGAAATGAGCCTGATATCTACAATAGGTACAAGACAGTTAAATAGGCACTCGGTCACAACAAAAATAAAAATAGAAGTAATCTCATGTGCATTACATATATATATGTGAATAATTGCAAAGAATGACTGCATTAAGTTGATATAATGATATGCTATATTTGTGTACATGTAGATGATATGAATCATCGAATTATTTTGAAATGATTGTAAGAAATGCTTATGTTCATAACGGACTTGTTGAAATATGATGTATATTATGATCAGGTACTAAATTCTGAATGGTGCGAGATATTGATTGAACTGTGTTATATACTTGTGATATTTATGTCTGTTTTGAGTGAGCACATCGATGATGATTCATTCATTGAGTTCGCAAATTTATCAAAATTGCAACATTATTTTTCAGGTTCAGAAGAAACCTAGCTAGTCTAGTTGAAGTAACTTCTGCATTTGGATATGGATCAGTGTCGGGATCAGTTATACCTACAAAAATCTTAATTATGTTGTATCAAAAATTAGATCTTTCAACTGTTGTATATCATAAATGTGAAATTTAGAAATATAATGACACTTGAGATTATATATGTTTGTGAATAAAAATGGAACAATAGGATTATTAGAATGTTTTATGTTACTCGAGATGGATTAAAATGTAAAGTGAATTGATTTAACAATCTTCGTAGAACATGTTCTCAAATATCTTTCGATATCACGAGTATATACACTATGGGAGTGAAATATTAGAGGACATTTGCTATGTCAATGGGATTAACATGCAAGGATCCATTGACCCATCTTCTATCCGAAGGTCACCTAGCTGAAGGGATAATTTCAGTTGACACTCCCCGTCACAAGTTCTTGGCTGTGCAATTGGGTGTTGGGGTGATTGCTGTAGATGAAATGGGACACTTGAGCTGAAGATAGAGAGGATCTTTGCCTGGATTTTCCTTTTGGGTCAAGGCTTTGTTGGAACTGCTCTTATTTGCTCTGTGAGTATTGACACAGTCGATAACACTTGTATGATCGAAGGTTTTGGATCGCGCGGTTCTTGCCTTTAATAGAAAGTGCAAGAGTTATGGATTTCGAGGACTAAATCAATATATCAAAGTTTTCAACAGCAAGACAAAGTTCTTGGAAATCGCAACAAGTTATGTTTTCGATAGCATCAGATAGTAGGCACTGAAATACTATTATCCTTCCCCTTCATCAGCAGTTGAGGAAATAATACGATTCGGTCGGCATAAAGTAAATGATAATGCCTTCACAAAGAGAATCCCCAACAAGAAGGAAGCAGTTTCTGCTTGAAATATAAAGAAAAAGGAAGGATTCAACAAATTAAGTGCCTTTATAATGAAGCCCCTTCTAACCAAAGGGGTCAACAAAAGGATAACAGCATATGCTTTTAAAACCATTAAAAGCATTCAGCTGTGGAAAGGGTGCAAGAAATGCATCTCGATACCCTTCCCATTCCCAATGCTCTAAACTTCACCATTAAATGCTTTATCGAGCCAAATTGATACAATGATAGGCCCAGCCAAATCCCCAACGGCACAACCTGCAGAGAACTTTGTGTATCAGATCCTCGGAATCCAAAATCCTTCAAAAATTAATCACAAATATGCGATATTCTGATACCAGAAAACAAAATTGGCTTATTGGAAACTTGCTTACCAATCCATTGACCTGTCGAGGGGCGTATTAATGTTGCACCTATCCCAGCTCCAACGGACGCAAAAACTAATGAAGCACTACACCTAATAGTAATCCCTGTAATCTTCTTCCCAAGAATTCTAACTTCTGATTTGTTAACCGGACTTTTTTCTCCGTCAGATTTTGAAAGACTAGAAAAGAATCGGAAAATTTCAATTCCGACTTGGACAATCCACGATGCAGCAACTCCTAAACAGTGTCCTGTTTAAGGAAACAGAAATGGACTTAAATTAGGAGGATTGACGAAGTGACAAACCATCACAAAAGTTCAGAGCAAAAGAAGGAAAATTTTGACCTCTGAAAGTTGTCCTGCTAACTTTGAATATGTAAACCACAGTAGGGAGTGTTCTTTGGGCCTTTCGTGTGGTTGATTTAGGAACATCTGTGAATATTGATCAGATCCCTCAGTTGTGTGCAAAATCTTAATTATTAAATGTTGCTAATAATTTTAAATTGTAAAAAAGTCCCGTGTCATTTGTTCTTGTTATCTGCCATGGTGAATCATGAGAATATCATGATACATATACAGAAAGAAACTACCTTTTAGAAGTTTCCATGCTATTCGCTGTGAGACATAATGGACAGCAAGTCTTTCCAGAATCCTCCTCGTAGTTACAACGGTTGTCTGAAATAGCAGCAACACATAGATTAGTTAAACTAAACCTTGAAATGTTCCTTGAACGATGATGCTTTGCAAATGAATTAGACCCTTTGTTCTATAGCTGACTATCTTCAACATGAATACTGCAGTGTAAGTCGATTAAGAAGTGAGGAAGAGCAAATGAAAAATTTTGATGCTTCAGTAATTACACAGAACAAAGAAAGATAAATCCCTGATAAGAAATGGCTGCTTTGAAGTTAATAAAGGGCCTGTACAAAATAACGCAGTTATAATTTGCACGATAGCAAAATTTAAGACATCATTGAGGCAAGATGAGAAATTAGTGACTAGTATTCACAAAAATGAGAATCAATGAAAGAAAAACTCACTTCCCGAACAATTTGTTTCAATGATTTTTGAAATGGGACCACCAAGTCTACTTGGTGGTCTTGTTGAACCTCCTGCAGGAAGTCGTCATCATCCTCGTCTGAAATTATACGAGGCTCCAAAAGAGGTAAATAGTGGAGCGCAAACGATCTCAAGGAAGTTATAGCTAGTTGCTTCCACTCAAAAGCTGAAAATACAGGTTTTAACTCAATATGGTACTCCTTGGTAGTATATCCCAGAGAATTATACTTAAAAATATCTCCAGAAACTCTTTGTATGTTCGAAATGTAATCATCAGTAGGTGTTGCACCGGCATCACAATGAGCAACTGGTATCCTCGGATAACTGGCAGTACCACTAGAAAATCAACCTCATGGTAAAAACAAAACTACAAATACACTACAATTCACATAAGCAGTAACAAGAATCTGAACAGTCAAGTCTGAAACTTAAGATTACAAAATTTTAGTAGCCAACAGAAAATTTGTTAGGAAATGATAATTTGAAAGAATCTGCACAAGTGTCCAATGCAAGGCAATAATCCTAGTCTACCCCCTTCAAACCACTCTCCTCAACATAAACTTCTCCTTTCCTTCTCCAATTGTTTCCTTTAAAATTGTAGGAATATATGACAGAATTCGTTCATGGAGCAAGTTCAAATGTTCAGCATAATTAAGCAAAAAGAGAGTCATGGGTAGCATACTAATTAACGAAGTAAACTAATTTGAAAAGCAGATATCCCTTTCAACCAAATCACCGATCCATATGCTTGTTAATGGCACTAAAACATGAATGGTAAAATCCAGCATAAATGCAGTAGAAACATAAGCTTCCAATATCAGATACAACCATGAAGACCATCTTTACAGTGTTTGCAATATAGTATCTGCCTGCATCTCGAACATTCTCACACGTAACCCACCAATTATGAAGCTATTTTCTCAAGCGTAGCAAGGCTTGGCTAGTCACTCTTTTGCAACATGCTTAGAAAAACTTGATCCAATCGCGTAAACATACAAGCATCCAGACAAACTATCCGGCTTCCAAACCAACAACTCAAAAACACCATATCCCATCTAAGCGATCTATCCACAGGCCTTATGCACCCATAAAATAGCTCGCTAACTCAATCAGCTAAAAGTAACAGCTTAATTTGTCCAAAATCATAAACGTAAAACAGAAACACCCACGACATTATGTCATCCAAGTAAGCCCCGTTAAAATCCGCACACGAGCAAAGAGAGATTACCCCAATAAGAATCTAGAGGCAAAAGGGGTGCTGGCTGCGGCGGCGATGGAGGCGGCAGCAACGGAGACGGCAGAGGAGGCAGAAAACTGTGGTGCGTAAAAGTTTGGATTTTTCTTCAACAGATCCAATACTATAGCTATACCAGCCATTGTTACGAGCTCTAAAACCAATCAATCACAAAAGAGACTCCTTGATACCGCGGCTAGAACCGGTAAAAGGAAGAAATTTTGTTGGCCCAATAGCTTTCTTATGTTGAACGGACGAGTGGTTTTGTAGTAACAAAATTGACTCTTTTCTTCAGGTAGGAATGAGTGTGTGTGTGTCTGCTCATCTCCTCTGCATTAAATCCCACAGAAGCATCTCATTTGTTTTCTAATTGTTTGACAAATTTCATAATTTTCTATTGAAAAAGGTTCATATGAATCAGCCAATATTATGATTAATTAACGAGTGAGAAGAAACTCTTCTTCTGTTATAGAAAAATATATTTTTATATTTTTGATAAAATTGCGGAGTTACAAATCTTTTATTATTTTATTATTCATCATTATATTAATTTATTATAAATTAAAAGTTTATATATTTTATTATTTTAATTAATATTATAAATTTAAATATAATTTACCTTTAAATCTTTTAAAAAATGATATGAATATATGCATAAAGGTTCTCAATTTTAATAAATAATTGCCTACTTGACAAACCAATCCGACTCAAGTACAAGTCAACATGTCTGGGATGATTTGATTGAATTTTGGGTCAAGCTTTAGATCTAATTTCTTTTAAAAACGGGTCTTGGACTAGGCTCAAGCTTAGCTACTCATGCCCAATTTGGCCCTAGGCCCGTTAGCTATAAGAAAAACGAAATTATTTTCTATTTTTTAACTTAAAAATATTCTAGCCAATAAGGCTGAGTGGGACCTTGGATTGTTTGAACCTGGTCAAATTCGAGTTTGAGCTTGATTGCCTCGAAACTTAGTAGGCCCAGTTTGACTCGATTCATTGTCATCCTTAGTCTAAAGTTCTCAAAATGGAAAATTTTACCTTATCAAATGTTTAAACATCTAGCTTATATATTGGAATTTAGAAATACATTTTTGATATATTAAAAAATATAATTTCTAAGTCTGGTTCTGCCGGATTCTGATGAGGCTGTGAATTGCCGATTGGATCCATGAGGTTGATCGACTCTGGCTCGAAGGTTCCTGCAAAACAACGAAGGCACGTCGGGGATTGTTTCCCGATAGCCCCTCCGATGCTCAAGTCAATCTTTTTGGAGAGTTTTTAGGCTAGTGAATCAAGAGAATTAGGGTTTCTGAGTCTCGTACCTCCTTTGTGTTAAAGCAATACCTTATATATGAAATAGATGATAGGTTTAAGTCTTCACGTAGAACTCTACTTGTGCATGAGAGGTTTCCATCTACAGGTGGGCCGTCTATATTTGGACTTGGACTTGGGCCTAGCACAGCCGACCCTACCAAAGTCTATTTAAGTAAGATTTTAAAAAAAAATAAGAAAGACAGGTGAAGTCTCGAAAGAGTACAATGCAACCTAAATAAATAAAGAACAACTACAATCATAATTGGATAAACAATATGCTTATAAAACTTTTAACTCATAAGAATAAAATGAATTAATTAAGAAAGTGCAAAGTAAAGGAAGAGGAAAAAAGAAAAAATATTTAAGATATACATCCTCAAAATTCATTTGACTATTAATATAAAAGAGCATTTGGAAAAGAACCTTCATCTTGAAATGCTTCTTAGGCATTGAATGCAAAAATAGGTATACAAGAGCTTAAAGTTACTCCATAGAATATGATGCCATAACCTTAATATTCCTATTTTCCATTTTCTTTTAATAATTAAGGAATACTCTGAATTCTAAACAAGAATCCTTTAGTATTATGATATCTAAAACACCCTTGCCAAATATGGAGGTAAAAGGAACAAACAAGGAGAGGAAGCTAGAGACATGTTCACACTTTTAATGTACGTACATCAAAGAACTGTGTATCTTTTAACTTCTTATTGATGGACTTTATATAGGACTACTAAATACATATAATATGGGAGCATAGGACTACTAAAGCACAAGATGAAAGAAAAAGATGTTGTAATAAATGAATATCACATCTATAAAGTCTTAAACAATCCAATATGATGTATGGTAGTATAGATGACATTATAACCATTCGATTTAAACAAGTTAATAGATGATCAATACTTCAAAAATATTTGTTTGGTAATTAACAAATAAGAACATTTATAACTTTCCACCACTAAATTCATATAGAAGCACAAGGGTTTAGTGAATAAAATATCTTTCTAATCAAAATTAAAGATACACTATAATAAGGATTCATTGTTTCTTTAGATTACTGGGCTGTTTGGAAACATTCGAATTGAATTCATTAATGAATTGAATTCAATTACATTAATGAAGTTGAGATTGAATTCAATTTACACTGTTTGGAACAAATCTAGTAATGAATGAATTGAATTCAATTACACTGTTTGGAACAAATCCAGTAATATTAGAATTGAATTCAATTACACTCTTTAGAACAAATCTAATAAGATTAGAATTGAATTCAATTATTTCATATGACACATTAACCCCTGATTAAAAAATAATATTATCCAAAATAAAAATCGTTTTAGATAGATTTTAATTATTCAACCCTATCACAACCTTTTTGTAGCGCCCCCTCACCGTAGGGTACACACCGGGACGCCCGTGGGTCGTTCCGACGCATATCCCACAGTTCGGAAGT
>JAOTIZ010000005.1:20710908-20729379 GCA_027123425.1 Erythroxylum panamense | reverse complement strand
CCTTCAATACAAGATTCACAGGTGGGTAATGGATCACTATCCAAGCCCATAAGGATCCCATCCTTTACTAACCTGTCTAGTCTTTTCTTATTGTATGACCCATTCTTAAGTGCCACAAATATTTTGAATTAATGCTAGAGTCATTAGATTGTCATGGTGTTAGTGAGCCTAACATAGGTTCTATAAAGAACAATCCCTGTTAAATGATCGCATCACAAATAAAATCATTATTCTCATATATTGAAACAACTTTTCTAAAATATAAGGAATAACCAGATTTTATTAGACAAAAAAAGAAATCATGTTCCTTACAATCATTGGCATTTAATAAACATCCTCCAAATATAACCTATAACCACTAGGAAAGTCCAAGATAACTACTCCCACTAATTCTGCTGAAACATAGGAACCATATGCTATCTTGACTTGAAATTGGCCCTTAGGTAGTCTTCTCCTTTGCTGGAACCCCTGCAACGAATTGCAAACATGGTTAGTGACTCATGAATCTAATATCCAAGAAACAGATAAATCTGCCACATTTCTAGTTCCTAACAAACAGATAAATCTGCCACATTTCTAGTTCCTAGCAAACTTAGGAAACCCATACCTTGTTTACTTTTGAGGGACTCAAGGTAGACTAGATAGTTTCTTTTCCATTGGCCCATCTCATCACAGTGGAAACACTTTCCTTTGATGTTCTCTCTGGCCTGCTTTTTTATGGGTTTGGCCTTGACCCATGTTTGGGCCTTCTTTTTCATTAGACCCTTCTTCTTTTGCTTGCCCTTACCCTTGGGCTTAGAAGAAGATGCTACATTAGCTTCGGGCCCATGAGCCTTGATATTCAATATCTCCTCCGTGTTCTGGAGGGTATTCATCAACTCACTCAAGGTGCAATCCTTGCTGTTGAGCTCACAGTCCAACTTAAACTACTGAAAAGAAGAGTTTAAGCTATTGATTTCATAATCATGCGTGTCCGCATCAATATCTGCCCCAAGCTTCTCTACTATCACTAGCATCTCAACCTCAGTGACAGCAGAGATTACCTTCATCATGTAATCCCGCACTGATTCACCAGGTTTTTGTCTAAGATTATGAAAGTTTTGGATAGCTTTAACTCTTGCAAACCTAGTCCTCACACCAAACATCTCATCTAGGTGATAGACCATTGAACCTGTAGTTTTCATACAAGCAATTTGCTTTTGGAATATGCCACTGACAAAAGCCAGAATATAACAATAAGTAGTCTTGTCAGTATTTTGTCAACGCTCATGTTGTTGGACTTCCTCAGGAGTTAAATCTCCACCTGGAGGTGTAGGCTCATTTTCAGTTAACACCCTTGAAATACGTTCATATTGAAGAGCAATGTCAAAGTTACGTCTCCATTCATTAAAATTGTCTCTATTTTCTAATTTGTTATTAGCCAAGGCAGGGTGAGAGGATTCATTTTATGGTTGATTATGTCTGAAAATATAAATTATTAAAACATGAGCATACTAGTCAACAATATTGGATCTTTGTATAAAATTATGATGCATGTATGCATGATGATAGATTTAACAAAACTTAAAAAATTAAAAGAAAACATGGGACCCTCCCACTCAAAAAACTACTAAGCATCTGATGCCTAACTTTTTGAGAAGTGTTATAATTTGCTCCATACTTTTACCAACAGAGCTACGGTGGGCAATTTATTGATAAAAAAAGTTAAGTGTTTAACCATTTGATTTGTTCACTAAAGATACCTGCACACCATGCCTCGTTAGGAGGTCACATTTGCTACCAATAAGTAGACTTATCCTTAAGGAGACCCATACCATGCAAGATCTATGATTCATGCCCTCCGATGGGGATTAACACTTCACCACTTGCAAATGGGCCATCATTTGAAGACCGTGGACTCTCACATGAGCATCCTCTCCCACTAAATCTTTTGGGCTTTAAGTTTTAAATACCATCTTATCTAGATGCAATTTATTATCCATCTTATATTGTTTCATTATATATCTTATACATAATGAATGCATAGCAAAGCCTAGGGTTGACAATTTTCTAAATGAAAATATTATTTGCATTCATTTCTCCTTTCATCACATGAATTAATTAAGCCACTTTTGATTGTCCATCCTAGAAACATAAAAATAATTAAAAGCCTTTTAACCCCAAAATATTCTTCTTAGACTTGGATTTTCCGCTTTGAACTCTTCGCTCACATGATCTGGCCCATTCGGTAAACAAAATGTAATGGCATTCATAAAAACTGAATTTTGTCACTTTGAAAATAAAAAAATATAGCACTAGATTTTCATAAAACCGAATCTTTGTAATGATAAAAAATTCCAACACTTGCTGTCATTAGAATCGAAACTCAATCCATTAAAACAAAGTATTTTATCAAAACTGAAGCTTTATTCCTTGAAACAAAAATCGAACACTTGTTTTTGAAACAAAAAATCGAAACTAAACTCATTGAAACAAAATTCCATAATCTTTGTTTTCACAAAACCGAAACTATGCCAATACACAAAAGGATACACCAAAACCTTTACCTCTCCATTTCTTCAATCCATTGCTACTTCATCTTCATCATTACATCAATTTGAACATTACAAAATCAAAGAAAACAGAAAGATGAAGCCAAGGAGGAAACATGGTGATGATAGACCACCATCCTTGTTACAACCAAATGAAGAAATCTTACATGGTAAATTTAACTTCTATGGACAACCAAAAGAGCAACACTTACACCATATATATTTCTATCACATAAAAATATGCATCATACACAAATCATTGCCAACCTATGCATCACATATATAGGAACCGAAATCATGCATAAGAAACTTGGCTCTGATACCAATTTTTTGATCGGAAAAAGAAAGCATCCCATATTTGGAGAACCGTTAGATTTCAAAACTTTTTAAAAATCTTATTTGCAGTGGAAGAAATATATCCAAATCATCATGTCAATCTATACATGATATGGTATAAGGATAATAATAGGCATAAACAAGATGAAGAGTATTACCAACTCTTTTGCTACAGCTTTAATCCCTTACTGTGCTCTCCTCTCCTTCTTCTTGTATCCAAAGCCTTTGCTTTGTCATTCTATCTTCTCCTTGTTGTTGTATCCTCAACCAATTTGATTTACCTGTTGTTCTCCTAAGACAACTTGGTTAACAAAATCCTTTAGTAAGAAAGGACAAGAAACACTTTGGAGGAGTATTTTCTTAGAAGAAAAAAGGAAACAATGAGACACTTCTCATAGTAAGTTTCGACCATGAATAGGTCAGAGGAGAGAGTTAGTCAAAACAATGCAAGAACCCTTTTCTTCCACTCCTAATTTTGGTTATCCATGATAAGAGAGAAGAGGGGAAGCATCCAATGCATCACACCTTTCTTTAATCAAATATAAAGAAGCCATTAAATGAGACTCTTCTCATTTATTTTAAGATGGCTATATGAAAAGTCCAATCACCTAATATTATCATGTTAATTTGGGTTTTTGATAATGTAAGAAGGAAGATGGTCCATCCACTGTCCCTCTTCTAACCTCATGGCAGACCTTACTTCTATTTCCTTTTCATCTATTTTCTATAAAAAATTCAAGAAGGTCAAACTAATCCTCGTGTCACTATTCTATTGGTCCATGTGTCACCATTCTATTGGTACATATGTTATCCTTCTATTAGTCCATATGTTACTATTCTATTGGTACATGTCACTTACTTTAGGATCCACATGTCAATCATTTTAAGCCCCCATATGTCACTACTTGTAAGGCCACACATGTCACCAATTGTAAGGCTACGAATGCCACCAATTGTAAGGCTATATGTGTCACCATTTGTAAAGCTACATATGTCACCATTCTATTGCTCCACATGATGGAGAATTGGAGCTAAACATTAATGGAACTAGATTGGTGGTCATGGGAGATGTGTGGATGATTTTGAGTTTTATCGGGTGAATTGAGAACTAGGTGTTTGAAAGTCATTTTTTGGGTTATGGGTTGGGAATTTGGTTTTGATGAATGAAATAGGTTTGTAGAAATTTTTGTGAACTACAAATTCATCTTAAGGTTCGTCTCAACCAGCTGAACGGTTGAAAAGTATGGAAAGTTTTTTGGGAATCTGTTTGACTTGGGTGATAGAATGAAGATGGTTGAGAAAATTGGCATTTTTGGTAAGGTTGAAATTCAAACTAGGTAAAATGGTTAACAGGTGAATTGTAGGTCTGGATTTGTGGAACAATCTTGTTTTTGAAATTTTTTTTGGTTCTGAGAATAGGTGAAAAGATAAACAAGATTTTGTGGCTGGAATTTTGACCGGATGATATAATAAGAATGGTTGAGAAAATGGGTGTTTTTGATCAGGATGGGATCCGAACTGGGTAAAATTGTTAACTGGAGATTTGTAAGTTAGGATGTGAAGAACAAACTTGGTTTTGGAAGTTTTTCAATTTGATAGACAGATGAAACAATAAACTTGAAATCATGATTGTAACTTGGATAAAATCTGGATATCGCATAACACAAGAACAAATTGAATGTTTTAGGCAAACAATCAAACCCATTGATTTTTTTTTTCAGAAAACTATACATCAAACCCTATAAACTTGATCATCCAAATGAGAGAAAATCTCACAAAAAAATTCATTCACTTTTCTGGTTATCTTCCAAGTGGAAACAAACTAGCTTAAATTAGGAAAATGTTGAGAATGAGGATAGTCACATGTTGACTTCTTTTAATCCTTATAACAACCAAATTTAACACACTAAATAATAGCTAATTAAGTTTTTGAAACCACATAATTAAAGTAACAAACTTAGAATTAAAATGACAATAGTAAAATAGGAGAATAGCAAAGTAAATAGGTGAAAATAATTAGAAAATTTTGCAAAACCGAACTAAAATTAGTAAATTTAAACCAAATCAGTAATTCCTGACCAAAGATAAAATGAGATCACTTTGGTCAGCCTTCTCATCCTTCTTGGGTAGCATTTTGGGCTTCCAATTCAACATCAAAGTGCTCCACACGAATCCAAGCCTTACAGTCAACAAATGGCTTCAATAAGGCCTGAAATCTAAGAAAACAAGTAGACCTAATTTCTTCTTCAATTGCTTAATCAATAGTAGCTTCTTTTTCTTCACCAAGGCCCATAGCTTCAATTTCTTGGATGGATAACTTGGATGGTCCTCTATCATCCTCTCCCTCTTGAGAACTGGCCTCGCTTGTTGTACTTGGACTTGTCATGGTATCTTCCATATAAAACTTCAAATCACTAACATTGAAAGAATTGGACATGTTGTAGTGACTAGGCAACTCTATTTTGTAGGAATTGTTGTTGATCTTCTTCAACACTTTGAATGGACCATCTTCCCTATCACTAAGCTTGGACTACCTAGCCTTGGAAAAGCATTCTTTCCTCAAATAAACCCGCACTAGATCTCCTTCCTTGAACTCCACGAGCTTCTTCTTCTTGGCTTGTCTTTTGTAAGCCCCATTAAGCTTCCTTACGTTCTCCTTAACCTGACCATGAATGTTGACAATTTCCTAGGCCCTTTTCTCATCTTATAGGCTTTTGAAAGGTCCATCTTGCACAAATGGACTAGGGCTGATTGGGGTCAATGCCCTATAAACAACCTCAAACGGTGAGAATTCAATTGACTTAGACTTGGAACAATTATCAGCAAATTCGTTTTGTGGCAACATGGCATCCCAATTCTTTGTTTTTCCTCTTAAAAGACTTCTCAAAATTCCCCCAAGTTACCTATTTACTACCTCGGTCTGGCCATTAGTTTATGGGTGAAAGGTTGTGCTAAATTTATGTTTTTCCCTAATTTAGCCCATAACACTCTCAAAAATGACTCATAAACTTCACTTCTCTATCACCGACGATACTCTTTGGAATGCTATGCAATTTGACAACATTATGAAAATAAAGATCCATCACATGTTAAGCTTCATTAGATTTAGAACATGGTATGAAATGGGCCATTTTAGAAAATCTATCCACAACTACCATTATGCTATCAAATCCTTTCTTTATTCTAGGCAATCCTAATCTATACTCACATCTTCCCAAGGGTTATTTGGTACAGGTAAGGGTGTGTAAGAGCTGTGGGCTTGGGATGCCATTTTGGACCTACTACAAGTGTTACAACCACTCACAAGCTTAGCTACCTCTTTAAACATCCCTGACTAAAAGAAGTTAGAATGGGCTAATTCAAAGGTTTTATCCCTCCCAAGATGGCTAGTATAACCATTCCCCATGGACTACATTCAATATAGCTTCCTTCAACGAACAATTTGGAACACAATAAGAACCAGTTTTGAATAAGTAACCATTATGAAGAATAAAATCCCTAAATGCACCATTGTTTTCTCTAGTCCTAGCAAATATTTCTCCAAAATCTTTATCACTCTTATACAACCCCCTAATATCATCAAATCCTATAACATGTGCATGCAGTGAGTTCAACAAGACAAATTTCCTAGACAAAGAATCAACAATAACATTTGTGGTCCCATTTTTATACTTTATGACAAAGTCAAATGATTGAACTAAAATTCCTAATGAAATGAGCAGAAACCATGGAAACTTCTAACTTGAAAAAGGCTAGTTGAGACTAGCCATTCAAGAATTACTTAGACCTTTGAGGGATCTATACTAAATCCTTCATGGTTAATGACAAATCCTAGGAATGTCAGAGATTGATCAAAAAATGGAATTTTTTAACATTAACATACAAAGACTCATGACTTAAAACCTAAAAAACCATTCTCAAATGCATGACATGTTCTTCTAAATATTTGGCAAAAAACAGAATGTCATCAAAATAGACTTCAACAAATTTGTGAAGGAAAGGTTTAAGTACCTCATTCATCAACCTCATGAAAGTTGATGGTGAATTTGAAAGTCCCATTGGCATGACTAACCACTCATACAGTCTCTCTCTTGTTTTGAAAGTTATTTTCCACTCATCTCCTTCTCTCATTTAGATTTGATGAAATCCATTGGCAAGATCAAATCTAGTAAAGATGGTTGCTCCATGAAGATACTCAAGCATGTAATCAAGTCTAGGAATTGGATGCCTATACTTGACTATAATTTTATTCATTACTCTTCAATTGGTCATCATTCTCCACTTCCTATATTTCTTTGGAACCACAAAAGTGGGCACAACAGATGGACTAGTTGATAGCTAAAAGAAATTCCTCTCCAATAGCTCCTCTACAATCTTTTGCAACTCCTCTCCTTCTTGAGGACTCATTCTATAGGATTGTTTGTATGGAATAATAACACCTGGTACAAAGTTGATTTCCTGTTGAATGCTTCTCATAGGAGGTAGTCCCTTTGGAAGCTCTTTTGGAGAAACTCTAGGAAACTCTTCAAACAAACTTTGCACCACATCAAGAATTATTGTCTTTGGCTTCACATAATCTTTAACATCTAAAGGCACAAATGATGGAAATTCATCCATAATAAACTTCTTTTCTTCTATGCTCATTAAGGAAACTTCATGATCTACATTTCCTTTTAAGGAATATGCATTGGCTCTTCTTTGATGGCTAACATCCCTATCATACAACCATGACCTTCCTAATATCAAATGACAATCTGACATTGGATTAACATGTCACCACACTTCATCTTCATACATTCCAATGATAAAAGGCACAAGACATCTTTTTGAAACTTTGATCTCATGCTTCTTGTTAAGCCAAGTGAGCTTGTAAGGGCTTGGAATGGGCTCGATTTTTAAGCTGAGCTTGTCCACCGTTGTAGTTAAAACCACATTCTCATAAGCACCACTATCAATCACAACATTGCACTTCTTTCCTAATGTAACACATTTTGTATGGAAAAGAGATTTTCTCTTCCAATCTTCACCTCCATTTCCACTTTTAAGAAGTTTAAGCAAGACTAAAATTTTAGCATCTACTTCTTCTCCACTAGCAACAATTGTTTCATCACTGCCATGTTCATCTTCATTCACTTCATCGCTAAAATGGACAGATTCTTCAAGTTTATTGTCAATTTCCTCCATTTCTTTTAAAGTCATAACTTTCCTATTTGGACACTCTGATTGAAAATGTCCATAGCCTTGACATTTAAAATATCTAATCTTGGTTTTAGGACTTTGTGAATTGTTGGGAATGTATGGAACTTTTGGAGTGTAAGGTGAAGGTGAATTACTTTGCTTTGGAGGTGGAATTGATGTTCTTTGTAGTGAGTTTTGAGCTGGTTGAAATTTCAACTTAAAGTTGGATTGAAAAGGGTTAGGTTTTTGGCTAAAAGTTGGGCTAGGTTTGGCTAATGGTTTCTTAATTTTTTATTGTTTAAGGCTGGTCTCACATATAAAAGAAAGCTTCATCAATTCAATAAAAATGTCAAAAGGATAAAGATTTACCATATCTTGGAATTCGATGTCAAGACCTTTGATAAACCTCGAGATGATCACACTTCTTCAGTTTCCTCCAAGCCACACTTTAAAATATACTGCTCAAATTCCATAATGCACTCCTCTACTAACCTACCCTTTTGAGTCAAACCAAACATTTTTCTAACATTTTCTACCTATATTGCGGAGGCAAAAAAATTTCTTCTGACTCAGTCTTCATTCGGTTCCAATTATCAATTTGAGGCTTCCCTTCTCTAACCCTCCTATTCTGCAAATTATCCCACCATAGGGCAGTATACCCTTTGAACTTCATAGCCACAATCTTCACTTTCTTATCCTCAGCTACATCTTTCAAATAAAAAATTTGTTCAACCGTATACAACCACTCTTGAGAAACATCGACATCAATTTTCCCAACAAATTCATGGACATCAACCTTAAAATTAAACATATCATCTATATCATTATGAGGTTGAACAACATTTCTATCAGCAGTCATACGACAAATATAATGAAGGCCTCTCCCTCTCCCTCTCCCTCTTTTACCAACTCCTCCTAAATCCAAAATATCATGACTAGAAGAGTTAAATTAAGTTACTTCACCATTAAATTTATCTTCCATGGATTGATTGGTTTGGGAATTATTTCCAGGGGCTTCATAGGTGCCCATAGCAGTAAAAGAAGTGTCTTTAACCTTCATAGCCTCAAACTCTAGCGTGTAGCTTCAAACTTCTCCATTTGAAGGCTCATTTGATTGATTTGTGCAAACAGTTTCTCCAAATCATTTTGTATCAGTCCTAACATCGCTGGGTGTTGAACAACCTGGTCTCTGATACGAAAATGATGGAGAATAGAAGCTAAACGTGAATGGAACTGGTCTTGTGGTCGTGGGAGATGGTGGACTATTTTGAGTTTTATCGAGGTGAATTGAGAACTAGGTGTTTAAAAGTCATTTTCTTGGTTATGGGTTAGGATTTTACCTTGATGAAACTTTTTCTGAACTAAAAATTAATCTCAAGGTTTGGCTCTCAGTTGAATGGTTGAAAAGTTATGGAAAGTTTTCTGGGAATATATTTGACTTGGGCGATAGAAAGAAGATGGTCGAGAAAACTAACATTTTTGGTCAGGCTAGAATTTGAAGGTAAAATGGTTAATAGGTGAATTATAGGTCTGGATGTGTAGAACAAACTTGTTTTTGAAAGTTTTTTGGCTTAGAGAATAGGTGAAAAGATAAATGGGATTTCGTGACTAGAATTCGGCCTGGATGATATAATAAGAACGATTGACAAAATGGGTATTTTTTTATCAGGATGGGATTCGAACTGGGTAAAATCGTTAATTGACGATTTGAAGTCAGGTTGTGAAGAACAAACATGATTTTGGAAGTTTTTCAATTCTATGAACAGATGAAACAATAAACTAGTAATCGTGACTATAACTCCGATAGAATCTGGAAATTGCATAACAAAAGAACAAATTGAATGTTTTTGGCAAACAAAGAAACCCAATGATTATTTTCAAAAAACAATCAATGAAACCCTAAATGGGAGAAAATATTACAGAAAAATTCGTTCACTTTTCTGGTTATCTTCTAAATAGAAACAAACTAGCTTAAATTAGGAAAATGTTGAGAATAAGGATAGTTATTCTCTTATTCCTTATAACAGCCGAATTTAACACAATAAATAATAGCTAATTAAGTCTTTAAAACCACATAATTAAATTAATAAACTCAGAATTAAATTTAAAATAGTAAAATAGGAAAATAGAAAAGTAGATAGGTGAAAATAAGTAGTAATGTTTGCAAAACCGGACTAAAATCAATAAATTTAAACCAAATTAGTAATTCCTAACCAAAGACAAAATGAAATCACTTTGGTTGGCCTTCTCATCCTTCTTGGGTGGTATTTTGGGCTTCTAATTCTGCATCAAAGTGCTCCACACGAATCCAAGCCTTATAGTCACCAAATGGCTTTAATAAGGCTTGAAATGTAAGAAAACAAGTTAGCCCAATTTCTTCTTCAATTGCTTGATCAATAGTAACGTTTTTTTCTTCACCAAGGCCCATAGCTTCAATGTCTTGGATGGTCCTTCATTACCACATGTCACAAGTCTAAAGTGCCATTTGTCACAAACTTAAAGGGCCACTTGTCACAATTATACTCAAGCCACTTGTCATCCATTTAATTAAGTCATTTGTCACTTATTCCCAATGCCACATATGGCCATTTCATAGGCCTAATCATCCTAAATTCTCATAGATAAATTTATCTTGCTCTTTAACATTTTTCTTAAACTAGATACGCATATCGCCTCATTAATTACTCAATTGTAACAATAAATTCCTAATTCACTAATTATAATCCATCAAAATAAAATTCAAGACAAAATCAACACCCAATTACATCATGATTAGTAAAAACCTTTCATACCTCGGAATATGTCAATTGAGTGCATATACTATCTTGCAATATTTTATAAATCATAATTCATATGTGCATATAAATATTATACATTTGAATGAAATGTACCTCGTAAATTCTTAAATGTTAATCTCTTAAGAATTTTAGGAGGTAGGTACACACAAGATGAGAGGACTCGCGATCCCTTTTGCTTCGGCTATAGGATCAATAATGTATGCTATGTTATGTGTAAGACTCGATATATCATATGCTCTAACTAGTAGGAGAAGATACGAGTTTGATCCTAGTGAGGGTCATTAGGTAGTTGTCAAAAATATCCTTAAGTACTTGAGAAGAACTAGGGATGTATTCTTAGTATATAGAGAAGGAGATCTTGTTATGAGCAAGTATATATATGCTAGTTTCTAATCTAGCAGGGGTGACTTTAGATTCTAGTTGGGATATGTCTTTACATTGAGTGGTAGAGCAGTCAATTGGAAGAGTTTTAAATAAGAGACAACTACAAATTCAACAACCGAAGCATAGTACATTGCTGCTTCAAAAGCAGCAAAGGAAGTAGTTTGAATGAAGAAGTTCATTATGGAACTTGGAGTGGTTCCTATCATTATTGACCTAGTATAGTTGTATTGTGACAACAATGATGCCATAATGCAAGCAAAGGAATCAAAGTCTCACAAAAAATATAAACATGTACCCAGGCGATACCATTTGATTAGAGAAATCATTGCTAGAAATGATGTCAAGATAAAGAGAGTGCCCACTGATCAGAATATTATTGATCCTTTGACTAAGTTGATTCCCAAAAAAGAGATATGATTCTCAAGTACTTGCCTATGGTCTTAGATACAAAGATGATTGGTTCTAGTGTAAGTAGGAGACTGTTAGAGAAGTGTTCTAAAGGCAATCAACTTTGACACTTATTGTACAAATCTTTATGATGAATAAAAAGGCATTTTTATTAATTTGATGTTCATGTTCTTTATGAATTGATAGTGTTCCTAAATCGAATTAATGAAGTCCTTTATACATTACATAGCATGAAGGAAATCATGATGAGACCATGATAATGAGATTTATATCATGTGTAGTTATGTTAGTGTCTAAATTGTCCCTAGTCATAGGATTAATGAGATAGAAATCCATACAGACTAGCACATGTTATACTCCTAAATTAGATCAGGTAGTGAATCTCATAAACTGTAAGAATGAGTTGTTTAGAGTTAATATGTGAATGCTTGCTAAGAGTAGTAAGTACATTGGATAACTTGCCATGAGACAATCATATGGATAATCTATTCTAGTTTCATTAATAGTCTCATCATAGAAATGATGTAAATATCCTTAGACTTAAGGTGCTTAAAGATATCTTAGATACTGATCCTATACTTTGACTTCGTTCCTTATTGTCTCTCAGAGGTTGCTTATAGGGTGGTGATTAGGTATAGCTTGAGATATTTGAAGGTAACTGAGTAGCCAGTAAAGGATTCACCACTCCTGATAGGAGGAGATGATACCTATGGCCTTTTATTAGGGTTATTACTCAGAAATCTTTAGCTAGAGTGGAAATGTCATGAAGATAGTCGTTATTGACATATCCAATAGAGTAATAAGCCTCGGGGACAAGAACTAACATCATTTGGGCTAAATGTGATGTAGTTTGTCTAGTGGGAGCTGACATTTTAACCATATTCTGAACCAAGTTGTGTATAGAAGGGTGAAAGGAAGAATTAAGCGGGAACATTATCTATGGAAGGGTTTGTAGTCAAACCACTAACTTTGCAGTCAACTGGGGGTCATGATGTGTTCCTAGATACTACTCATAACTTGCCTGAATTAAGTGTTAATTGAAGTGGCCAACATAATTGGGAACCTAATAGGTCACACGCATTATAAATGCAAAGAATGAGTAAAATGGTTTTGAATAGGGATCTAAGATATGAGAGATGCATGAGTAAGCTACAAAAGTGTGGTAGTTTTGGGTCATTTGATTGTAAATCATATGACACATGTGAATCTTGCGTATTAGGTAAGATGACAAAATTACCCTTTAATTAGCAAGATGAAAAAATTACCCTTTAAAGAATGGGTGAATGTTTTCATGCTAAATTAAGTAGGATTAAAAGCCATTTAATTCCTACTAACTCTCCATTGATGTTGGGGGTTAGAGGGAGGCCAAAAGGTGTCAAAGACACTCCATTTTTGTGCAAAAGTTGTTACAAAACAAAGTATCCTTTATGAATTGTTCATTGTCTTCTAAAATAATATCTTAAGGAACACTCCACAAAACTAGCAATTTATGTGTGTTATAGCCATTCTTCCTAAGAGGTTTCAGGCTTCGCTCTTAATATGGATATCATTAGAGACGTCCTCCTTTGGGCATGATGGTGTACAACAACCTGAAGAGGTGAAGACAACGAAGAACGAAGGAGATTGTAAGGTACACATCTTAAGTTCATATTTTGTTTTACTACATCTAATAACATATGTTTAATTTTATATTTTTAGGATTTCTTTTATTTTTTGCTCCATTTTCTTATAGTTGATGCATGTGATGCATGATCAAAACCCAACATTATAAACCTCTTAGTTTTATTAGCTATAGATATCTTGATTTTGATAGTTAAAGTGTCAATGAAGCTCTTAGGTTATCTTTGTTAAACCAAAATAAATTGCGCGATAAGACTTGAGGAGCTTGAGGTCACAATAGCAGTATGCATAAGGAATTAGAGAAAATATCTAGATAAGGACTAAGATGTGAAGTAAAATCTTTGCACTACAAGAGTGAACATTATAGATTTAGAGAAAGAGATTTCTTAAGCTAGGATAATAACTTAATATACTTAATAAGTTTGATTAAGGTTAATTGTGCACACAAGAGGATTTAATTCCTTAATTTAAAATATTTATGCCTCAAGAGTAGGCATAGATAAATCAGGTTATTTATTAGTTAAACCTTAATAATCAATCTTGCATGATAATTGGAATTTTATATAACTGAATTCGAGGCTCTGTCATTCTTTATCTTGATCTTTTTCTTACTATTTACTTATCTATCTTTTCTTATTTTAGTAATTTACTTGTCTTATGTAAATTATTTTTTATTTTGTTTCATTGTTTGACTAGGATCAATAGGTTTAGTAGTATAGTCTTTATGGGAACAATTCTTTAGAATTTTCCTAATTTTATTACTTGTTATAATCAATTATGTGCATTACCAAATAGATTCAATTAAGCTTTTGGCATTGTTATCATGGTTTAATTAATTCCTATAATATTAATTATAATTGTTCTGTTATTTTTTGTTTTTTTTTCAGTTAGTTTAAGTGAGATATGAGATCCAAGAGTGAAAACTTGGATGGCCTACTTCATATAGATGCTGAAATCAAATCGGAATATATATAGCATAAAAAAGGAATAAGAGATAAGATGGCTGCAAATTAGGAACAACATTATTGGTATGAGGCAACATCATCCACTTTAAATTCGAATAGGAGATATTTAAATGTTGTTGATTAGTTCAAGTGCCTTATATATAATGTTGATTTAAAGAGTAAGTAGTTATGAGTTAAAGTATATCCATCTTTTTTTACTACCAAAATTCAACGGATGACGTAGGCAAGACACAATCACATTCCTCAAAAAATGTTGTTTAATGAAATAAACACTTCCAATAAATGGTGTTATAAAAGATGAGCTTTATATGAGATGATTTCTATATTGTACGAGAGATCAAGCAAGGGCCTAGTTAGTCTCAATCAAGGTGGATCATTTGAGGAATGAGATCAAGGATATGGTGCCTCTAGTTACAATTTTTCCTTCACATAAGACCACTGAGTTAATGATTTGGATTCAAAACTTTACATAAAAATAAGGAGAAGCATTCCACGAGGCTTGGATAAAGTTTTAAGTAATTAGTGCTCATAATATTAGTATTCTTTATATTTGGTTATGCAATTCTTCTATAAAGTTCTTACACTCACATTTCTATTCTTAGTTAACATTATAGCGAGAGTAACAATATTAACAAAAATTGTTGAGGACATCATGAAGATTATTAATAATTTAGCTAACACTTTGTTAAAAAAGGTGGTAAGGCGAAAGGCAAAAAGCTTGTTTTGCAAGGTTCAAGCATTTCCAAACCTTACATCACAAGTAGTTGATCTTTTGATTAAGATAAAGATTTTTTAAAACTAAGATAAGGGTATTGGGGAGCCATGCTATCAGTTTAGCATATATGGGTATCCTTCCCATGTATGATGAATATAGATTCGACCTTAAGTTACTATAAAAAGAAAAATTACGTGGATGAGTATGGAGAAAAATAAGCTATAAAAAATAAATCCTTCTATAATACTTACAATATAAAGTGGAGAAAATAGTTAAATTTCTTATGGAAGGAACACAGAGCTAGAGTGGATAGAACTATGAGACCACATAAATTTAAAAAATGACTTTAGTTTCAATAATCATAGCCATCATATAACCAAAGAATGGAATGAATGTTTAAACAATAGTTGTCTTTCATAAATGTAAAACTAGATTACTTTGGGAGACTTAAATTTCTAGTAGGTAGACTTGAAAGGTGATGTAGTCTAATTCTGCTTGCATTCATAACTTAGAGTTGCAAGTGAGCTAACTAGCTAAGGTGATAAGTGAATAAGTTTAAGGAAAGCTTCCTAGTAATGTCAAGTTAAATCCTAAAGATCAAGTGCTAGCCATTAGTTTTAGGAGTGTCAAAGCACTTGATTTTGAAATTGTATCCATTACATAAAAGGAAGAGAAAAGGTTAAAGCAGCCTAAGTAAGAGAGTGACGATGAGATGAACAGAAGCAACCCAACACTAGTGTCATCTTCTAGTGATAATGGATAGGAGAAGACACCTCAAGCCACTATGAAACTGTAACATACCACTGCCAGAGAGCATATACCTGATATATTGAAGGATATTCAGGAATATATTCTATGAAAATGGCACATTAAGATGGTTAAATCAATTCTTTTCTTACTTTTTTAATCCATCGCACATAATATAAAACATTCCAATATTCATGTTGTTCCATTTTTATTCACAAACATATACAGTCTCAAATGTCATTATATTTCAAAAATTCACATGTACAATATACAACTATTTAAAGATACAATCCTTAATAAAACATAAGTAAGACATTTACAGGTACAACTGATCTGAACACTGACCTATTTCTAAAGCAAAAGTTACTTCAACTAGACTAGCTAGGTCTCCTCTAAATCTAAAAGTCATCATTGCAATTTTGATGAGTTTATGAACTCAGTAAGTGAACCATCATTGACGTGCTCACTCAAATAGACATAAACATCACAAGTATATAAAACAGTTCAATCAGTATCTCACATCATTTAGAATAAAATCCTATATATCATATCGTTTAGCATGTAGTACCTGATTGCAGTATTCATCATATTTCAACAAGCCCATTATGAATACAAATATTTCATATAATCATTTCAGGATAATCTAATCATTCATTTCATCTCATTCGTATCATCCACATATACACAAACATAGCATATCATTATATCCACTTAATTCAGTCATTCATTGCAAATATTCACTTGGTACATATAAAAATATGGATGCAAATGCACATAAGACTTCACTTTCATTTTTATTTTATTATGATGAAGCACCTATTTAACTATCCTGTATCTATTATGAATACTAGGTTCATTTCAGATACTATCCCATTCCCATTGTGGATACCAGGATCACTGTCCTATACCTATTGTGGATATTAGGCTCATTAATCATTGAGCCTGTGGCTCTGAGTGCACAATTTTTAGCTTTAAGCACTTTTCAAGCTGGTCACTCTGGTCATAACTCCTTTTTCTGATCATGCACATCAATGTCATGAAATGCATCATTTTGCATAATATGCTATCAATCACTTTCACTGGGTGCGTACTATCATTCATCACAATCATCGGATCGAAGTCTGTATTCAACATTCAGTTGAGTACATATTTTTCCCACATTCACATACAATCATTAAGCACTTCCTATACAGTCTTGGATAATGATCTCCTCAGATAATTGATGGTTTAGAATTATCACAATCATGCCAATGATAGTTTAATATATAAAAATTAATCAAAAACAATTCAAGCATAGTGAGAAACATCTAGGTCAACTCACTACACATATAACTCAAATAAAAATATACTTACAATTGAGTTTACACATCTAGCTTAGCTAACAGTATGCTTCAGAATAGCTATTGCCTTGACAATCTAACAATGTATGGATGCTACTAGTATATTTGTATTTCTATATCATGCAATACACACATAGTTCACACATTACTAAATATTCAATTAAATGAATATTCAATCATATACTTGTAGGTGTGTCATAATGCATGCTCAATTGACTATCTCAAGTATGTATCATTAATCACAAGTCTTGACCATTCATTAATTATAACTTGCACATAACTTGTTTGAATTTTGGTTTATACTTTAACTAAGTTTGATCACTCTCAATTCATCAATCATATGATCACCAATCCTTTTCTAATGTTTTAGATTCACACAATTTTCCAATTCTCATTCGTTTATAAATAATTCACGTTTCATATCCTTTGAATCACATTTGCTTTCAAAGGAACATCCTTATACCATTAGTAACTCATACTTCCCAAATTCATATGCATTGATATGAAACAATTCATTCCTTAAATTATGACATCAATTGATATCCTAAACTCATCAAACACTTAACCAATAGATTCATCATCAAAATAAGTTCATTTTAAGCCTCAATCAAGTTCAAATACACCAATGTATAGTGCCTTATCCTTATATGATTCAACTAGAACAAAAAACACAATTCTTTCCCATTGCCAAACATTTCTATGATTGTGGGAAGGAATCAACACAATTCTCGTGATCGTGGGATGGCTCAACCAAAAATTCACCTTCACTTTCTTCCACTTTTCTTTCAAATTTTGACACCTTCAAGATAGTTCATCAATTATAACTTAAAGATATTTCAATACCTTGTCAATTTATCTCTAATTCCAATTTAAATAATTCATTTGATAGTTCACAAATTATGGTCTTTCAAGCATCAAAATCAAAGCATAACATAGCCAATCCATTCATTAAATTCCTAACACACATTCAACACCAACACCACAAACAAATTCATCCCTAATCAATCATCATAAATTTTATTCTAACATATGTCAATAGGTCAATAATGTACTTACTAATACAACTTAATTTCTCCTCAACTATTAACCTAACCTAACCTTATATGCAATGTTTACATCATTTTCTTCCTAATGTTCCTTTATGAACAAGTTGCCTTCTTTTAATCATAAATCTCTCTAAAAAGATCCAAATGTCATGATTCTTTTGCCTTCCGAAACTAGATTTCCATTAGTCTTAATATATTTAAAAATTATGCAAACAATATCTCCCTTTAAAATATAATCTTCATCAAAATTATGTCCTATTTTTGGTAAGAAGCAGACTGAAAATCAATACTCAACCCTCAATAAATCATTATCAACACATCTCCTAGCAAAACCATTTTATAGAAGCATTAATAAGACAATATAATCATTTTTCTACTGGATCGGAAAAAGAAAACATGTCAT
>JAOTIZ010000005.1:20695560-20706329 GCA_027123425.1 Erythroxylum panamense | reverse complement strand
GTACCAACTTAACTTGCCACTTGACAACTTTTCCTAGACCAAATGTACGTTTAAATACCTTAATTCTCTAATGAAATTAATTAATTTCAATTCACTAATCATTATCCACTTGACCAAAAATTCAAATCATATGTCTTTCATATTCTAATCATAGCAAAATTATAACTCCTATCACACATGTACTTTCATAAACATGTATTATTTCAACTAAGGTATATTTTGGGGCCTTACACTTTTCCTATTATCTAACTGACAGATCATAGAGATAGTGATTAATCAAAATTAAAATGAAATAATAAACTAAAATAAACTAACTCAATTAATTAACTATAATAGAGATTAGAGTAGGAAACAATCAATAAAGATAGTGGTACTCAAATTATAGATTGTTAGGTTGTTCACAATCTTAAATATAAGGTTAATTACTTACTGAATCAAAAAAAAATTCCTTAATTTTTCGATACTACCTACAACTTTAATAAAATCAATTTAACATATCAACATCCAAGTGTTTCAAATATATATATTACATTCCATTAGTTAATGTGACTTTATGAGTTGACCTCAACCTTTCTTTTAACTGATAAGTAAGAATAAAAACATTAGTTTTAAAATATTTAAAAATGCTTAAAAAACAATGAATCCAAAAAAAAAATTGATACACCCCGACAGAGTCTCCAACCTGAACTCCTACTTAAGACGGTGAGGATGAGATTCGTTGATGAGTAGACGAAGATGATGGTCATTGACGATGGACTAATGATGAATTATTCAGCAACTACGGCAATCACGTATGTGTTAAATGTCTTTTAAGTGATGAAGAGCTTGATTTTGCCACTAAAATCGTCCAAAAAGTCATTATAGTACTTATGTCACTATGATTATGTTTTTTTCTATAGGATGACCAAACCAAAATTTCAACTTCAAATTGATGATTCGACTGTTTGATTAATGATATGAACAAATGAATCAGGCTGTTTTACTAACAATCAAATATATTTTAAAACGGTTCCAAAATTCTTACTCTTTGTATAAAACATATGTTGAAAGACTTTCCTTTTCAAGCAAATGTGATTGTAATAAAACGATCACGAAGTGAATTTGGAGAAAACGTAAATTTCAACACATAAAATCCAAATCACAGAAGAATAATTCAATGAGTCAGTATTGTTCAAAGAGAAGAAAATGGTTGGAAGATGGTGTATCTCCGAATATTTCTTTAAATTATACCATTGTTAGTAGCTTCACATGAAATAACCACAATTCCTAAAACCACCAACGTTTTCCTCAAAATTTTAGACCAATGGTAGAAGGCATAAGTCCTGTATGGCCTACAAGCACAGTGGTCGGTAGTGAATGATGGCGCATATACATGTTCATGTTGATCCCCAATCTGTGAATATAATATTCAAAACCTTACTGAACGGTGGCCTTGCTGAGCTTTCAATGTGAGTGATATGCTGGAGAACATTAGAAGAGAGATCCATTTCAACTTGGCAATGCTGTCAAGATGGATCGGGAGGGAAGACTTCACAAATTCCAGACTACAACGATGAAACTACCTGTAAACCAATCGAATCAGATGCCCCGCAAGCAAACAATATGTTAAGTTGTCATTTTGTGCTTATTTTGTATTTAATTCTTTTTAATGTGTTAAAATTATTATTTAAAATTAATAAAATTATCTCTTAATTATTCTCAGATGATTTTAATCACTTTAGATGTAAAATTGAATCAAAAAGATGCAAAAGAAATAAAGAAATTTCCAAATTTCAAATTGGCAGCAAATTCAATGGTTAAACGTGGGCATGTGTAAGGACAAAATTTATCTGCCATATCTGTTTTTAAAATACAGATCCCATCCACTTCAGATTTTGATAATTTTGAGAATCAAATTGCATCCTTATTGATAGGGATCGACCGCCTAAATCTATAGGAAGGTTATCTGCAGAAAATCAAAGAAAGATTGAGAAAATTTTAAGCGATAAAGAGAGATTTGCGTGCTACTGTTCACAGTAGAGTTTAGGGATAGTTTTTTTTTCTGTTGTTCTTCTTCTGTTCTTGATAGCCTTTAGTTTTAGAATAGTTTTAGAATTTCTGCAACTTTTCCTTCAGTTTTAGTTGACATTTTTACACTTTTCTTCTAAGTATTTTCAGATTCTTTAGAGAAAGGCCAGAGATAAAGACTTTATGTTTTGTTATTTCTTTGATTTTCACTTTGTTATGAGTAGCTAAACCCCTTTTCTTGGTTAAGGGGAATCATGTTATCATCTATTATGTGTGAGATGTTCTAATAAAGTTTATTGAGTGTCTTCCGAATTATTTTTTCTAATTGAATTGAATGATTTCTAGGTGCACAACTAAGAATTGATTCGTTTAATAGCTAGATTAATGAAATATGACGTTCAATTTTGTTAATCACAAGTAACAATTAAGATTACTTTCTTTACCTTAGAGTGGAAAATTCTAAGATACTTATCTTGATTAAATACATGTCGTACACATGTTATCTTGTTCATTAGTTTCTTGGTTCTTAAAGCTATTATTCCATTGAATTTACGATCAAATCTAGGTTGTTAATAAGAATATTTAGAATACATGTTTCTATTCATTTATACTTAAAAGAAAACATCCCCTAATAAATGTTTATTGATGAACTAAATTTTATATCAAGGATCTATTTTAATATGATAACATCGATGACCTAAAACCAAAATTTGTCTATTAAATTTTCAAATCTAATTACTTTTTAATTTTCAATTTTTATCATCTTTTTCTTAAATTGCAAACCTAACCTCTCCTTTTTTGTTTTAATTTTAAACTCGTTAACCTTTATTGTTAAATTTTTTTTTATAAAAACGATCCCTACTTTCAACTACATTAATTTGTGTCGCAAGAAATTGGTTTCTTTTTAAATTTAATAGCAGAAGACAACTACATTAATTTGTACCGCAAGAAATTGGTTTCTTTTTAAATTTAATAGCAGAAGACAACAGTATCACAAAATGCGTCCAAATGGAGCATGGTCACGATGAGAAATAAAATAGTTCGCAACTCGAACAGGAAATGTTTTACAAATAGATTTCATGACACAACCATGAGCAAAACAAAACAAAGTAGACTAATTACATCAGACGGCAAAACTTAACCTCTATTGTAGCTTTCTGCAAAACTTGTTGAATGACCGATCCTTGAGATGAATGATGATTACAAACGCTAAGAAAATGACGATAAGCATCCCCTTGTCACTAGAAGAAAATCTCGATTATTATTTATCAAGATAATTGATTAGTAATATGATCCCAACAACTGGGAAAGACCACAAACTCCGAACGATATATAAATGATGCAGTGAAGAGCATTATGATTTCCAAAATAACCCTCGACAGTCAAACTGCTCTAACTTGGCAAAATAAAAAGGGTTCGACACCTTCAAGCGTAAATATTGTCTTATCATGATCTTCCCGCCAAAACTTCATCCACTATATCCTACTAACAACCTCATCGTCGCCAGAAACGCCCTTGTTGCCTCTGTTCTTGCATGCGTCTACACCAAGATTTGAACAAATTACAATGCCATTCAAAGAAGAAAGGTTATGCTGATTGAACACACTATCTAGCGCTGAAACAAAGCTAGCCTCATAGATTTCTAATAAAGCTATGACAAGTAAGAAAGTAACCTCTGATAGTCCTTAGACCGCTCGATGAATTCTTTTGCAATGTCCTTCTTTTCATAAGAAGCTAGAACTGTTCTGATATCAGCTGGACTAGCACGTGCAACATCTGCACACAGCATGTGAATGTCCTTTATTATTCAACAGAAGATCAAGTGTGGTATCTTCAAGGATAATGTGAAAGCTTCACAAAAAGATGTAATTATGTAAATGAGAAACGATAAAGGCATCTAGAAGTTCAACAACTATACCCCTATCTTGTCAGCATTGGCACTTTAAAAAATTTCCCCTTTGTGAATTTATGTGGACATGAGTTCTAGAAATAGGATTTGCAGGTAACTTACATTCAAGAAATGGAATGAGATCCAGAAGTGCTGTATCCAAAGGTGCATCCCCCTTGTCATCCATCATAAATGGCTTAACTGGGACACAGTTTTCTGGTTGAAGACTATTCTCAAAACCATGTGCACTCACATATATAATTTTAGCTGGATCTCTATTGAGTTTCGTGAAATCCTGAAAATAACAACTAGAACAATGATATCTTTTCATTATCTATATGCAGCAGTTATAAAATGACCTGCAACTATTCATAAAACCATTTAATTCAGCAAACTTTAAAAGAATAAAGCCCGGGATTGCCTACAGATGATATAAACAGAAGCAAATCCATTTCAATTAAACAGTTACTAAAGGTGGCTCTAGAAAAGCATGGTGAATACAGTTGCACCAATGCATTTTACTAGGAAGAAGTAAAGATTGGAAATAGTTTTTTATTAAAAAAAATTAAAGAGAGAATGTTGTTCCCTGGATCATAAAAATTAGTGATATCTCATCCCATCGCAAATAAGCCTTATAAATAACCCAGCAGTAGTGAAGTGGATACTCTATACAGACTTTTTACTAAGATCTAAACCTAGAGTTCACCAAATCATTCTAGCTATGCAAACTTGTAAGGGCATTAGTTAAGATCTAATAATACTAGTGTAGATTAACATATGCTATGATCTCATATTTCTAAATACTTCACTACATTCCAGATAAGATGACTAAATCATAGGTTGAAGGATATGTCAATGCCTCTATGATCACATCAGAAACTATAAATGGGGGCCAAGGTACTGTGTTGTGCACGGTATGGTTTCATCGCAAAACCACTCGCGAAGCATAATCAATGGAAGTAGTTGACAGAATTCTTTGTCCAATAGCCGTCCCAAGGATGGTCAAGTGTGACCTCAGGTTATAAATCTATTGATTATGTGGAGTATAGCCAGCTTGTTCCCATAGCTTCCAAAACAATTTTGAAAGAAATATGTTGATATGATTGCATTTGAATGCATAATAATATAAACTGTATATGTTATATCACAGATGAACAATGATAGACAAGCTGCACAAAAGAAAGACATAACATGGTCATGGCCTGTATAAGGCAATAATAAGCATACTCTATAATGCTTGCCATCCTGATACTTGGTAGCCCCTCTTGATAGCCGATACCGTATACAGTGGTTTGTATCCAATCTTTCAACAACAGGATCAACATACTGCACACAAAAAAAATGATAACCAAATGACTTCACATAACTTAAATTTGAACATAGGGCCACAAAAATTCAAGTACCATATTCAGCTGGTCAGAGTACACAACAATCTCATAGAACTTGGCAAGATGCTGCAAGAAATCATCAACTCCAGGTCTTTTGAATGTTCTCCAGCCTCTGTCACGCTTTAGACGACAAAAGAACAGAACACATGAACGTAGAATAGTTAATATCATTGACAATATAAAATCATTATGCAGATATGATCCAGCTGGGGAACTTATTGAATAGACTCAAAAAACATTTTTGAAGTTTAAATTCGAATAAATAATACAAATGAAGTATTGTGCCAGCTGTTTCCACTAGATGCCTTACCTTCCAATCACTGTAGATTATTGTCTCGTTAAGATCTAAAACAAGAGTAAAAACATGTTGTTCCGCAGGATGCAGATCAGGCAGAAGCTTATCAGATGTTGGTTCAGTAAAACCCTACACAGCACAAACCCTAAGGTTAACAACTAGAAGATGAAAATTTTGATGGATCCAACAATAATGGAAGTTGAATCCACACTCACCCTAACCTGCTCTTCAATCATTCTCCTCATATCCAGGTAAAGTTCAGCCGCTTTAACTGGCACTGGAATTCAAAGAAAGCAAATAACATGAGGATTTTGTTTCCAATTGAGATAAATAACACACAATTTTCAAAAGCACATTATATAAACATGCTTACATTTCCACATATAAACTTCACAGCATAATTAAGCGTTCAATGATTAGCTCCTCTGTATTTTTCCATTCTAAAAGATCAAAATGAGAGATAGTGGAATAACAAACTGTCCATAGACCAAATAACCCACAATAAAAGCATCGATGGCAGGTACCCATCATTTTTTTCCCATAATAAGACCCGCATCTTGCATGGGATATGAAAACAATCAATTTTTCAGTCATAGAAATGGCATTGCATGTGAACAACTACAATTGCTATGTTGATGACCTTCATCGAATTGACAAATGACAAAATGATGGAAAAAAAATCCAAGCACAACTGATATAAAATCACTGACGTGATCATCATAACCAAAATTATAACAAAACATAACATGTGAACTTTTTGGAAATGGTTTGCAGCTAATCAAGTGAAAATTTAAGACCTACTATGGAAATGATGCAATAGAAAAACAGAAAGAAGAATATCAGCTCCAAATTAAGGCAGGAACAAAGTGAATATGTAATAGCCAATATTCTAATAAATTTGCAAAATAAAATTTTATATGATCATGAATGTAAACTACAGAGAAGGTGAATAATGTTGTTAAAAAACATTTCAGAGATCTAACCTGTCATTGCAGCAGAGTACAGGAAACCTTTATATTTCTGCAGAAGTTCGATAAGTGAATATCAATTTATTGTATTATTGCCTATTTAGCGTATTCAGCTATCATGAGAATAATTATGCAAAACATCATAGTAAAAATCAAAGAGATGAATCGAGAGATTGGATTCCTCCAAATACGGGAGTGACATCCAAATTGAAGATTTAAATTCTCATTCGCAACATACTGGATTACGTCCTAACTTTCTTTACTTAAATCTGTCGCGTTGAAATAAAAATCACACCCTGCTTTGAAAATTGTTTCACACGACAGACCAGTGATTAATAGAGTGGAAAACAAAGAATTGATTAAAAGCAATTTTTTCTTATCCAAAAGTTGTAACAACAGCGTTTGTAAAGATGTCAAGAATACTCATAGGAAAAGAACATGAAGAATACAATCAGAAAGTTAAAAGTTGACTGACCTCAACAGAGGAAGTATCATCACGAGCAGTATAATTCACAGATTCTCGCAATGTTTTTGTCTTCTGCTCGATTTCATCCAGTGAATAAGCTGAACAAACAAAAGAGCAAAATAAACACATACCAAACAGAAACCACTAAACTTCAGCAATGCATGATTTATCAAGCAAGACCCGTGCTTCGTCTGAAAGTAAATAACTCAATCACACCAATTTAAAACCAACTAAAACAAAAGATAATTTAAGATGAAACCTTCAACGATTGAACGACACAGTACAATCATTTGATGGTGCAATTAGAATAAAAGTATTTTATCGCTAAGCTTAAAATAATCTCAATGAAAAAGGAAAAAGGAGACATGTTTGCAACAACCTATATACTAAAATCAGTTTACTTCTGGAAACAACTTTCCATAAAAACAGAAGCATCAAACTTTATGTTTATGAATAAAAGTTCAGCATTGAACAGTTTATAAAGGAAGGACCTTACTTCTTATTCAAGTCAATAGAAAACACAAGCACGCACTATTTAGAACCCAATAGAAAAACAGAAAAATAAATCAAATAAAAAATTTTACAACCAAATCATACTTGTCAGGAATGTGATGGGAAAAAACACCAATTTATTTCCAAAAATAATCAAAAGCAAAAAAAGAAAAAGAAAATTAACACACCGTAAGTTGCGTAGCCAGCTAGAACAGAGGCGCTAGTAAGAGACCCAACAATCGCATACTTCAAAAAGCCCCAAGCTTTCCTCTCCTGTCCACCAGTTACCTCCTCCACAGGTTTCTCCGTAGGAGGTTCAGCCGCCGCTTGATCGGTGATGATAGACTGTGAAGATATGATTGACTCCTTGCTCGGATTGGAACTCACATCGGTGCCAAATCGTCTGTGGGGAGGCCTTTGGGATCGACAAATCATAGAAACAATGCGAGATCGATGCATAATCGAAGCCATTTTAAGGGTCTCTGAAGGGTTTTAGGGTTTTAATTCTGGAAATTATTAGGGTTTATGAGCTTAAGTGAGAGAGGCAGAGTAGACAGAGAAAAGCCCAAAACAGGGGGTTGTCTGTTTGCACAGCTTAGATGTTTCAGTTATAGGGTATGTTTGGAAGTGGATATATCTCTAAACCTGTTTAGTCAGAAACTTTGTTGTTTGGCTACCGACTTTACAATTTTGCCCCGAGCTGTTGCCCATACGATACATATATTCTGTCGTTTTATTAGGAAAACATAAAATGACGATTAAAAGAAATTTTAACCTTAAAATTTTTTCATCAATTTTTAATTTTTCAGTTTAATAATTTTTATTATTAAAATTTTTAATTTATTAATTAATTAGTCAATTTATATAAATTAATAAATTTTTATAAACTAAAATAAACTAACTATTTCCAAATGTGCAATCTAATTGAAGTTGAATCTTTTAAACATTAAATCATTTTATCTTATCTATTTAACTTTCGGTTCAATTTTTATCACGTTAATATAAACAACAAAGTCCCATCTTTAGTCATTTGTCAAGGATTGGCATGTTTTATCAAGTGATAAAACTTTTATAAAATGATATTAAAATAAAAATAAAAATAGTAAAAGATATCAAAATTTCTATTAATTTTGTCCATTCTACTCAAATTTCTTAAGAATCCCTATATTTTGCAAAAAATATTTGTGAATATATTTTATTAGTCTTCTTTTGTTAACTTCTATAACATAATATTTTTGGGACATTGGGCACTTTGTGTAGACAATGGCATCATAAAAAATAATTAGAATAATAAATTGTAGGAGTATATGTCAAACAAATTAATTTATTAATTTTATTAATTTATTGTATTTAAATATCATTATTTATATTAAATATAATAATTTTAATTAATTATTATATTTATTAAATGATAATAATATTTTATTATTTTCATATGATAGTAAATTAAATATTTTATTAAATTGTTATTTATTATGTAATAAAAATACTAATAAAATGATCAATTTCTCCTTTTTATTTATAATTCATATTTTAAAATAATATATAATTAACTTGGTTGATTTTTATTGTTAAAAAATTCCTAGAGACCCAGAGATGAATATTATTGGTTTAAAATGGGTATTTATAACTAAGTTGAAGGCTGATAGGTTAGTTAAATGGTTTAAGGCAAGAGTAGTTGTAAAAGGCTACAACCAACTAAAAGGTAATAGATATAAACTTATATATCCTACTCCCAACAAGGAGGATGAAAAAAGGAAGAGGAAAGGGCAATAAGAGGCCCTAAAGAACTTATGGATTATTAAGTGCCAAATTGATGTGGATTATGAAATGACCAAGAAAGCTCACGTGCTTATGTATACTTCTAAGCTAACTACTTCCAAATGTGCAATAGCTAAGAACAAGGCAAGATTCTTGACTCAGGTTCCTTAAATATGTTGTTAAATCCAAGGATTTTGTCTTTAAGAAGGCCATAGTCAATATTTAAAAGTGTTAAAAGTTGGTCCTGCTCGAAGGTTTGGAGGTCCTAAAGAGGAATTAATCAGATCATTATAAGAAAATTATAAACTACCGATGGGAAATTACCGACGGTAAAAACACCTTAACTAATTAACGACGAAAAATCAATTTATGTCGGTAATATTATCAGGAAAATTTTGATTTTATAACGGACAAGATATTAGTCTGTAAAGGTAAAGAGAAATTATCCCAATAATTTTCCAATAGAACATAGCAACAGAATAGCGATATTCGTCGATAAATTAGTCGGAATGCTTGGCGGCATAAATAAGTGTCGGGGTGTACCGATGAGATTGGCTTTTGTCGGTGATTTACTAACAGAATAACGATGTTGTTAGTAAAATTAAAACCTAAATGTTGTCATTAGTTTCATCTTCAATGTTTTTAATAAAACGAAAAACCTACCCACGAACCCTACCTCCTCACCCATCCTTATTTTCTCCTCTCTCTCTCTCTCTCTTTTTGTTTCTCCTCTGTCACCTTTGCTGATTCCCTGTTGTCGTCATTGTCGTTGTCAATGGTTCTCCATCTTCTATCGTGCGTGCTTCAGTTTCCTCACTGTTTGTTCTTCCCTGCATCTATCTTCTTCCATCACGTGCCATCGTCGTCATCTTCATTTAATCATTGATTAAGGAAAGTGGTCCTTCTTTGATTGTTTTTTATGATGTTGTTGGGTTTTGTTTTTTACGACATTTTGTGTACTGCTTTGATTGTATGGGTTTTTGTTTCTGGTTTGATTATATGGGTAATAATTGGTTTTTGTGTTTTTTTAGGTTGAGGTACTGGTTTAATCCATATTTTCTTTGATTGTAACTTCACCAAAAAAATTTGGAACACTATCCAAGATTTATTCCTTTGGAAAAGATTTGTCATGAATTATGTAGGTTTCATAAATAAGTTACAAGTTGACCACTGTAGTTTAAGGTAACTTGATTATTTATATCATCTTCGGTGCTACCTCAAAGAAGTTATGTATGAGTTTTGAGAGTTTGATAAAAAATGAGTTTAAAATGAGTATGATGGGTGAGTTGAAATTCTTTCTTGGGTTGCAAGTTAAGCAAACCGATGAGAAGATCTTTATCCATCAACAAAAATATGTGAAAGAACTGTTGTCTAAATTTGATATGTGTAATGTGAAGCCTATGGCAACTCCGATGCACCCTTCAAATCTTTTGTCGAAAGACGAAGTTGGTAAGAAGGTGGATCAAACCCTGTATAGAGGGATGATCGGTTCTTTGCTTTATCT
>JAOTIZ010000005.1:20667328-20681908 GCA_027123425.1 Erythroxylum panamense | reverse complement strand
GTGGGTAATATATTTATGGTTGTTGTGTGTATGGGCAATTTGTCCTGCTTGCTTGCATGTATGTCTGAAAATGCATTATGAAACATTATGGTATTTTGCATGAATGGAAAGATGAAGAAGCATGAAAAGTATAAAAGCTTTGATAAAATGATATGAACATGAAATGAATGATTATGTGCTTTGTTTGGGCGAGAGAGGAACGTTTCGTTAGTCACATGCACGTTGACGTATAGCCTTCTCCCGGCTGCCCGCTTGAGGCCACGAGATCCTGAGAAATCGGACTCGTTTTGTTCACAGTTTAAACTTTGGTTTATCTGTTTTGTTCCACAGAACTCTCGAGCCATTTGTTGTGCATCTCATTATTGATTTGTTAGGTTGACGCATAATAAATTGCTATGTTGTGAACTTAAAAATAGCATGACATATTCTTGTGATGATTCTAAATTGATAAGTGTTGACTTGCTATATGCTTGTGTATATATATATGTATATATGCTTGAATGTGTGGCTCGTTGCCAATGGCTATAAAATGTATAAGCCACTGAGCTTCGCAGCTCACCCTATTCTCTCCCACTCCTCAGGTGCAGAACGAAAAGATCGTTGATCCTTGCAAGGCATCGGAAACTCCAAGATAGTTAGAAGCTTTTGTATTAAGTTAGTACTTATGGTTAGCTTCAAAGCATATCATCATGGAGCATCCTTATGTATTTTGGATTTAAACCATGATATGTATTATGCCATGTTAAGAATTCTTGTTTAAATTTCTTCGAATTGTAATGGCATGAAGTTTCCTTTGTTGATAGGTGTGTTTAGACCCATAGTTAGACTGCATAGGTATGCGATAGAATGTATGAGAATGTATGTGTGAATTGAAATTTGCATAGATATTGGGATCGGGTCTAAAAGTTTGGGGAGCTCGTCGCGGCGAGCCAATCCTTTGCCACGGCACAGCCCTTGGGTGATCGCTGCGACGTGAGGCTGGTCGCTCGTCGCGGCTTGTGCTCGCGAGTCCGCCGTGGCGAGACCGGGTTTGGCCGCGGCGAACCTTTGCCGCGAGGCGCTCGCCGAGGCGAGCAACCTGTCACCGCAGCGAGGCCTCCTTCTCCATGCTGTTGTTTCTCTGTATTTTTGCATGTGTTCGATTCTTCCTTCGTAGGTTGTACTCGGCGGCCCCCGAGGACCTCAGGATGGGTATCGGGACCCGGGCCCTACAGAAATAACTTAACAACGGAACATATCAAGTTAATTTTTATCGATAAACCGAAGGTAATGACCTACAAAGTCAACTAATTTATCGACTATGACGTTACCGTTAGTAAATCACTACAAAATTTTCAACGAAATATTTGACCGTCGGTAATAGCTGGTTATAGTTTTTTTATTAAATTCCAATGTTATGTTGATGTTATAAATGCATAATGTTAAGAATTACCAATTAATTGTTCATAATAAATTAATTTGTATATATAATTTGATTAAAGAGAAAATTAATTAATAATATAACATATAAAGTATTTTAATTAATAATAAAAATTACAATGAACAAATCTTATGTTTTTAATTGAAAACAAATGACAAGGACAAACTAATGTCGTGGTGGTCGTGGGTGCTCTGAACTATTAAGCCTCCCCTTTAACTGTTCCATCTCCTATCTAAGCTGAGCCATCTGCTCCATTTGCTCCCTCATCTTAGTCATCTGCTCCATCTCCTCTCTCATCTTGGCAAGCCGCTCCATCTCCTCTCTCATCTTAGCTGCCTGCTCCATCTGCTCCATCGTCTCTTTGATCTTTGATACCTGCTCTATCTCCTCTCTCATCTTCTCTCTCATCTCCTCTCTCATCTTCAAGCTCATCTCCTCTCTCATCTTAGCTATCTGCTCTATGTGCTCCATCCGTTGATTAACATTAACCTCTTTCAAATACCCTATCTACTCCCTCAATGTGTCCACTGTGGCCCGAAGCCCGAATACTTCTTTCCTTTGCGTTGGCCTAGCAGATGCTGCTATACTGGATAGGGAAGAGCGCGAATAACATGTGTTCATATATGAACCTAGGCCAAATATTCTTCCACGACGGTCCCTACCACCTACAACATCAAGATATGTTTGAGTCTCATATACAGGTTATTCCTCCTAAGACTGTCGCTAAATATTTTGTTGTATTTGGTCCTATTAGTAAGCAATGTTTACATTAGTAATTAAGGTATTATTGTTAAGAAATTATAAAAATGTATTAATTTTAGTTACATTCAGCTTTCTACATCGGGTGTTGATGAATGTGACACTATCATGTTTCTTCATATGGGTATGCAAAAATAGCTGGATAGGTGTAGGCTTGGTGTCCAATGATTTTTCCTGCAAGTATAACCTAAATTGTCAGATGTGAACTGAAATTTATAAAAATTTTGGCAGAGTTTCCTCTGTATGTATGATATTTGCCCCCTGTTCAATAAAGAAAATAACTTCACACAGCCATATATGGCACCAGACATTTATATTATAATCAATATGTACAATAATGTGAAGCAAAACGTATACAAAATAGGTGTGAAGTTTAGATACTTACTAGTCTATGTGCATGCTTGTAGTGGGTAATTGATCCTCCCGTATATACTGGAAGACTCTCACCTCTCAGACCTCCACATCTGTTGGCCGAGTTACGCTCTGAGATGGACATTGCCGCAGGTGATGTCCAATACTCGGTCCAATGACTCCAAATTTTCTCCAAAATATATCACGGTCGTGCACCAGCCTTGCGTATCGCATAAATTAAGTCACGAGAATGTGTTCGAGCTTTCTTTTCCCAAACTTTATACATGTTGGCATCGAAACAAGAATCTTAGTAAAATTCTTTCTGAAATAAGAAGGGAAAAATTATATAATATTAAAATATTTATGTAAATTGTGTATATAAATTAATATAACAAGAAAATAACTATTATTTGTACCTCAAACTCCTTAAAGTAAAATTGCGTTGTGGCGTCAAATAACTTCTTCCACACATAACCCTCAAGTTCAATTCTTTGCTTAAATGAGGAAGTCATATTTCTGGAAGTCGGTCTAGATGGAACCAACCTAACATAACAAATTATGTTATACTGTGTAAAAATAGATAAAACTAAGACTTAATAATAAGCAAATTATGAGTGATGTGATCCCACTTACTGTTCATTGAAAACTATTATAAACTTTCTTCCATCAAGTCTCTCAGCTCCAGGCTGGCAGACGTCTCCTCTGTCCGATAAGCAAGTATTGGATGATATATGCATTGGGAAGGGGATGGTGTAGGATGAGGAGCAGTAGGTGATGCCTCATCTACAATAGTAGGCACTGGAGGTGGAGGAGGTGAGTCAGTGGGAGCTGCAGATTGTGACGAACCACCTTCACAGTAAATTGCCCTGAACATGGCTCTAAACCTCGGCCACATAACCTCACGCTGTCTCTTTGGTCCCATTTGTTTACCTGAAATTCAATTTTTCCCAATTCTCTACAAGTATAATTAATACTTTGAAATCAATATTTTACACAATATATGGAGTAAAAAATAAGGCAATGGAGTTGAAGGTTAACAAATTGTTATCAACAATAAATGAACCTTAACAATAATACAAATATGCATTGTTTAACAAAGTCTTACAGATACAACAATAAATCAACTTGAAAGCTTAGTGTAATAATGTATTGCATCAAAAAATCACATTGATATAATTAATTTGTTTAATTCCATATGACATGGGAGTCGGTAAAGGTAAATGAGTTCCCAATATTTGGGTTCACGAGAAGGGTCCTTGCATGTTCAAACGTACCAATGGAAACAGTGAAACTTCTTCCACCTGATGTAGGCTTTTGAACAGCTTCTTGCAATAGCTTTGAAGCTATAGCTATACTTGTTGAAAAAATAGTGAATGAGTTGTCGCTCTTAGTATGGAAGACTAATTCTCCAGATGAACTACTAATAGGAACATTTTTACCTAAAACATAATGAGTGAAGAATTTTTGAAACCGTGATATTAGAAAATTGTTTAACCAACGAAAATGGTATTTTAATGCATACGTGATTGTGTATATGAGGTTTGAGGAATAGAAGAATTTTTTATAATACCCTATCTCCCTATTCCTTTATAGGCCATTGTGACATTGCTCTCACCTTTATCGGCGCATACATGTCCTCTTCGAGTTTAAAGGAAGCTTAAACATGTAGGATAGACAATGAAATGAGAATATGTATAATAACTTCAATAAAGGAAATGAGATGTACATAACAAGGAAAGAGACGACGTTCAGATCATACTAAACACCTTCAAGTAATAGATCAGCCATGGAAGGCAAACAATTGGTAGTATATGATGCAGCGATATGTTCTGTAGTTTTGATTCCTTGAGCTTGGACAATTTTGCCACATTCCTTCCAATGGAAAGAATTTCTACCATCTATAACTAGTCGCCATGTCAACATTCCTTTAAGAAGAAATTCAATGAAAGACCTTACATAATATATTGAAATGTAAATAATGTTGTTTTTTAAATTAAAATATTCAATTACAAACACAAGTTATTCGCTATCAAAACTTAATGGTAAATTACAATCATCTTCTTCTTCGGAAGAATAAGAATCAAATTTCGACTCCTCTTCAGATCCCTGACCCTCATCATCCTCCCTAACAGAAATATCGACATATTCGTCTGATGGATCATTCAAAGGTTCATTATCGTCATATGTGACAAATGCATTGATAAAAGTGACATCTTCCTGAAACACCTCACTTTCAAGACTATGCTCTTCTCTAACCAATCTGTCTTATCTCGTCATAAGCTTGGAAAAGGGATATAGCAAACCTATTTTGCTTGCATAGCCAAGACGAAAGGTTTAAATTGTCTCAATCTTCTTCGGTGATTGATTTCAACTAGATTGTATTGGCTCTGCACTTTTGTTCCAACATTTGGTGTCAGGTTATACCAGTCACATTTAAATATCATACATCGCTTCACTGGCAAAACAGGGTATTCAACTTCTAGTATTTCAATAATTTTTCTATAGTAATCCATCATTTTTCCCTGTATCGAAACACCACTGTTTATTGTTAACATGTTATTTCCATGAGATTCTGTATGATCTTTGTATCCATTAACGAAATACACCATATACGATTTAACAGTTCGTATAGGTCCCTTCGCAAGATCACAAATGAACTTGCTCTCGATTGGATTTTCTAAAGCCTACAAAATTAAATTTATCATAACAAAGAGTATAATGTCATGAGAATAGTTAAATATACCTTTGAATGATAATTAAGAATACTTGTTCTTAAGTCAAAATGACTTACAGTAATGATTTTGATGAGGCACAAATAATGGAAAAACAAAAAGAAGATGGAGAAGCTAAAAGCATACGAATGAAAGAAAAGCAGACGAAGTTGAAAAAGCAGACGAAGAATGAAAAGCAGAAGAAGTTGAAAAAGAGACGAAGAATGAAAAGCAGACGAAGTTGAAAAAGAGACGAAGAATAAAAAGCAGACGCTGAAAAGCAGACGGAGGATGAAAAGCAGACGAAAGAAAATTAAGAGTCAGTTCGAGTTAGTTACAGAACTCAACTGAATAACCGTTTTTTTCAAGATTCAAGAAACAAGATTCAAGAAGCAGTTACAGACGAAGGCTATAAATATGAGTCGAAGTCGTAGATTGCAAAGTTAGCTACTTTACATTTACGTGTACATTGAAAAGCTTAATTGAGAGTTTACTGTGCAAATAGCTAGAGCTATCTTACTGTAACATAAGCTCGAAAATCTTTTTGTGAGAAAGTAGTACAGATAACCTGCATAGGCTAAGTGTGAAAGAATACTGACTGTAAGAGACCTGAAGAGGCTCGAAGTAAAAGAATACTTGTAGCGTTTGAGAAGTAGTGAAATCTCAGAAAGAGATCTGAGGACTGGACGTAGCCCACGGTTTTGGGTGAACCAGTATAAAAATTACTGTGTCAACTTCTCTATCTCTATCTCTCTTAACAATTCAAAGTTTCGTTTTTTACTTAGTTTTTTAACAAGTTTTTAAGACTACGATCAATTTTGATTTACAGTAGTTTTTGTAAAAAGAATAAGTTTTCTTTTAACAAAAATATTTTGAAAATTTTTCAAAAAAGGAGAAATACATAATTCAACTCCCCCCTTCTTGTGCACTTATACATCGTATACTAAGCTTTGTAATAACGTGTGATTCACTTCAGAATGCATTAAGTTTTATAAAATCTCATAAAAGGTTTCACCCCAACAATAGAAAGATAACGTAGGTCCCCTACAAGCACCTCATTTAACCCCTCTATATAAGCTACAGTCCACTCACTAGCTTCTCTCAAGAATTGTGAATTATGAATTTATATAAGAATTTGTTAATTTCTTAATATTTTTGCTTAGACTTGCTCCAATTCTTGAATAATATTATCTAAATGTTGAATTTGCATAATTAACTAAAAAATAACAAAAACTAAGTAAAAGAAGGTAATATAGTATTAAAAAGAGCAAAATACTTAAAATAATATTTGTATATTTCATACAAGTCACCTTATATTTACACCACATCAAATAGAGTAGATGGCTACATAGGTCTCTTTTTGTTGCTAGCAAAATGAGCCATAAATATAGATTTGAGATGTCTGAAGCTTAAGACCGTCTTCCTTGGTATAGCCTATATCAATCTCTCGCTACTCCCACCAAGATTTAAAAAAATGCCTTAAGCCTAGTTACAAGTCCATCATCTTTTAGTATCTAGTGATATGATTCTTTGGATTATTGTACCATTATATGTCTCAAAGTTAGGTAGCTTAAATTTTGGTAGGCATAGCTCACTTACATTCTCATGTATGAAAAGGTTGTTGAAGGTTGGTCCAGTCTTGTCTTGTTGGACATTGATAGGTGAAACTATTTGTCCTTCCTTCAATGACCTTATGATGAGGAAGTTTCTCGCATTGATATTTTTCTAAAATTGATATGTTATGGTCCCTCTATAGTCCTCAAGACATCTTTTTATCAAAAATTCCTAAGCTTGGCAATGTCGTTACTCCTTTTGCTGGCTTGAAAGCTTCTTGCTACTGACAAGACATATCATCTAGTCCCTTAACTTACTCTTGTAGATTGAAGAATATGACCAACATTCATTCTTTGGACTAGTATTGCTCAGTTTCCTATCGAGGAACTCTCATTGTCATTGATCTTCCCATCATTGGATCACAAAAAAATCATTTCTTAACCTTGGCTTCTTGATTGGATTCTCACAAATAGTGCAAACATGTACTTCACATCTCTAATTATATGTCAAGTGCAAAATTATTATATCAATTATTGAACTTTTAGAAAATAATGCCAAAAGTTGCTTTCACTCTAATGTTTAAGTTAGTTCTCAACCAAGGGAAGTTGAAAGAAAATGGCAAAGTTTATAAGATTGATAGTTTAAATGTATGTCCCCTTTTCTTATCTCATTTGTCTTTTGTTATTTGGAAGTACAGTAAATAAGGATGACCTAAAACCTCAAATATGAGAGATTGAGTGAAAGATATGCAACAAGAGAAGGAAGTGTACTGCAAAGGTGAGAGTGCTGAAAGTATGGGCCTTACCCATTCTTGATGAACTTATCAGTGTCAGAAGGAGGGCATACAAACTACAAAGAGAAGGGTTATTATTACTGATATAAAAAGGTTTAAATTGTTTGATTTAAATGTTAAGTATTTGTTAGTATGTGCTTAATATTTTTTGTATACATAAACAAATTGTATTAAAAAGGGAAAAAAAGCAATAAAATGATATTGAATAATAAGTAAACTAAAATTTTAAGTTAAAAATTTGTAAGAACATGATGAAAGGACACAATATACCTTAATTCTCTACTATTAACTTCCTGTAAGGCTTAAATATTTTAAGCATGTTAATATTCATGACCTAAAAAAAGGGATAAAAGATTAAAAGATGACATTAGTCTGGGTAAGGATGGAGTCCCAACTCCCAATTGGCAAAAGAAAAGCAAACATTAGCTCAAATCCAACTTAAATGGAATTTTGAGTTGATCTAAAAATTCTAAATATGTTGGATAAGAAGATAGAAAAAAATTTGAGTTTGAGTTGGATACTCAATTAAATTTTTTTTAATTAGGATAGAACCTTAGTTTGATCAAATTAAAATCTTTTGTTTAACTTCAAACAGAATTGAACTGAACCAAACTTCTTTTTTAGCCTAACTAGAATAAAAAGTTTGCAAATGTAAGATTGTTAATTTTTTTATATCTTAATTTTAGATTTCTCGTATTGTTTAGATTTAGACATTAATAAATTTATAAGTTTCATAATACTAAACCCATTCATTGTCATTAGATGAAAGAAAATCAATTCTCACAATTAAAAAATTGAAGAAGAAAAAGAAAAAATGTTTAAAAAATTGGATTATGATTATAATTAAGTTAATAGGAAGAGTTTTGACAATAATCATCATTTACTTGAAACATTAAATATAGTTATAAGTGGGATAGTAACTACGCGAGTCAAGCTGGGCTAGGGCTTGAGAGTTAGTGTATAGGCTTGGGTTGTGTGCTCAAAGTTTGATCGGATTAGGATGGTCTGAAGTTCGATCGAGCTCAGGCCTAACCTATTTTTTGTTTTAATTTAAAATTTAGAAAACGAATTTATTTATTTATTAAACTTTTGGGTATCATGTCGGGCTGAGCAGTCTAACCTTAAGGCTGATATAGGGTTAAAAATTTTCGAAAAAGAGCCTGAGCTCATTCCATTTTGTCAAGCGTAGTTTTAAGGGCAACACAACTTTGGAAAAACCAAATCCATATGCAATTCCATACATGGATTCCACTTCCAAGAAGGAAGCCCAAAACTTACACTAACCCATGTCCGATGTGCCGACTGCAAATGGCAATTCTAATCAGATGGAGCCGATCTAAGAAAACTGAAGCGTAGATGACCTTATTTCAGTTGTAATGTAACTTAAAGCATGCACCAACCGCTTTTGGAGCTATATCCGCTTCGGAAAGGATTGCTGCATGATGCCCATGACCAATTCAATTATTAACTCCGTTCGCACAAATCTTGGCAAATAGTTTAACAAGCTTTGGTTTAATGGGAAACTAATTTATTTTAATTTGGTGGCAGTATTATGTTCATCACATTCCTATAAGCTGCCAAATCAGAGTCCAAATCTCCTGTCTAATATTATGGTGTCTTATTGTGTCCAATAAATCTCAGGCATTTATTTATATAGGTCCCATGTAGGTTCCGCGTGGACTCCGTGTAGGTCTCGCAAAATAAATAGTTGAGATTTTATGAGACAGAATAAGACAGAGTAATATTAGACAGAGGATCTTGTCCCGCCAAATCAACGTCAGCTTGTTGACACTCTCCAACTCATCACTTGAAGCAATCGAAAACATTACTAATGATTGATATTTCTCCTGGACAAATTCAACATAAGCTGGTGATTTCAAAGATTAAAAGCTACTACCAACTACCATAATAACTCCAGACAATGAGCTGGACTCATAGTAGCCATATACCATTACTTTGGATAAAAGGCATTCATAATAGCCCCAATAATTGAGACTACCATTTCCCTTAGAAACATCTTTCCTCCCTGATATAATTGGCGTATGCATTCAATCTTGATGCTAAAACTAATACGAAGCAAGGTCCACTTCAGATTTAATGTGAAACATTGCATCATTCATTCCCATTCATATACGAAATGCCCTAAAACATAATGTTGGGAACCATATCTCAAGTATGCCCACCTATAAATAATGAGAAATGTGTGCTTTGCTTTGTAGCTTGATTTCACTCTTCCCTCACTTTTTTTTTTTCCCTTTATCCTTTTGAAGCCAGCCAAGATGGCTCTAAAATGGTTTCTAAATTCTGCTTTCACCCAAGTATTTAGTCTCACAGACACTACTAGTCTGCAGCGTCATGAAGTTATAGCATGCCCAACTGACCATCATGGACATGTTCAGGACTGTACCAAGACCCGGAAGGAAGTTGCTACCAAGGTTGGAGGAAGGAAGGAGACTTGTCCAAGCGGTTTCCAAATGCCTCTTCATTATCCGAAGTACACAAAAACAGACTACGAGAAGATGGAAGAGTGGAAGCTTGACATGCTTCTCAACGAGTATGGACTTAGCTCTAAGGGCAATCTTGATGAGAAAAGGGCATTTGCTAAGGGAGCATTTCTGTGGCCAGACCAACTTTAAGCTATGGAACTGACCTATATCTACCCTAAGATGTTTAAGATTGAGTATGTTTATATATAAGTGCAGTTTAGTGGAGTGAACTTCTAGTCGAGTTAATGTTCCATTTTGTACTTTGTAACTTGCAAGGCTTATTAATAATAATAAGCAGCTGATGAAATTTGTGAGCCACTGACTAGAAATGATTGTTTTCGGGACCGCAATCATTTGCAGTTGAAGCGTCCTGTTAAACAAATTAAAAGTTACAGCTATGATTTTATGTATGAATGTGAATCATAAAGTTAGCATATATCAAACGTTCAACTGTGATATATGATACTTAAAATTTACACCAAAACGCTTCTTCAGGTGTACCAAAAAGACAAGAAGTAACAGAGAAATGGAGGGCATTTTTTGTTTCACAAAAACATAAAAAGTTCGTTATGAAGGACCGACTTGGCCTGTAAGAATCGAATAACAGCTAGAGATACGGACTAAGATAAAAGGCTGACATTGATCAATTACGCATGTATGTGTAACTTATAAGCTAGGAGCTTGAGGTCTTGGAAACCCAGCATCTTTATGATGGAAACTCAATAACATTAGAGGAAATTATTGAAGGAATCACAAGAGTACCTCAAGATGACTTAAGGTCTGAACAAGAGAGTGAATCGGGTGAATATTTTCAGGTTTGGCTCCTAATTTGCTTATATTGGCTGGGACAGGCTATGGGGACTCTTGGCTTACTGCCTCAGCAATATTGGGAGGAATTAGGGGCAATATGAAGACATCAATTCATCATAGTAACCCATCTAAAATAGCTAGCTAGTAGGCTTCCGTTCCTTTCCTTATTGTTACAATAAAGGCCTTTATTGTAACAAACATTAATAATGGTGTCCTTAGCTTCCAATCTTAACAAAGGGATTTCTTCCTGATAAGTTTGATTCATATCGACAATGATACAGTCTGGCATATCTAACTTTTTTTATGGGTTGAAGTTGCCTCATCCATACATATAGGTCTACTAATTATAACTTGCTACTAGACTCAAAATCTCTCAGTAGACTAATATTCCAATAGGATTTTATGGAAATTGACCTATAATACAAGTTCCCATGCTCAAGGTACTTACCATAAGTAAATGCTAATAGAAATTTCCTTTAGTTTAATTATTTTAAAAAGATTTATTTTTAATTTATCCCAAGTTTTTCTAGTTTGATATATAATATGTAACGGTGCCTTAGTTACGTATCCCAGATCGAATGTGAAAGGGCAAAAACCAAAGAAATGTGGAAATACCTAATTTTGGTCTCCATAACTTCAAACGAGCTTTCTGAAGTCGAAACGAGCGCAAAATCCACCGTCGTCTTTACAATAACTCCTCTACGAGACACATGTAAAGTCTTTCTATAGTTTTCTCAAAGCGTAAGCTCTCTTAACAGGTCAGAGAATCCTCATGCTTACGATTTGATATGAGCAACTGTAGGAAACCTTAACCTTTATATATAGCTTTCATATTGGGCTTCCCTATCACAAGGCCAATATGAGTCCGATTCACACAAATTGGGATCAATTTTCTATTTGAACTTCGAATCATTTATTGGGTTACTTTATTATCTTTATCTAGATCAAATTACGTAACTTAAACGATATCTTATTGAAAAACTAAAAAATGTAATTAATAGTTGTCTAACTTTATAGGAAAGGATAAAATTGTCCAACATTCTCCTTTTTGGACAAGCATTAATTACATTTTTTACTATAGTTTTAAAACAGCTTAAAAACTCAGTTAAGCCATGCTACTAAATTAGTCAACTAGGTTTTAAAACAAAATAATTGATCCAAAGATAATGAAAGTTTACCATTCCGTCCTGCAAGGCTTTCGACATCGAAAAGTATCAAATGGATATGTCATGTGCGACATAGATTCAATACAATCACGTATACCTAATATCTCACTAACATAAATGGAAAAATGGAGTGTGACAAGGATGACACATTTACGATCTAAATAATATTATCTTCATTTGTAGGTCTCAATTCCTCTAACTTTATGCTAAACTGCATTAGAGAAATCATATTTTCTCTCACCGAATGCTGTTAGAGATTACTTGTTTCCTCTCACCAACTGCTAGACTGCATTAGAGAAAATCTTTATATTCTCCAACTGAATGCTAGACTACATTAGAGAATCTTTATGAGATTAAAAAACTTATATTCACTATGTCATGTTAAATTTCATGGACACCCGTACTAAAAATGTATGTGTCTAAATAACATATGCACAAGGTCAATATGTATATATGCCTAACAATCTTTAAATGCTTAAGATCGACATAAATCTTAAGACTTTCGTATGTATTATGACAATGTATGACAACACGTATTACTGAGAATAAACGATGATCATATTTATTGACGAACCATCAAACTGTCATAATAAATCAAAACGTACAAATGTACATGGAGTAAACATAATGATCTATTAACTAACAGTGTCCAAGTGCTTTAAAACACCTATACTGTATACTTATGTCATAGACACAAGTAGGCAAAGTCTTTTAGTTAAAGGATTAACTTATAGCTCCTCAATCTTTAAATGCTCCAAACATTAATGTCACCTTTTGTATCAACACTTTTATAGTCAAATAATTGACTTTTAAATGCTAAGACCCTGTGATATTCTTTGTTGTTATTAAATAACACGGCAAGAAGATTACTATAGTACAACCAAAAGGGCTAGCTACTGAATTAACCACAGACAACTCAAAAATCAAGTTCCTGAGCTAAACCATCTGTTAAGCAGCCCCATAGCATACACTTTGATGTATAGTTGAGGAAGTTACTCGTGTTTACTTAACACACTTCCACAACATTGTACCATCTGCAAACCTAAAACTATAACCTTAAGTGGACTTTTGATCATCTGGAACATAGCTAAATTTGAATCTGAATTCCTTATGAGGTTTAGTCTGATAACTGTGTTATATGTCAAAATATAATCCTTAATTCCCTTTAATGTCTCAACACTCGCTAGGCTACATTCCAGTGGTCCACACCTAGATTAACCAGATATTGACCAAACAATCAAATGGTGAATGCAATGTTCTGCTTAATACATAATCGAGCATACATCAAGTTATCAACCATACTAGTATATGGAACATTCCTTATAACCTCTCTCTTTACTTTATTCTTTGGATATTGTGCCTAATATCTCTCACTATGAGAGATAGGTACTACGACAGGTTTATTGTTAACCGTATCAAACCTTTATAACACATACTCAATGCATGCATTCTATCTGAATACTTAGGACAAAAGATGCTGCACCAGGGTCCTTCATGTCAAAGTTCTTGACCAAAGTTGCTTTACCTCATACAACATGGTCAAATGATTTGACGTGAGTAATATATCATCCACATGCAGTAATAAGAAGATAACTTTGCTCTTCTTGACCTCATAGTACAAGGATCTTTTTAATTTTATTTTCTACGAAGTCGAAAGAGGCCAAACCTTGTCAATTGTAAGGTATCACTTTTAAGAGGTTTAATATAAGCTATATATTGATCTGCATGATGTGCAAACTATGTTAGTTCTATCTGGATCCTGAAATCCTTTAGGTTGTACCATGTAGATCACTTCATAAAGGTCCTTATTCAGGAAAGCAGTTTTGACAGCCATCTGATATTGCTCTATATCATCTTGAGCTACAATTGCCTTAATCACTCAAAATATATCCTACGAGGATACAAGAGAAAAGGTAACATAAAGTCAACCTTTGTCCCTGAATGATCCATCAAGCAATTGAGCGAACCCGTAAACCACTGAACTCTATCCCAAAATCCTTTAGGTCTAATCTTCATTTACAACTAATTGGTTTGCAATTCTGATGCAAATCAACTAGTTCTCAGACCTTACTATACTTCATGGATTGCGTCTTATCATTCATTGCATCCTACCACACATCCGCATTGGGTCTAAAAATAACTTCTGTAAAAGTAACTGGGTCCGTAACATGTCTAATAGCATAGTCCTGTTCACCTGATAGACTATATAATCAGATAGGAAACTGGGTCCGTAACATGTCTAATAGCATAGTCCTGTTCACCTGATAGACTATATAATCAGATGAAAAAATAGGTCATCTCACTCTAGTAGATTTACTTAAGTGTATTAGATCTTGTACCCCCAGGAACCACTATGTGTTTAGGTATAGGTTCTTGTTCCTGTACAAGCATGGGACAAAGACCTAGATCCACCGAATCTAATTATATGAGTAGCAGGTACATAATAACTGTAGTATCCACCTTGCTAGTCCAAAGGGTCAATGGGTCCTCCATCATCATAGACATTTTAAATTTAAATATTCATTAATAT
>JAOTIZ010000005.1:20575394-20588882 GCA_027123425.1 Erythroxylum panamense | reverse complement strand
TGGAATGTCTTAAGGTTTCCAACGCGATCGCTTTTCTAAGATTCATGCTTCGGATGTCGGAAATTCGTATTCGATTCGCTTTCGTTTGCTTTGTTCCGTTTGTTATTCCGCTTTCGTTCCGTTTCCGCGTTTTATGATTTCGTTTGCATTCGTCCACTATCTTTCGTCCTTTCGTTTTCCGGTTGGGATCCGGTTCCGAGATCGGGTCCTAACAACTAAAATATAAATAAAACAAGTAATTGAATCACAACAATCAATTAAACCAATTGCATTAATAAAGCAATCTAATCATATCAAAGTATTAACATAAGGTTCATCTAAGCTAAATACTTACTAGAGGTTTAGTTCTAAATAGAAAGAAAAACGAATTGAAAATAATGAGTTCATAATTCTAAATCTCCATGATTATCTTCTATCGAATATTCTTGTGATGTAAATGCTTGATCTTATATTCCGATAGATCTTTCGATCAATCTTTGTGTTTTCTGGTTCTCAAGACCAAAATCGCCCCTAAAGAATGAACCCCACGTTTGGAAATCACTTCTTAATGTTTTCTCCCTTCATTAGCTGCCCAAAATATCTCTTTATTTTGAAAATTAGGATTTTTAGGGCTTACATGGTCTGGTACAGGGTCATGTATTTCCAAAAACTCTAAAAATCACAATTCTACATGGATTGGAAGAAGTGCATGACCTAATGCATAGTCGTGCATCACTTTTATGCTTTGATTCTTTGTTTTATGTTGTGTTTTCTTTCGAATTCTTCTCCTTTAAGTCTTGATGGCAATTATAGCCTATAAACACACTTGAAGCATATTAAGTACCAAATATATAACAAAAGTATAAAATATCAACAAAAAAACATCAAATATGAGGTAAAATTATGATCAATTATGCATCTATCAAATATCCCTACACTTAAGCTTTTGCTTAGCCTCAAGCAAAATATAATCAAAATTATAAATTCCACAACATTAATCTATCATCAATCTCAATTTTTCCATTCATACTATACATTATCATATCCTATTGAATCAAATTAACATATAATTAGAGTCAAGTTGTCCTAAAACTAACTCCCTAAGCAATATTAATAGTAATCAATCAACAATTTGTATTGAAATAACAAACATATATGTTTACACCCTCACAAGATTTCACTCAATGCACTCAGGTGTTTTGGATGAAAGGTATCAAAACTCTCAATCAATGTATTGTAAAATTCATACCATATGCCTGCAATAAAATCACATCTCTACCACTTATGTCCAAACTAGAAACACCTATCCAAAGGTCTTATAATTTTGTAATAGAGCTTATAGGTAAGGTATGATTGGGAAATGTAAATCCATTGGTACTGTATATTTATTCATTTTTCTTTTCATTTTTTTTCCTCTTCTTTTTTATGTTTTTTTTCATAATATTCAAATTAGCACCGTAATTCAAAAAATATTAGTCCTTTCACAAATTTCAAGTCTATAACCTTCAAGGTTCAAAATAATAAAAAGGTCTTTAAAGAGAAATAGGATAAAGGTTTATAATTTGGGCTTAAGCATTGAAAAAGGCTAAGACTCAACTTGGTTATTCCTAAAGGTAAATTTTAGGGTATGGTAATTTTCAAAGAAATAGGCTAAGCAAGTTAGTAAATCTAAATGCCTTTATCATGCCAATGCTTCTAATTCAACAAACATGGTCTCAATATGTATAATAAAAGCTAGTTCTAGAATCATTCTACTATACAATGATAACACATATATAAAAGAATAACAAGAACTTCAAAATTTTTTGAAAAATTTCTCTTAGGTTTAAAAGCTCATGAAAAAGATGGATATATGTGTGCAAATGATATGTAATTTCATTCAACTTGAATATTTCAATGATTACAAAAAATATGAATTAGAAAAATAATTTTATTATAACCATCATCCTTTTACACACCAATTCAATCAATAATCAACAAGGAAATATAATATTCATGGATAGATTCAAGATATTAGTTAATATAATTTGTAATTAGGATTATAATAAGTTTAAAGAAATCATTTAAAAATTCATTAAGCCCATCCCTACACTTAAAGTTGTACATTGTCTTCAATGTACAAAAAACAAACGTGAATAATGAGTGAAAGGGTTATGTTGGTACTTTCTTGAATATGACGATTTTTTGATTTGGATCCATCCAATATAAGACTAACATCTTTGCAAATATAAAAGAAAAGGATAAAAAGAAACAAAATAAATAACATAACAAAAAATAAAATCCTATATTAATATGAAAGTAATAACAAAATAATATAGAAATAATCCTATACTAATATGAAAGTAAAAACAGAAATAGAAATAAAATTAAAACTAACTTATGGGCAGCCTCCCATACAATGCTTCTTTAAAGACAATAGCTTGATGTAACTTGCATGTTTCTATCATCCAAGGTCTATGATCAATGGCTTACTTCCACCCTTTTCTCCACAAAGCAAATTTGTAGCTTGTAAGCAAGCCACTTGTTGCAAGATAATCATTAGGACATAATTTATAAAATTAATCAATCCACTTTCAAGTAATAATGCCCTTTTTAATGACATACTGTTAATAAAATAAAGGATAATGAAACTCCTTAAATCATCAGCTAACTCGAACAATTTATCTTCGGGAAGTGGGAACCCTCTGTACTTAAGGTTACTACTAAGGCTTTGTTTCCCCTGCTAGTTCTTCCTGAACTTCCTTTGTCCTCTCATCGTCATCTTCTTCTTCTTATACAGAGGTTTCTGGCTCATTTTCTTCAATTACCTTTTGCCACTTATGTACTTTCCTTCTTAGATGGAGACTTCTTCTTCTTTTAAAAGCTTTTCTTGGAATATCAGTCCACTTATGAAGCCAACCCTTGCCTTGTTTTCACTCTGTTGCATTAATAGGCTCAAATGGTATTCTGTGTTATGTTTAAGAAATTTAGGTGAAGAAACTCTTTCTTTGAATTCATGTCGTCTAGTTTTAAGTTCTGCAAGGTATTCCATTATAATATTTGTAATGCTTCCTTTTTCTTCACTACTTCTTCAGGAAGCTCTTCTTTGAATGTCCCTCCATTCATGAAACCAACCTTTGTCTTTTCTTTACTCTCAAATTCGCATCGATAAGCTTGCATTTTAGTAAGTATTTCTATTAATTTATCTCTAAGACTTGCTTCCTCTTCTTCTGAAAGCCCGTTGGCACTCCTAACAGGGTGTTTGGTTCACCTCCTGGAATAGATAAGGAATGGAATGGTGATTTTTAGGAATAGAATAGATGAGGAATGGAATGGAATGAGTATTATATAGTTTGGTTTATATTCCTAAGAAATTTTAATGATGATGTAATGCCAATGTTTGGTTTGAAAACATAAATTTGGAATGATAAAGGAATAACTAACAAAAGGCCAAAATATCTATTATAGTCTCTATTATTATTATTATTATTATTATTGGACACCTTGCATATTGCATTCTTCAACGTTTGAGAGTGGTTCATTTTTTTTCTAGTTAATGCAGTTATTTTTACTTCTACTAGTACTCCTGTATGGTAATCATAAAGATGAGAAATAAGGCAGTTCGAACCAATTCTGAATAACAAAGTGATATGTGCTTAATTGATTGCTTAATTATTTCATAATACTTAGCGATTAATGACTTGAAATTGTTTAAGATACTCACTTTGACTCATATGTGATTTTAGGCACAATTTGAAAATAAAGAAGTTAAAGTGAGTTGGAAGCATTATATATTTTTTTGAAGATTCACATCCACTTGTCTTCATGGAAAAAAAAGAAGAAGATTAGAGTAAGAGAAGGCAAGATAAAGCATAAAAGAAGAAGGATCAAATTGCTCAAGGTATGCTAGAAAACCTTGCATGGATGTGAGGTAGCTCTTATGCCCATGCAAGCCAGTTGCCAATAATTTAATTATTTAAGGTATAAAGCAAGCAAATGTATGCATTTTGAGTGGACAGCTTCACTTGGACATGGATTTAATGGACAACGTCATAAAAAATTTGTGAAAACTGAAAGAGAAGGTTGCTGCACTTATGTGGGATAGCTAGTAAGACACACATACACTAGTTGCTATGTTTAAGGTATAAATAAGATAGGTTGTGTGTGACATGAAAGGGGGCCAGTGGACAAGGAATAAACAAAGAGAACCTAGATAACTACTCACTCACTGTGTATGCATGAGAGTGAGTTAGTATAAGGTTCTAGTCATACATCTCATACATAATATACATCAAATATATGCAGCGAAAAATAAAATAGAACCTAAAAAAATAGATTTACTCATGCATATAGATATAGAAAACAAAAACACGAAGGTAGAAGGACGAAACCTCACTAGAGATGGCTAGAATTCTTTCTTTGTGCTAGCAAAGACAAGAAATCTTGTGAGAGTTAGAGAGAAAAAGAGTGTCTATGTTAGAAAGAACCTTTCTTTCACTTGTGTCTTCCACAAGATGCACGAAAATTATCTCTAATTTTTGCACCATTTGGCCTTCTATAACCCCATCACTAATGGAGAGTTATGGGAAGTTAATAGTCATGAATATATGGAAGTTATGGGAAGTTAATAACCATGAATAACATACATTAATGGAAATTTTTGGAAGTTAATGATCATGAATAACATGCATTGATGGAAGTTTTGGGAAGTTAATTACCAAATTGGCAGCCAACAACACTTGTTTCTAATCCATTCCACGTAATATTTTCTACCATGATCATATTGTGATACAACTCAAAACACTCTCTCATATCTTGAGTCACCATTCAAGACCATTTTACTCATCCTTTAGATCTCCTATGTGTGTGATGCATTAGGTTCCCGGTTATGTTGGCCACTTGAATTAACACTTAATTTAAGTAAGTCAAGAGTAGTATCTAGCAACACGTTATGACCCCCAATTAACCGGAAAGTCTGTGGTTTGAATACGAACCCTTCCATACATAATGTTGCTATACAATTCATCCTTTCACCATCTATACCCCACTTAGTTTAGAGTATGGCCAAAGTGTCAACTCCCATTAGACCGACTACGTCACATCTAGCCCAAGTGATATTAGATTTTGTCCAGATGATCTCATTACTCTATGTATCATTGAAGACTCTCTTCATAACCCATATCTTTTCTGGCTAGAGACTCCCAAGTAATGACTCCGACAAGAGGCCATCGGTATCATCTCCTTCTATCAGGAGTGTTGAATCCTTTATTGGCTACTCAATAACCTCTGAATGCCTCAAGTTGTACCCAATCACCACTAATGGTTAACCCCTAAAAGTTATCGATGAATGGAGTCAAAACACAGGATCAGTATCTGAGATATCCTTGAGCACCTCAAGTCAAAGGATGCTTGCACCATTGTTATGATGAGACTATGATTGACACTAGAATAGAATATCCATATGATTGTCTTATAGTAGGTCAATCTTATGTACTTACTACCTTTAGTAAGCATCCACATGTTGACTCTAAACAAATCATATCTATAGCTTATAAGATCTACTGCTTGATCCAATCAAGGAATATAACATGTGCTAGTCTATTCGGATTAATGATATCCCATCTCATTAATCCAATGAATAGGAAAAGTTTAGATACTAATATAAATGCATAAGAATCTCATTATCATAATCTGATCATGATTTCCTCTATGCTATGTTTTGTATTAAGGACTTCATTAAATCAATTTAAGATCAACATCAAATCCATAAACATATGAACATCGAAACAATGAGGAAAGACTATATTAATCATGAAATGATAATAAGTCATAAAGGTGATTGTCTTTAGAGCACTTCTCTAACAAACTCCCACTTGTACTAAAGCCAATCGCCTTGATATCTAATACCATAGGCATATATATATGACACAAAACTCTTTTGGTAAATAGGCTTAGTCAATAGATCAACTATATTATGATCGGTTGAAACTTTCTCTATCTTGACATCGTTTCTACTAATGATCTCTCTAATCAAATGGCAGTGTCTGAGTACATGTTTGGACTTCTAATGAGACCTTAATTCCTTCACCTACATTATAGCTCTGTTGTTATCACAATACAATTGCACTGGGTCAGTGATGCTCAAAACCATACCAAGTTCTATGATGAACTTCTTGATCCAAACCGCTTCCTTTGTCTCTTTGGAAGCTGCAAAGTACTCCACCTTTATCATCAAATCTGCAGTCTTCTCTTATTTAGAACTTTTCCAATTAAATGAAAATTCATTCAGTTTGAATAGATATCCGGACTGAGATATGAAGACATCCCTATCAAATTGGAAACTGGCATCAGTACACTCACGTACCACAAGATCACCTTCTCCATATACTAAGAATACATCCTTAGTTCTTCTCAAGTACTTAAGGATATTCTTAACGGCCACCCAATGATCCTCACCAGGGTCCGAATGGTATCTGCTTGTAACACTTAGAACATATAATACATTAGGTCTAGTAGATATCATAGTGTACATGATTGATCCTATAGTCGAAGTATAAGGAATTAAACTCATGTGAGTCCTCTCATCTTGTGTCTTTGGATACACAGATTTAAAGAGTGTAATCCCATGCACCATGAGAAGATAACCTCTCTTAGACTGCTCTATGCTAAACCTGTTTAACATCTTGTTTATGTATGTAGACTAAGAAAGACCAATCAACCTCTTAGATATGTCTCTATAGATCTTTATCCCCAAAATATAAGTTGCTTCTCTAAGGTCTTTTATAGAGAAGTTATTAGCTAACCAAAATTTGACTGATTGTAAAGCAGAGATAATGTTTCCTATTAGCAATATATCATCTACATACAGTATAAGAAACACGATTGCACTCCCACTAACCTTCTTATACACACACGACTCATCCAAATTTTGTGAGAAACCAAACTCTTTTATTCTCTCATCAAATCGGATATTCCAACTCTTAGATGCTTACTTCAATCCATAAATGGATTTTGGAAGCTTGCATACCTTTTTCCATTCATGGATATGAAACCATCAGGTTGTGTCATATACACATCCTCGATTAGGTTTCCATTAAAGAAAGTCATCTTCACATCCATTTTCCATATCTCATTATCATAATAAACGATAATGGATAGAAGTATCCTAATAGATTTAAGTATAGCTACTGGGTTAATCATTTCGTCATAGTCATCACCTTGCCTTTAACAATAACCCTTAGCTACAAGCCTAGCTTTATAGGTAAACACATTACCCTCCATGTTAGTAGTCTTCTTGAAAACCTATTTGCACACTATGGGTTTTATCCCTTCAGGTGACCAAAGTCCATACTTAGTTTTCATACATGGAATTTATTTTGGATCTCATAGCTTGAAGCCATTTGTCAAATTCTGAACTCTTCAAAACCTCTTCATAGGTGGTAGGCTCATTGTAACATCCCATATTCGGGGCTAGACCCCAGAATAGTGAATTGAGTGTACTGTGAGAAATTACAAGTACGTAGCATGCTCATGCATCATTGTATATTCACATATATGTGAATATTTATTTCTGATACATTCAAAAAAATTGTATATGCATTCATTGGCATTTTTTGTGTATAATTAATTTATAAATGCGATTAAAATGTGAATTGTAGATTAATTATGGTGAAAATTTATTTAGAGAGTATTATGATTGTTGTGAAATTTTTGGACAAAAAATAAGAGACAAATGGGAGGGTGACGTATGGCCCATATGTATGGGTGCCATGTGCCATTGAGTTATCCATCCACGCAATCATCTTATAAAACACTTCTGCGGCTCAGATCTCTTCTGCACCACCGAAAACACCAACTAAAAATCTTTTCTTTGTTCTTTTCATCCATCACTGAAACTACTTGCTATGTATGTTTAGTATTTGGTTTCTAACTCTCAACTATTGGAGAACTAGATGAAGATGAGTATCAGTTTGAGTTGATGTTTGTATGCTTGAGAGGGTGAGAAAATATGGAATTTTTGAGCTAGAATTTCATTGAATCAAGTAAGTTTTTCGTGAATAAAATTTGATGATGTTTTAATATTTTGTATATGGGTTGATTCATGAGTGATATGGGAAGAAATAAATTCAGTAGTGAGAATGAAGAAGTACAGAAACATGGAGAAAAATGTAGAAAATAGGGAACATACGTGAGAGATGTCGGTTTTGATGTTTATGTTTAAATATTAGATTTTTGAATTGTTTGTGTTGAGATGAGCTGACATGAAAGTTTGTGAAGTTGTTAACTTCAGAAAGATATGAAAAATAGGTTATAGATTCTGTTGAGAATTGTTACTGTTCATGAAAACAAAATTTGAAGTAAAGAGAGAGGAAGAAGAAGGCGATGGTTTACGTGAATATTTTTGGTTTTTGAAGTCTGAATATAAACTAAAGTATTTTTACTGAACAACTTTGATTCTTTTGGCTATAACCTTTTCATTTGACCTCCAAATGACTTGAAAATTGAACCAATACACTCCTAAGACATTGTTTTCCTGTCTATAAAACTTTAGAGCTATCTGAATTGATTTGAAAAAGATTGATTGGATGAAAGTGAGGAAATGTGTTGGAATGTTATAAATTGGATAATTTTTATTAAACAAACTTCGGTATTTTGATTATATCATGACCTGTAGATTTTCAAATGAATTGATTCTCAATTTAGATTAAACTTAAGCCATAATTCTGCAACTTATTTTAATTCTATCTCTAAGACTTTCAAAACTGGCATAAAATTGAGTCTTGGCTTAGTATATAGCACTACTAGGGACAAAAATCATGTCCAATTGTTATTGAATAAATTGTATTGATGTAGGCCGAATTAGACTAAGTTGTCTTCACCAAAGATGTAGCTTATTTCTTAACTTTAGATTGGTATAAATTTTTTAATTTTTAGATATTGGAATTGAGAGATATGAGATGCATAACTTGAATGCATAATCATGCATTAGCCAAAATTTCAAATGTACGCAGTCTGTAGTATTTTAAGCATAACTCATAGAATAATAAACCAAATTGTATAATCATGGTATCATTAGAAACTTAAGACACAGAGGAACAATTTTCTAGAAGAAAGTGTTACAGAAATACATAATTTTCTTGATCTTATTGATTATGCAAAGTTGACCTAAAGGGGATGCTTTCAACAAAAGCTAGAATAGTGAATGAGTGTGTGAATTTTGGCATTATTGGAGTGCATCAATTTATTACAAAAATATACACGAGAATTTGTCATTGTATATGCATGATACATCATACATTGATACATGTGTTTACTCAATTACATAAGCAGTACAATAATGTGAAATTGTGTTAATGTATATAGGAGAGTAAGTAGCGTGACCACATCCTAATATTGCCAGAACGTCAAGGCAATAAGCTTAAGGGAGAAATTGTGAGTAACCTAAGATGGTCTCACCTTGACTTGTTTTGTTTATTACTGAACTGAATTTGAAATTGATGAATGTGTACTGAATTGTGTACTGAATTTCAGACAATAATTGTCCGAGGCATTCAATGCATGTAAACATCATTGGAAGTGCTACTTATATATGAATGAGAATGAATAATTGAATTTGATATGTATTGAATGTGTTTTGAATTTCAGATATGAATTGTCCAAGGAGTTTTGATGCATGTGAATATCATTGGAAGTGCTACTTGTATATGAATAAGACTACCTAAATGATTCTCAACTAAAAGTGACTGAATGTTATGACTGACTGTATTGACTGAGATAATATGAATGAGAGTGATTGATTGTATTGAATGAATTATAGCACACATTCCATTCAATATATGTAATATAAAGGAAGTTGTGACTGGTGTTGCTACTGAACAAAGCTTAAAGCTCAAACATATATGGCTAGAGCTTAAGGCTCACTGTGATCAATGAGCCTAGTAATATGGGATACTAAAAAAGCACACGTCACAACAATTTAAGAACGAATGTGAGTCTCATACATATAATATTCACATATGGGATTTGAATTCATTGAATAATTTGTAAAGTTGTAAGAGTGTTATATGTTTGAATACATGGTATTAAACCAATGATTATGTTTTATTCAAGTGTAATGAAATGATAGTTTGATTAAATTGTTTAACTGAAATACAATTTGTTTATGATAGAACTTGGTGCTAATCAAGTTGATATGAACTGTGTAATAATATGTTTATGATTGATTGTGTTTTATAAAATGAGTGATCCACCGAGGATAGTTACTCTACTGAGTTCGTAAAACTCATCAAAATTGTATCGTTGTTAATTTCAGGTTTAAGAGTGAGACGACCTAGCTTCTAAGACTCCATAGAGGCATATTTTATGCAACTTTGATGATTAGTCATGGCTCAAAGGTCGATTAGCTAGGAATTGATGTCAGTCTATTATTGTATTTTGTTATTCCTTATGTTTATAACGTACTGTGTAGACTGCGTTATTATGCTCATAGGATGGTGTTATATAAACTTGGATGTTGAACTTAAGCTACAATGTACATTATGGTTATGATATAAAATGAGGAATTTTTTGGATTTTAGCAAATGTGTGATTTATGATTTTAATTATGATGCCATGTGATAAAGTGAAGTGATATAGGTAACACACCAATTCTGTCGGGCAAGTGCATGTGTGATCGTATGGAACACGGGCATGCGTCGGGTGGGATTGGGGTGTTACAGTCATCATCTGCTATAAGCAATACATTGTTAATTTCACTTATGAGAAATTCGTATCTCTCGGGAACATGATTTATCCTACCTGACCTACAAACTTCTTGTGTGTCAGAAGAATGAACTATTGTTTCATCTTCATGAACAATAGTCTCTGGTCTAGGCAGTTGATATGCGTCTGTTTGAATATCTTAAACTTCCACAAGTTCAATTTTGCTCCCATCGTCTTCTCTTAAAAGAAACTCTTTCTCTGAAAAGACAGTATGTTTTGAAACATACACCTTTTGTTCTGAAACATGGTAAAACTGATATCTTATAGTTTCCATAGGATATCCTACAAACAGACACTTATCATATTTAGCTTCAAGCTTATTTAACTAAATCCACTTCACATAAGTAGGACAACCCTAAACTTTCATATAAGAAAGATAGGGTTTCTTGTTAGTCCATATCTCATTTGGAGCAACATCAACTGACTTGGATGAGGCTTTGTTTAATACATAAATAGAAGTTTCGAGTGCATACCCTAAAAAGATTTTTATAAATTTGTTAAACTCATCACATACCTCACCAAGTCTAACAAGGTTCAGTTTCTCCTCTCAGTCACACCATTGTGTTGCGGCGTGTAAGGCGGAATCTGATGGGACAATATTTCATTATCCCTGAGATAATCGAAAAAATCTTAGCTTAAGTATTCACTACCTCGATCCAATTGAAGTGATTTAATACTTCTCCTAAGTTGTTTTTTAACTTCATTTCTGAATTCTTTGAACCTTTCAAAGGCTTCAGACTTGTATCTCCTAAGATAAATGTACCCATATCGAGAATAATCATTGATAAAGATAATGAAGTATATGAAACCCCCTTTGGCATGTATAGACATCGGACCACATACATTAGTATGTATTAGGTCTAAATGTCATCAGATGCCTTCTTCTACTTCAAGGACTCTAAATAGGCCTTATAGTTTCTCTTCCAGTGGCCATTCTTATCGCAGTGGAAGCAAGTTCCATTCGAGGCAGTCTTCTTTTCTTTCTTGACACCTCCTTTAGGCCATACGAACTTCTTCTTCTTTTGGCTCTTTTTCTTCGAACCAAAAGAGTCCACTAGCATCACAACCTTGTCCTTACGGATAGATGATTCAACTGCCTTGAGCATGTTGACCAGCTTGGGAATTATGCTGGATATATTACTCATTTGATAGTTAAGCACAAATTGTGAGTAACTATAGGTTAAACCCGTCAGAATTAAGTCAATACTTAATTCATGGTCTAAAAGAAAACCCAAGGAGGCCAACCACTTGATATAGTCATTCATCTTCAGTGCATACTACATTGGAGATGTCCCCTCAACTATCTTGGAGTAGAAGAGCAATTGCAAAGTCTCAATCTTTTCATACCTTGCTTGCTCATCAAAGAGCATCTATAGCCTCGCGCTGCTTTTGCAGCTCTAGTGACATAGTTGCTAGCATAATATAATTAGCCATCTCGCTAAAATCGAGATGCTTCCTATATAGCCTCCAATCATCATCAGAGGCATCAGCAGCAGAGGTATCGAAAAGTGGTTCTTCCAAGACATAACCAAGCTTCCTGGACTTGAGAAATGTTCTCAAGTTCCTAAGCCAGTCAAGGAAGTTTGGTCCAGACAACTTGTTAGCTTCCATTAATGATCTTAGATTCACACTAATACTCATGATGTTGACTCGGGCAATAGCAACCTTTCGTCAAAGAGAGAAAAATTAGAATGAACTTAAATACATGTCTATAAGGACTTTAATAACATGCATTATGGCTCCCACTATTTTTCACGAATTCATAACCATCAATATAAATCCGAGAGAACTCATAGAGAAATTCTCCTAGTAGGTCAATATCCAATATCCCTAAGAATGACCTTGGGTTTGCCCAACGAGCCACTTTAGTTCAATCGATAGGTGTCGATCATACCAATTGCATCTCTAATGCAATTATTAAATCTAGTGCTATCAATTGTTGAAGTGTGCACATTGGGCTATCAACTCATGGCACATGTACATCTAATGTACACTACCTAACTTCACATATGTCCAAGTTGATCTTGGGTTTGTCCAACAAACCAATGCTTCTAGTTAAAGCTAACCCATTAATCCAAAAATCCTATTTCCATAGTTTGAACATATCCAAGTAAAGCGGGCTTGGGTTTATCCAACAACCTTAACTTTAAAAAGACTCTGATTCTCACCATATTAAAGGAAGGCGTTAGTTTTAATATTCTAAATGAGGGGTATATATATATATATAGTTACTATAACTACATGACATGATATGGATTACCCAATCAAATTAGGCGTAAGCCCATAACCATCCATCATGCAAGCTCATACATTCTCCTAACCATACATTCTCTAATGCATATATATAAAGACATCATTTTTGGTTATAACATCTTATGGATCCCAACATGAAAGCCTAATCCAATACTTGGATTTACTGTCTTCCTTTTACTAACTTGGCTAAAATTACTATTGTATGTTATTTTGATCGAAATTAATATTAATCTAATTAACATGAGTTCCTAATTCTGAAAATTAACTCATAATTAATTTACCTTAAAATAATTATTTGATGTCTAAAATTAAACAGCTTCAATTTTGTCATACATGCTAATTTTTCTAGTCTTACTAGAAAATCTATTGCTTTACTAAATTTAATTCAAAAATAATTTCTATAATTTCCAAAAATTTCTAAAACATCAAATCATCATTTCAAGCATCTCTAGGTCATTTCATGATGATCAAAATAACTTAGGAATCACCTAAAAATTATCATGATCACCGAAACAC
>JAOTIZ010000005.1:20541494-20573286 GCA_027123425.1 Erythroxylum panamense | reverse complement strand
CTAAACAGTATCACAACTTCTAAAATTTCTATCTTTCCACGCCAAGGTCCAAAAATGTCATACTTTATATCAATGAACAGATCAAAAAGCAACCTACAACTTTCATACAGGACAGAAAAGTCAATTTGGCCTCTAAGGGAGTCAAAAACTACTTCAAAGTTCCTGTCCATTAATTCTCTTCCCAAACAGTAACCGTAAATTGTAAAAATTCCTAACTTCCTATTTCATAGCCCAAATTTTCCATAATTTATATCAATGGAAAGATCAAAACTTAATCTAAAACTTTCATGAAATACTTAAAAGCAATTTCAACCTCTAACTAAGTCAATTTTTCAATCGAAGTTTCTGCCAGGCATTTGTCATCCTATACCACATCCAGACCTCAAAATTTCATATCTTCCAATTTCCACAATCAAAAATAACATATTATATATCATTGTAAAGTTATGAAATTTCTCTATAACTTTTATGTAGACAACTTAATCCAATTCAAACTACATCAGTACAAAATTAGCCTCAAAGCACAGTATACACAAATGTACACTTATGAATATTTTCAAAACAAAGCAAAATAACCTTAACTTCGAATGGTCATAACTTTCAATCCCGACATCGAAAAATATCATACTTTAAGGAGATAGAAAGCTTTCAACAGAAGCTACAATTTTCATAAAAACCATTTTATCAAAATATGCATAAATCAACCCAGAAAAAATCATAAAGATTTCACATGAAAAAGTCAACTCTCTGTTACTATTCATCCCCAAAAAGTCAAAATTTCTTAATTCTCCAAATTCTCACACTTTTACTATTTATTTCTTGCTTTTCAACTTCCATTTCAATCAATTCATTCACTATCAATTCCATTTAAACTCAAAAACACCATTTTAGGCCATAATTAACCATAAACATCAATAACAAAAGCATATTTCACCTATCTTAATCTCATACAACAATTCACATTCTTGAATTGTCTTTTTCTTTGCACAAGAATAATTCACCACAAATTCCTCATCTAATGTCAATTTATACTTCAAAATTTCAAGAAAAGTTTGGGGTCCAACAGGATGGCTAACATAGCATAATACAAAGTAATGAAGAATATTTTTGCATTATGGGTATACTACTTGTGGTAGAAAATGAATGTAAGAATCTTTCATAAAGAAGCCAAAACATATGAGCTAGTCTTACAAAAGATAGTCCTATATTGCAAAGATGAGCATTATTGCCATGGGGCTAGCTTATAGAATATCATAGTGTATAAAGGAGAGATCGGTGTTGAACTAGAAAACTAAATGAGTAGTATGCCTAGTAAGGATCCCTATATATCTTGATAGGATATTGTACTACTAGTATAGGCTAAAGGGTTATAGATTATAGAAACTAGTTTTGTTAGAGAGTGCCAGCTAGATGATTTTATATAATTTACTTTTGAAAAAAAAGATAATGCAAATCAATTTAATTTTTAAGCTTAAGATTTAGTTCCCTACTCTTAACAATTTACCCATTTGATGCCCATTTATGCATCTTAATTAATGTTAAACTCTTATTCATCAATAATAAAATTGTGTGTAGTGCATGATGTTCTCCTGGTTGAATAATATCATTAACTAAAAAAAGAATATGTAAATTATAACAATCTTGTATAAAAGCTTTAGACAATATTAATAACCAAGTGGATAAACCAAAATCCATCACTTTTACTACTTTGTTGTAAAAGCATTCAGGGTAGATGCTTAAACACTAAATTTCATTAATAAATATGGATATCTATTTAAGCTATAATTTTTATTCTTTTTAAACTTTCATTACTTACAAAGCAATTAATTTATGTAAGAACTTTTTATTATTAGTTTAGATTATTTTTTGTATAATGTTTATGGAATCCCCATCGTCAACTAATACAACATTCAACTCAAACGCTTAGAGTATGATTTGCTATTTTGGGTTAGATGTCCCATTAAAGATTTCAAGGAGTGACCATAATTTAGGAAGGAGATTTCATAAATGGCCTAATTATATACTGAATGAGTTTTTATTTGTTTACAATTTGAAGAATCTTGTGCATATGTAAAATGGTTGAACCAATTTGATTATAGATTTGGATATGTAAAATTTTCAAATAATATGAAAACAAATTTATTGAGAGAGAGTTGTTAAAGTGATTTATAAATTAAAGAAAGATGTAGTTATATTGAATAAGGAAGTTGATACAAGAACAATTGAATTTTATTATCATTTTGAACAAAATAAAATTAAGGAGATTAAGGAACAAATAAAGCTCATCAAAGAAGACATTAATCTATTTAAGAAAGAGATAGAATACTTGAATTTTATGTTAATGAATTTTGTAGTAAGGTTTGTTGTGCTTTTAATGGATGTTATTTTCATCTATTTTGTGGGGAAATGCTTTAAATTTCAATTTTAGTTTGTCCAAATTCATGTTAAAGTTTTTATATAATTGATTCTTATTACTGAATGTAAAGTAACTTCTAAAATCAAATTCATTTATGTAAGATGAAGCTGAATAGATGTATCAAAAGAAAATTGCAAAAAAGAAAGTAAAAGCAAATACAAATTATAAGTTATCAAAATAAAATGGTAACATTAAGTAATTTTGTTTGGCATATTGTCACTTAGATATATATTGTTGAGCTAAAATGAATAGATATTTAAATTCATAGGACACGTTGGCATTGCCTTAAACAAGCATTTTCAAAAACTTTAAGAGTGTGACAACTGCTTATTTATGAAAAGATATGTGAATGGGAATTAATTTAATTATACCAAAATGTATGTCGAAAAATAGTTTTTCATCATATAAAAGCCAGTAGTTAAATGTATATGTAATCACATTTATTGTGATTGATTATACACCATATTATATCCTTTATATGCACTATAATGATAAACTTACTCATTTGATCAGTGTGCACTTCTTGCCAATGATGCTTTCCTTTTCTTTACTTTAGTTTGTACTTATTATAAAGTGATGCTTGATTTTCCTTTGAACCTTATCCCTTTAATTTAAAGGATAACTTGGATATATGAAGATTAACATATCTAAAATTACTTTTGGTGATATATATAGAGCTACTAACCTATCAACATCCATGTAATTAGTTAATTTTAGTTAATCATATACACTTGCTAATGGTTTCATGAATAAATATCATAGATGGAACTCATACTATTGCTTTATTGATTAGGTACAAAAATATCTTTTATATTATTGGCACTAGTAATAATAAGAAGAAACACTATTCAAATGAAAGTCAATCAAGCATATGCCTCAATTACTAAAGAATTGATGAAAAATCTAATATTTATATACATATGAACATGTCTCAGTTATAAATTATATACTCGTAGAATTATCTATGTTATGGACCTAAGAACATGTTACATATACAAAAATACTAATTAGTTTCTGTTAATAGGTTAATTTCTCAAAGAGTATAGTAATGTGTACAAAACATGTCAATATGGTAATGTGTACAAAAAAAACCAAAAATAATAAAGATGTTGGTAGATATTGCAAAATAAAAAAAATCAAAAGTAGTCAAATATGTATAAAATCGTATGATAAGGAAAGCATATGTAAAAAGAAATAGTTCAATTGTAGAATGAAATAGTATAAGGCAGTCATAAATAAATAGTACAGTAGGAAGGCAAGAAAAGAAAGGCAAGATAGAAATGGCACATTCAAAGTCACTCGTAACATTGCTAGATGTTTCAGTAGGTAATATAGGCCTTCTTTGATGCATTTTCTTAGGTTATAACCATAATTGTCATATCTCTTACATTGTCACGCTTAACCCTTCCTAGATAATTTGTTTGTATTTCTCACTATTTTATTGGTCCTTTCCTTTTATTCTTACTATTTTGGGTCTCTCTAACATAAATCTTTTAATCGTGTGTGTATTTGTTCATAACCAATTCTTGGCTAGAAAATCGAACCACCATCCATGTAGTAAATGCTCACACTCACTAAAGAACTTAACCTTCTCATAGTAATTATTTACAAATGTTTCCATCCTTTACTTATAATGATGGATAACACTTATATGGCAAGTTGATAAGGGTAGCCATATAGATTCCATATCATGCAACTACATATCTTTTCTCTACCAATCCCAATATAATACTTTTCATCCCCTTTTAAAACTTCATTGTATTACTTCCCCCATCTTCGTTCCAAATTATTATTAATTATATTACATTTTTTTCTTTTATAATTTCTTCTCAATTGTTTGGGTAATGTCTATTGATAGGTTGTCGTTAGCCTACAAATTTAATTCCCTTACTTAAATTGAATTGTAGTATGTGAAGTAAGGGTTCATCCCACAGAGATCAAAACACAAGGAAGATTTTTTTTATTTTCAAGCAAAGTATGCATGAATGTTATGCATGAACTGATGCACAATAGGACAAGATTGGAGGATTTGTTTATTTATGTTAAAAGTAAACAAGAAGAGAAAAAAGAAGACGTGATTTAAGTTCAAAAAATTAAAATAAAGTCAAAAGTTTTCAAGAGAGAAATTGCTAGGAAAATTTGAGTAAAAAGTTCAAATTAATTAAAGACCAATTGCAAAGATTTTCATTAAATCCTTAGGTTGTTTTTAATAATTGAAAATGAATTATCTCTAAGATTGGAAAATTAGGGTTCATCAAGCAAAGATATATGCATTCAAAACAAGCATGACATGCAACAACTTCTTGTTAATGCATTAATCCAAAACTAACATGAACAACACAATAACAAGAACATTAAGATCAAAATCAAGTTTGCCAAACCTAAGTTAATTTTCAAGAAAGCTAGCATGCATAAAATTAACCTATGTCTTGATCCAACTAATTAAAACCTACATACAAGCTTCAATTTTAAATAGTTGTTGCTACTTAACTTAATCAGTTTATTGTCCAGCAATTAAATTAATCAGATTTCATACAAATTATTCATGCAAAATTTCGAATTCATGACTTCAAATCCACATGCATAATTTGGCAATCATGTCCAAATCAAGAGCACAAATTTCCAATCATAGATTCATCAATTGTATGCACATGCTTCTCATAAAAACAATTGGTAAAGAGAATTTAGTTCATGATTTTAATTAAAACAAGGTTAAAAATCATCATAGAAATCATGGTGCAGAATTCAGGTATAAGAAGAAGAAGAAGAGGTAATAAAACTAGGGTTCTACCTAGAGAGAGAAAGAGAGAACATAGGAGAGACAAAGAGAAGAAAAGAGATTCAAGTTCAAAGAAAAGAGAGAAAATGTGAACACCCCACCCACATCTAATGCTAAAGGACCCTATTTATATTGGAGGCGGTATGGTCATCAAATCCTTATATGAGAGGATTTCTTTTCCAAGTAGAAGTAGGTCTTTCTTTCCTTGTAGAAGAGGATTTCTTTTCCAAGTAGAAGTAAGCCTTTTCTTTCCTTGTAGAACTTGGATCTTTTATAAGCTTCCCTCCAAGTCAAACACACTTCCTAGGGCTTAAGTGGCGTCCACATGTGCTTTCATATAGGCGTCATGTGTCCCAAAATGCTAAAGTGGCAGGTGATGTGGCATGCTAACCAAACACCAAGTGTCATCCATGTGTACCAATCAGGTGCTGCCAGGTTATCAATTCTCCTAAAAACTAGGGATCTTCATTTCTCCCAAGGAACATGTCCCATAACCATCTACATTGTTCCTGGATTCATTTCTCGCAGTGGTGAACAAGAATCTTCTGAAATGTAGAAATCCTAGTTGAAGTAGGATTCCTTATCTGTGTAGGATTCCTAATCCTTTTGGGATTAGGATTTCACCATCCCTTGCTAGGTTTAGCTCCTGATTCTTGTTTTGCTAGATTCTCCGCAAAATAGGAAATCCTAGTTGCATTAGGATTTGGGGAATCCTAATCCTAATAGGATTAGGATTTCAGTAACTTGGTCACCTTGGGATATTTTGACCTCCTCATTCTGAAAATGACATCCAAAAGTCCTAAATCTCCCTCCTTAGCATAATTTTCCTCATTTTATACCTAAAACATTTGAAATGATAAAATCAATGTAAGTCACAAGATTTAGACATCAAATGAGAATAAAAACTAAGTATAATAGTATGAAAAGATAAGAAAATATGAGTGCATCAGTGTGTGACCCATTAGGTTTTCAATTACGTTAGTCACTTGAATTAACACTTAATTTAAGTAAGTCAAGAGTAGTATCTAGCAACACGTCATGACTCCCAATTGACCAGAAATTCAGTAGTTTAATTATGAACCCTTCCATACGCAATGTTGTCATGCAATTTGTGAATTCACCATCTATACCCCACTTGGTTCAGAGTATGATCAAAGTGTCAACTCTCACTAGACTGACTATGTCACATATAGTCCAAGTGATATTAGATCTTGTCTTAAGGACCTTATTACACTATATATCATTGAAGACTCTCTTCATGACACATATCTGCTCTAGCCAGAGACTCCCGAGTAATGACCCAACAAGAGGCCATGGGTATCATCTCCTTCTATCAAGAGTGGTGAATCCTTCATTGACTACTTAATTACCTCCGAATACCTCAAGCTGTACCGAATCACCACCCTATGAGTAACCACTGAAAGGCACCGATGAATGGAGTCAAAGCACAGGATCAGTATCGTAGATATCCTTAAACACCTTAAGTCAAATTATACTTCCACCATTGCTATGATGAGACTATCAGTGACACTGGAATAGAATATCCAAATGATTGTCTCATAGTAGGCCAATCTAATGTACTAACTACTCTTAGTAAGCATCCACATGATAACTTTAAACAATTCATGTCTACAACTTATGAGATTTACTACTTGCTAATTAAAGAGTATAACATGTGCTAGTCTATCCGGATTAATGATATCTCATCTCAGTAATCCTATGACTAGGAAGAGTTTAAATACTAACGTAATTACACATGATAAGAATCTCATTATCATGGTCTCATCATGATTTCCTCCATGCTATATTTTGTATCAAGGACTTCATTAAATCAATTTAAGATCAACATCAAATACATAAATGTATGAATATAAAAATAATAAAAAATGTCTTTATTAATCATAAAATGATTTGTACAATAAGTGTTAAAGGTGATTGCCTTTAGAGCACTTTTCTAACAATATAACCATAAAATTAAATAAGATAATTTAAAATATATAAATTTAAAATTTAAAAGTTCAATGTAAGCAACTTTACATGATAAAACACACAATATGAGTTATAATGGTTGTATAATATTTATGCAACATACTTCTTACCATATACTATAACATTAATTGCTCACTATATTAAGTTTATAAATAATGATATAAATAATTTCATGATGGTCTATAATTATGATTTTCCTATTAAATATAAAGCATAAATGTGTATGCTATTATAAAATAAAAAATCGTTAATGTAGAATCAACAACACAAAAGCAAGCTTAAAGTGTTAGCATCATCATAACAAGTGTCATTTGACGATAAAACTAAGATCCATTTCATGTAGATGTTTCTCAAATGTCTTTAGTTGTAAACACTTAGCTAATATATATGTTATTATCATTCCAATACTAATATGCTTAATATAATTGTCATTTACGAACTTCTTCTTTTAACTGTATAAAACTTTAATTCCATAAGTTTGACACCTTTTGAATATTTGTCATTCTTAAAGAAAAAGTTGTTATAGGATTATCATAATAAAGGTTCAATGACTTAGTAATAGTGTCAAAAATCTCAAGTCCTAAAATAAAATTATTTAATCATAATGTAATAATTACTTCAAAACATGCCACAAACTCTGCTTCCATAATAGATGAAGCAATGATAGATTATTTAATGCTTTTTCATGATATTACTCCATTCGTTAAAAGAAAAAGGTAACCAAATTTGAACCTTTTGTTATTAAGAGATCTTTAAAAATATGAATTTGAGTATCCAATTACATACAAATTTAAGCCTTGAATATATAAGCATATAGTTCTTTGTTCATTGCAATACCTCAATACTTTGTTTCTAGCTTTCCAATTAGCAATTATATGGTTACTTTGATATTTGTCCACTATTTCAATAGCAAACTAATATCAAATGTTGTACAAATTTGTAAAGATATTAAATTGCCTATATTTGAAGAATAAGAATTTGTTTCTATCTTTTTTTATTCTACATTATTCTTTGGACATTGCAAAGTACTAAATTTGTCCCCTTTTTGAACAAAAACAATACATGTTGAACACTTGACCATATTAAACATTTCTAGAAATGTTTTGATATAAAATTTTTTATATGGACCTAATAAACATTGTAATCTATCATGAAAAATTCTTAATTTTTATCATATGGGACGCCTCTATCATATCTTTTATCTCAAAATTCTTATAAAGAAAATCTTCTATCTTATATAATATGCCCAAATCATTATAAATAAGTAAGATATCATCAACATATAAAATTAAGAAAATAAACTTACTTTCATTGATCTTTTGATATATACACCGATCAATACTGTCTTATTGAAAACTAAAAGATGTTATAGTATCATTGAACCTAAGATACCATTGTCAAGAAGCTTCTTTAAGTCCATATATTGGCTTCTTAAGTTTACACATAATTTAAACTTTTGTTGAGAAATCTTTAGGTTGGCACATAAATACATCTTCTTTAAGATCCTCATTAAGAAAGGTTGTCTTCATATCTATTTTGTGCAACTCTAAATCATAATTAGCCACATATCTGATTATAATCCTTAATGAATTTTTCTTTAAGACAGGTAAAAATCTCTATTTATAATGAACACCATCCTTCTGAGTATAACCTTTAGCAACAAATCTTACCTTATATCATTCAACATTGCTATTTGAGTCACGTCTGATTTTAAAATCATACTTACATCAAACTCGCTTATAACCTTTTAGCAATTCAATTATATCCCAAATTTTATTGTCTTATATGAATTAAATCATCTTTCAAAGTATTAATTTTTAAACTCTGCATACTGTATGGCTTGTAAAAACGAAACTAGATCTTTATTGATTTCAATATCAACATTTGACTCTTGTAAATAAACCATATGATTATTTTAAATAGCTAGGTTTCTTTCTCTTTGAGATTTTCTCGAAGGAATTATTTCTCATGATTTATGTATAACAAGTGGTTATGAGTTTGTTTCTTATGGATGTTTTCTTTCATTCAAATATTATCCACTATTGTTTAAATTTTATTAATTCCTAGAATAATATTTAGAACCATTATGGATGAAGGATCCTTTACAAATATAGGAACATTTGCCCTTACTTCCTTGATATATATATTTTCTTGTTCATTACTCTCACTAAACTTCATCATTATCAATAAATCTAGCATTTTTAGTTTCCATAATTTTAGGTCTATGATTTGGAAAACAAAACCTAAATCCTTTAAGTTTCTCTAAGTAACCTATAAAGTAACTGATGATTGTTTAAGAATCTGATGTCTTTTCATATGGATTATAGATCCTTGCTTTTGTTACGCCATCCAAATGTCTCAAAGTAGGTTTCCTTATAGTTTACAATTCAAAAAGAAGTTTTAGAACTGCCTTGCTAGGGAGTATATACAATAAACACATAGTAGTTTTAAGGGCATACATCTACAAATATTTAGGTAATGAGGAGTTACTCATCTTACTTTTAACCATTGCCTGAAATAGTATATTGTGCATATATGTTATTTCTTTCAAGGAACTTGTAAATGGACATCGACATTTTCTTTACTTATGATGCATACTGAACATATTAAAGAATAAAACCTAACTATGTACAACTAAACTTGTAATAGTGGTAAGAAAAGATTGTATCCTTAGAAAGTGTGTAATTAGCTTTTGTAATAAACAATTTTTGTATAAGATTAGGGGGTTCGAATGAATTCAATTGATGCAATAAAATAAAATTAAACTATAAAAGATAAGTTAAATCAAACAATACAAAATTCCAATGGTTAATTAATATGCTTTGATTTAGTTCTCAATCCAATCTCAACCTTCACATAAATGTGCATAGTCAATTGTAACCTTGTTTTCACACCTCTCTTTGAAACTATTGATCATACATTAATAACAAGCTCTATTAATCTTAGTTTTTCCTTATATTGTAACTAATTATGGCACGCTCTTTAATTATATCTAGTTGTCAGACAACCCAGGATAAGCTCTTTAGATTTAGCGTGACAATTGTATTACAGGTTAGGAAAATAGATTAATCTAAATAATAATCATACAAGCTCGGATCATTTAGTTTATCTTATATTATCCTTAATGATGCATGACCGTTAGTTTACCACACATAAATTATATTTACAACAATTGTGGATTGTAATCATGATTCTAATAGTAAATCCATATATGACTAATCTAGTAGGCCTATCAAAATTATTCATATATAAATCCCAAAATTAAAAAACAGAATAACATATTCAATTTCAAAAGAGAGTTGAGACAATATCACTAAGATTGATCAATGCCCAAACATGTTATCCGATCTCGATATCCCTTTGAACAGGAAAAAAGAAGATTACCTGCTCATAGCTCTCAAAAGGGATATGAATCTGCCTCCTTTATGTCTCAAATATGTTCATGCCTTGAGTGGCCTATTAATTGCCCTTTTGTATTGTAAAATTAAGACTATATGTTGATACAGAGTCAACTACAAAAGCATATAGGAGATCGTGTATATTAAATTGCAGAATTACACATCACGGTTAGATACATAACAAAGATACACAATCGTGAAACTCACTTTCATGGTTGTTTAGGTCTCTACATGTGCGAGTAGATCATAAAGATGGTTGGAACAATGTCTTTGAGTTCGTAACATTTTCAGTAAGTTATAAGTTCACATACATAGTTGTATACATTACACTAACTTTAATTCTTTCATTCTTTGTCCCACCCTAAGTCATCTCCTTTTTGCTCCACAAAGGCAAATAAGACCAAACATCAATATAATTGCGCCAAGGATGTTAATTTATCTCATCTTGGTTCTTATTCCTCTAACTTGTACCTAAACCAAAATAAGTATCTTAGGCATAACATAAACACTAATCACTATACATTAGGTAATAAATTGATAATTAAACAAGAAATTATAAAGTTCTCCCACACTTAGCCTTTGCCCATCCTCGGGCAAACCTAAAGATCAAGATCAAAGTCAAAATCAAAGCACTTCTTCTTTAACAATATTTCCTAAGAATTAACAATCATAAGAAAAGAGGACTAATTTTCAAAAATCACAACATGAATCAATCATTCAATGTTTTTACTCATATAAATTAACAAACATTATCTTAAAAAATTTAGTAATTTAGGGGTAGGATTTTAACAAGTTATGTTTAAAAATAAAATCAATATATAGGTATACTCAAACATCTTTCATGATTAAGATATTCCACAACTTTACATATCTTTTTAGTTCCCCACAACTAAAGATTCACATGCATAACATGAATCAAAGGACTTTTCAAAGTTGTAATAGGGCCAAACTTTAAAGTGAGAAATATTTGGGTCATATAGTTTTAAAGCCATTAAAACCAGTAAAGTAGAAAAAAACACTCAATAGAGTATTGAGTGAAAAAATTAACATCTAATCAAATCTGGATACCATCAACTATAATTGATGCAAAAAAAAATCTCAATTCTATAGCTTAGATTGAAGCCTTCAAACTACAAATCATTGGTAAAGGTGATGAAATATTTGTCTCCACTAAAAGATGAAATATCAAAAAGTCTACAAATATCAACCTGTATAATCTCAACAAGCCGAGTACTTTTTGTAGTTCCTTTCTTATTATGTTTAATTTGATTTCCCTTAATGTAATCCACACATATATACTTAGATCAGTAAAATATGGATTTGAAATAATCTCATTCTTTATTAATCTTTCTAACATTTTTTTAGATACATGACCCAAGCGTTTATGCCACAAGTAAATAGAAGTAATCTACTATTTTTAATTTTATCCTTACCATAAACAAAAAAACAAATATTCAATAAACTCATTATCAAATTTCAATTTATACAATCCATCAATAAGAACACCAAAACCAATAAATAAAATGTTCTTAAATAAATTGAAACATCTATCCAAAATCTCCTTTTAAACATAATAATATCAAATTTAAAATGGAAACTAGATTCCTAGAAATTGAAGGTCATCATCATCATCACCCAATTCGGAATCCCGCATTGAAGCAGGATCTGGAGAGGTCCGATAGTACGCAGCCTTACCCCTATATAGTAGAGAAGCTGTTTCCGGTGGACCCACATGTAAATGAGACAATAATAGGAATGATGCAAATAGATAAAATTAAGAAAACAGAATAACAATACAAGCTCAAAAAAAGGTAGTATGAAAATCATTAAAGGTTAAAAGGAATGGGTTAATAATACAAATAACAATAGTGAAAATATTGATAAAAGAGAAGATAATGTTAATAAATAAATAGGAGCTAAAAAACAACTGCTAATATAATTGATAAAAAAGAATAATACTAGTAATAATAAAAATACTGAAAATATAATAAAGATTGATAAATATTAAGAATAAGAATAATAAGAAAGATAAAGGGATAGTAGTAATATAAAATAGTACAAGAACTAATTATTATTAATACTAAAGCAAACAATTTTTTTTTTAAAAATCTCAACAGAATCATATTTACCAGGCAGCGTAAAAATAAAGATGTCAGAAAGAAAGTGCTTACAACAGGTGGGTGGTAAGAGACAGGGTGCTCCGCCGACTTGTCAGACTGGGATGTGTCAATATCGATTGCTCCTTCTGTTGACGCATGCTCCCGTCGATAGTGACAACAATACAATTGGCAGAACTTCGACTTTCACTCACTGTGCACAAGACCTCCGTCTTCTTCCCCGAAGACAATTTCGTCGGCGTCCTTGTTCTATCTGTAACAAGTTGAAACTGGAAACAACTAACCGTCCAAGCCACAAGATGGAAAACTTTGTCAGAGCAGCTAGAAACAAAGGTATTCGCGTCCAGTCTATCGCCCGAAGGTATATAAAAGATCTAGCTGATGACCAAAACTTAGGATTAAATGATAAGCCTTGTGCTTTGATTGGAACTTTCATATGATTTTCCACAAAGAGAAATTTCTCATTTGAGTTTATGATTTGGTTTGTAAGAAATTCTTACATTATATTAGAAATATGAAGTAGTAATAACAATCTATCACTTTACTCATTGGCATTTTGTTAAATAACAGGAATAATTGACCTTTTATTTATTTATGCATGATATCTTCATAGTTTGTTACTTTGGTAACTAACAAACAACGGTACAAAATTTATGCATAAATAATAACTCTTGCTTATAGAACAATAATGCAAAAATATGATAAATGTATTTACAATTCTTTCCTTGAAGGCCAAACTTTTCATTATATGAATTATGAATTACTAAATTACAAAACTCTTTAAAAAAATTTCTCCTACCAATTTAGCAATATTCAAAAGGAGAGTAGCCTATTTTAGTTTGCAAATATCTTTGTTCATTAAGAGTGGCAAAACTATAAATTTAAAAGTAGGGCTAAAGCCAGCCGTAGAATAATTATTTACAAATATACAAGATTTGTAATTTTGAAATCTTGAAATTAGTTTTAAAATTAGTGACAGAATTATGATTTTCTTAAACAAAAATGTAACCGTGAAGAGAGAAATGGCAAAATCGTAATTATCAAAAGACCAGAGGTTGAGTGGTCATTGCCACAGTCATAATTATGATGAAAGTAACTGGCGAATTCTTGACTTAATCCAATGGCAAAAGTGTATTTTTCCGAAATATAGTGAACAAAATTGCAAATTTTCAGTCACTTTCAACCTTGAACGAGTCACACGACCGTCTTTGACCTGCTGCGATCTATTGTGACGATTTTTCATCGTCCAATAAGTAGATTTTAACAGTTTTAAAGGGGTTTTGTTTAATATAATTATTTATGAATAAAATAATTTATAAAGATATGACTTAAATAAATTATAAGGACGTAAATATTATATCGTAATATTTTATTAAATTTTTTTATAAAAATTTAGATTTTCAATCCTAATAATCAATAACGTAATTAAATAAAAAAGTGAATATACTAATATTAACACAAATTTCTTATTTATTAAATAATTTATCTAAATTATATAATTTCTGATTTATTGCATAAATTCTTAAACATAATGAACATTAAATGCTCATATATTTGTTGGTAAACTAATAAAAGAAAGAGAGGAACAAAGAGTACAAGAATTAAGAAATTAAACTGAGTGGTTTCGTTGTCAAAAAATTAAAGGCAAAACATTAATATTCTACAACTTTTTAAAAATCTGGTTGGGTTGAATACAACTTTATGAATTTGAAGATAAAAGCGTTCAGGAAAGATATCGAAAATTTGAACGTTCAATTATAGTTTTTTTAAAAAAAAAACTGAGATCTATAACTGTAAGGAGCTGGTTGAAGGAACATGAGAACAAAAGGCAACCATAGGGGTTGTGGCGGAGGAATCATAATTATTATTGTGTTCAATAAATCTCAGCAATTTATTTATATAAAATATGCATTTATTTATACAGAATTCATGCGAAATTCAAATAAATAAATAGCTGAAATTCACTAAACACAATAAAATAATATAAAATTAAACAGAAAATCTAGACTCCTGTATAGTGTGACCCAAAGAACAGTACTAGTATACAAGTACAACTTCCCTCTCCGCAAAGTAATTCCTAGACTCCGTGACAACATTTTCAAGCCATATTTTACATTAAACAACTTTGTTGGCTATACACCAAACAACTAAACATAAATTTCTAAAATTTGAATCCTCAAACTTATTATGCATCTTCAGAGGTCAATCATCATTTTTAGTTTCTTTTCTTTTTGGTATATAAGACATTTTCACAAATTGTACCCTAACAAATATATATATATAAAAACAGATTATCTTCGTCTGACTGCTCACGTGAAACTCACAATGATAGACATCCGGACCCAAAGAATTTGTTTTTCTTTTTAAAATTTGCCCTTTTGTGAAACGAAGAAACGAAATTTGAACTTTAAGTTTTAGGTAAACATTTCCCAAGTGAGTGTGTTGTGTCTGCAGAACCTTATCCATTGAATACCAAATTCCAATCTGAAATCTGAATTGTATCTTTTACCAAATCCCAAACTTCCCAACCATCAAACAGCTAAACAATATTTAGATAAAAAGGAAAAAAAAAAAGGAAAGGAAGAGACCCATATCGTTTTCATTGACTGATAAAGTACTAATCTTCCCATGGTTCTACAGTTCAGGTTCCGTCAACTACAAAGCTAAAGGGAAGAAAATAGGAAAAAGATTGGATCTTTCTTTCCATTATACTGTCAAGAGAAACTACAGATATGACTATCGTTACTTGGTTTTCAACTCCTCTTCTTCAAGCTTGAAGCTTTCCACAGCATGTTCAGGTTGCCCAGCAACGTAATCCAGTAGGCCCTCGCCGGCGGCCTTGTCGCCGGACGTCGAGGTGGTGTTGCCAAATATGACGACGGCAGCTAAAAAGAGAGCAGTTGACAGCAACAGAGGCCAAAAGTAGGCTAAGATGGTGAAAAAACTTGGAGCAAGAAAGAGGAGAGACGCAAGAGTGAGAGAGGTTATGAGGGTAAAAATGATATGGTACTTGTACTTGACAAGGTTTTCTTGGATCTCCATGGTGGCGGTGAGTTAGAAGCGGAAGAGGAAGAAGAAATGGGGTGTTTCTGGCTCTTTTTCCCTGGATTTGTTTTGAGGAGTGAATGAAACTGTACAACTTTTGCTGGTTTGGTGTTTTCTGGTCATTCTGTCTTTGTTGAGGTCTGGAAAAATGTGTTGCAGTTCCTAAAGTGCCCATGTAATGTAAATAGTTTTTTGTTTTGATATGTAACAAATTGTTCCTCTGATTGCTTTTCAGTTACTCACATGATAGACTATTTTCTAACGAGAAACAACTTGTGTTGCATAATTGATGTCCTTCAATCAAAATCACAATTTACAGTAAAATCTGTGAAAAGTCAAAATGATACATTTGTGCTTTACGCCAAAAATAATTTGATTAATTCTGTCGTTTTGTGCTTTTTGCCAGTGAGTAAACAGATGAGATCGTCAGTTACAGTTACTCGATTTTAACTCAAATCACATATTTGTTTAAACGAAATTGAACAATAGGATTGAAATTGAGTGGGCGGCCATGAACTTTTTTTTTTTTTTTGGTTGTCGAGATATTTTAGGAGGGTTCTAATTATGAGAAGGTATCTTTAAGTCATTTATTTTTAGACTAATTCTCGCTCGAATCGGGTAGGTTCTTTGTGAGAGGTAAAGCTCTGACCTTAAATTTTAAACGACTACATACATGAGGACGATTTGAACCCGTGAATTTATATCAAAAGAACATGTTGGATTGAGCTGAATCATGGGCTGAGTGCATAACCAACATTCTTACAACATCAGCCCAATTCTTGTTTGTGTTCTATTAATGACTCAAGTATGAACTATGAAGGAGGCATCACATTTGTTGGGAACCACCACGATGGCGCCTGTGAGAACCACTGGTGCTATTGTAGCTGCGATCTCGGTGTCCATTGGAGTGCTCTGTTTCTTTCTATGCAATAAGTGCAAGTCGCAAAGAAAGAACCTTTCAGTCCTTCCAAACAAGAAAAAGCAACCAAGATATGGGCTTCTTGATGCTATTGGCAATACTCCCTTGATTAGAATCAATAGCCTCTCTGAAGCTACCGGTTGTGAAGTAAGTTTCTTTCCCAGTTTTCCTTCAAGATATGGTCTTTTGCTAGGTGTTTTCCGTTTGAAAGCATGTTTTATTTTCATCATTACTATTTATTCATTAATACCTCTTATTTGAACTTCTGTTCCTTCTGCAGATTCTTGCGAAGTGCGAATTTTTGAATCCTGGTGGCAGTGTGAAAGACAGAGTTGCTGCCAAAATATTTGAGGAGGTACACTTTTACATCTGTGAGTGGTTTTTCCCCTTGGTACTTGAGAAAACAATGTAGGCGTTTTTTAATGGTAAGAAAATTCGATACAACTTTAACATCTATTTGTAGTTAAGGGCGCTGATAAAGAATTTTTGCAAAGTGCAATTTGTGAAATTCTGCTGCTGATGGTTATATCTTATTGAGGCCATCCTTATCTTCAACAAAGGAATTAATGAAAACAGCACAGCTAAGTTATATGTAAGGTCATTGTTAAGGTACAAAGACTATTGACAGATAATGAAACCTTTCACTATAATTTTGAGTTTCAGGATTAATTTATTGAGGATGGAATTGTGGCAGAAATTTCTGTGTGCGATTTCTGATACACAGTTGAAGTTTATATTACTCAAGATGCAGTATTCCAATACAAAACTTACAAGCACAGAGGCATCTAGGTTCCAAATAGTGGAGTTATAACTAGAAAAGTTATGCAAAATTACATAGCTGAAGAAGTATGGTTGTCAAGCCAATTTTGAAGTTTGCTATTCCAGTTCTGAAACTATGTTGAATCTGAGCTAGGTAACCTTTGTTATGTAGGGCATCTAAGGTTGATATTTTCTCTGTCCAACAGGACTGAAACTAGTTCAAGGTCATCTGATTCAAGGCTGTAACTTGTAGTGAACTCTACAAGATTTTGCACTCAATGGCCTATTTGTTTTCTTTTAATGTGTTCTCTTAACACATGGCTGATGGCTCTATTCTACAGGCCCTAAAATCTGGCCAGCTAGCTTATGGTGGGGTTGTCACAGAGGGAAGTGCAGGGAGCACTGCTATTAGCCTTGCTACGGTGGCCCCTGCTTATGGATGCAAATGCCATGTTGTCATTCCTGATGATGCTGCTATTGAGAAGGTATGAATAAATTGCAGTTTAGGACCTGGGTTGTTCTTCTTTACAATCTCACTCAACAATATTCCCAGTTTTTGTTCTATGGTTTGTGGGGCACTGTGTGTTTTTCTGGCTTTCTGTTGTAACTTTGCAGTTTTATGGTGTTTTGGAATAAATGTTATATTATTGTCAAAGGATTTGCCCAAGGATGCGTCAGGTATGCCAGAATAGGTAATTTAGTAGTTATTGGTAATTCTAGATCAATTAGTGGAAAATTAAGTTACATATTGAAAGTTCTTTCTGAGTTTACTTAAACCTTTTTATGTTGAGTTGGTGCAGCGACTTTGTAATTTTGTAAGTTGCTTTGGTATATATGGGATTAATAGTTGAACTATCACAATGTACTTCCTAAATTGACTTTTGACCTCATTCATAGTAAAAATGTTAACTGCCCACTACCATAATATCCACCCCTACATTGGCTGTATCACTCTATGCATACATTTGCATGTCTGTTTGTTTGAGAGAGAGAGAGAAACAGAGAGAGACACTGTTAAATTATTACTTTGGCTTTACCTATCTCATTTTTATTTTGTCTTGACATTGATTCTCTGCAAACAACTATTAGTCTCAAATTCTTGAAGTCCTGGGAGCTACTGTGGAAAGGGTAAGACCCGTCTCAATTACACATAGAGACCACTATGTCAATATTGCGAGGAGACGGGCAATGGAAGCCAATGAGTTAGCATCAAAGCTTAAAAAAATTGACCAAACTGAGGGTAAAGATCAAGAGCTACATAATGGTTACAAACATGATGGAGATACACATGATTCTGTCCTTACAAGTTATTCTAGTGGTGGCTATTTTGCTGATCAGTTTGAAAATTTGGCAAATTTTCGTTCACACTATGAGGGTACTGGTCCAGAGATTTGGGAACAAAGTGGTGGTAGCCTAGATGCATTTGTGGCAGCTGCAGGTACGGGTGGCACTGTTGCTGGTGTTTCCAAATTTCTCAAGGTCAAGTTACTCCTTTATGAATGTGTTATTTATTTGGTACTAGAAAAGTCAAGTAAGTCCTTGTTTAATGTTTTACAGGATAAGAATCCAAATGTCAAGTGCTTCCTTATAGATCCTCCAGGTTCTGGTTTGTTCAATAAGGTAACAAGAGGAGTGATGTACACAAAGGAGGAGGCTGAAGGGAAAAGGTTAAAGAATCCCTTTGATACAATAACTGAAGGAATTGGAATCAACAGGTTAACCAAAAATTTTGGAATGGCAGAACTTGATGGTGCTTTTCAAGGCACAGATAAGGAGGCTGTTGAAATGTCGAGGTCAGTTTATGCTCTCCTTTTCTACACTTAATTTGTGGTTGAGAGGTGAAGATATTATGATCACTGGCCAAAGTTGAGTCGACTTCCAGGTTATTGTTGCTCTTGCAGATGATGTAATGATCTCTGCTCAAATCTTAACATATTTTCTTTTCCTTCAAAATCTTGTTATTAATGTTTAGAAGGAATATGGAATAGATGTTTCTTTTTGTCTTTTTGAGAATTTTGAACTTGTTCACTCAATTAAACTGGATAATCTTGTAGTTATATCCCTTCAGATGCAATCTTAAGACTTTTATCATGGGATGTAAACAGTAGCACTGATTAATCTCACATTTCAATAGAAAAACTATACTTGGTTCTTGATTTTAGTTCAAACTAATATTTCGGTTGGAATTTTTTGTAGGTATCTTTTGAAGAATGATGGCCTCTTTCTGGGGAGTTCATCAGCCATGAATTGTGTTGGAGCTGTGAGAGTGGCACAATCAGTTGGTCGTGGTCACACCATTGTAACCATCCTATGTGATAGTGGATTGAGGCATTTGAGCAAATTTTATGATGCTCACTATTTGTCTCAACATGGTTTGACACCCACGGCAACTGGACTGGAGTTTCTTGACCTTAAGTGAGGCTGGGCCTTCCAAATTCTAATACTGGTTCAGAACATAATACCGGGAGAGATTTTTGAAAGGTAGTATCCAACTTCTACTGTGAGGTTTTGAAGGTAGCAAGATGGTGAAGCAGTGACATTAGAATAGTAGAAAAATATGTAAGGATTAGGCCGTTGTAAATTGTGGACAGAGTGGATCTCTGATAATTTTGTTGACTGGAAAAAGGGATTTCTTCGTAACTTTCAAATTATTGTCTTGACAACCAATCTTGAGATGTGAAATGAGATCGTTCGGTGATTTAAAAGTTTTAAGCTCTGCTGTATCTTCAACTTGTGCCTTTGAGCGTGCATATATTACAATGGTTACGGCATCAGACAGGTCTGCAGTTCCTTTATTTTGATCATTTTATACTGCTTAATACCATATGTCTCAACTCTGTAATTATACTTCATTTTGAGATTTTTTTTTGTAGCCTTGAGTAGGTTCCAGTATGGGAAATGACATATGCTGGCTGCATAAGAAAGCTTGTTTAGTGATTGGTGAAAATAAAACAATTCTTTGATCTTGTTCTTGGGCTATGTTAAAACTTCAAATAAAACATATCCAAGATTTGATGATATTCACAAACAGCTTAATGTACAGAAGCATTAGCATAACAAGAAGTTACTAATCCTAAGACTAGCCTCGTCAGTCATAGGTAGATGAGAATTTATAAGTTCACAGCATGAACGCAGGTGTCAAGACTAACGCCTCAACGCCAAGGGCTGCTCACTTGATGAAGCCCATAGAAAGGTCAATCTCTATCAAGTTATCTTCCTCAATTACGTCTTCAATCTCTTCTAATATCTCCACTAAACCCTGCTGCCTGAAAATGGATTCAGTAAAGTAATCAGGCAGACTGGACTGCAACTGTTGCTTCGACTCTTCATTTATGTTGACAGAGTTTTTCTTGGGAAGACTTATTTCAATCAAGTTATCATCCTCGTCATCTTCATCTGAGCATGAGCTTTCAGACATTTCTTTACTCTCACCGATATTTCTGGAGCACACCCAACCGAGTTCAAAGTTTTCGCTTGCTACGAACCCATCACTGCTTTCACCGTCTGATGGAAACTCAGTTGATTCGACTTGATACTCATCCACAAAGCAAGCTTCGCTATGTCTGCGACCATTGCATTGATTGACAGTGTCCATATCTGCGTTCAAGTTCTTGCCAACTTCCGTCTCCGATTGCGTCTTTGGACAGCATTTGGGGTTTGCTTCTTGGTTTGTATCCTCAATAAGGATCGCCTTTTTCTTTGAGAAAATGAATACAAACATTGATGGTAGAAGCAGAATAAGAATCGTTACAGGGACAGGAGACGAACCAAAGGTCAGGAAACAAGTGAGAACTATACAAGAAACTAAGACAGAAAGCAAAAGCAGTGAGAGTTTGGAAGGAAGCATGGAAGTGGGGTATTGGTTCTCAGCTGCATTTACCATTTCCAGAATCAAAAGTAGCTTTGAAAGTGGATCTATCTCAAATATTTGGCCCAGAGAGAGTTAAAGAACAGCTACTCAATGTTTCTACTTAAAACAAACAAATCAAAAGAACAGAAGTAGATGGTGGAAGCTGCTTGAGGGAGGCCTATAAAAGAGAGCATACAAGCATCTACCGTAGGGAAGCCTCAAAGACAAGGAACCGATTGCATAGAGAAAATAGAGCACCTTTTAGTGACCTTTTGTGCTATACTAACCATGCTTTTTTCGCACTCAGAGCTTCAGACTTGGAAAACGAAACTATAGAGTAAATTGTGTTTTCTATCAGAAACCAAGCTACTGTCTGTTCTTATCTGCAAGCTGATTCTCTCGAAAGCGACAAGTAGAACTGTTGGTTTCGCAAGCTCGAAGCATTGGAGTTGCCAAATCCATGTGCAATGCAACCCGTACGTGCTCTCCACATGGCACAAGGGAAGAAACCCACTCTAACAAAAAAATACACTGATAAAAAATCCACAAAAAATTCGATCTTCCATAGCTCCCATCCTGCCTTTTCCCTTTCTCTTAACCAAAATCAAGATCAAAATCAATCAAAACCCGGTAACGAGTGCCATATCTGCTCAAAAGGCTGGCTTTTTCGAAGGGGTGGAATGAACGGAGGAAAAGCTAAATGAAGAAGAAGTCAAAAGTAACCAAGCCCCATTTGGACGAGAACAGTAAGTAATAATGACCCATTGTGGATTGTCTGCAACTAGCTAGACCATCAAACCCATTATCATGATAATGATAATAGTCCACTTTAGACAATCTGCACGCTTTCTGTGGAACCCCCATGACACGGATGAGCTAATCTTTGGCCCCATTTCTATCATGTTTCTTACAAGCAAGCAGACCAAAGTGGTTCATAACTGAACAGGACCTTTTAGAGTCTGAAATATGCATATCTTATATCACTCTATCGGCCTTGAATTACTTGTTCCCTAATCACTGTTCTTGTTAGCTAATATTAGTAGCAGATAGTTGCTTACCATCTATTAATAATATTGCAGCAATGACCAGCGACTTTCTTGCTCCAGACATGTATATTAATTGTCAAAGCATGATTACTGGAAAAACAGAACCTCCGCTAACACCGATATTATGAAACTTGAGTGCTCCTCCAATTTAGCAAAGAAAAAGTATTCCTTAAATTATTTAGTCTAAACCCTATGATATGATTAAAGGGAAAAGGCTAGTTGATTTTTACTAGGTATAATAATTTAATGTCCACGTTAGCTTACCTTCACAGTGTATGGATTAGTTTTGATTAAAGATGGAGAATATAATAAAAAACCTGAGCATCGGAACAATTAATAAAATTACAAATTTAGTTACTTTTAAATGTAAAACAAAAATTTTCTCTTGTGATTAAAGTGGGTCCAACCTGGCTCGACTTCGGATTAGTCGATTGCCTGTGTGACGTTGGATATCGGATGGTTTAACCAAAAAAAAGTAATATATAAGACTAGCCTCATATAAGATTCACAAACGCTTATCAGACTATACAGTCAATCTTTTGTCATTTGCAGGACAAATCACATTGTCTCAATTAGTCATAGTGGCATTTCTTATTTATACAATTCAGACGGTCTGCTTGCCCCGAAGTCTTTATGATGAGCTGGAGAAATTATTGCGATGATCTCTGTGGAGCTCGTCTAATGACAAAAAGATGATTCATTTAGTTAAATGGGAGGAAGTTTGCAAAATTGAAAAAGATGGGGGGTCTTGGCATTCGGAAAATTCGAGAAACCAATAATGCCTTCTTAGCGAAATTAGGATAGTCACTAATTTCCAAGCCTAATGCGTTATGGGTGAAAGTTTTCTCTGTAAAATATAACTTTGATGTCAACAATCTCCCTACTTCTTTTGATGCACCAGGCGGATCAATGATTTGGAAGAGTATAAAGGCTACATGGCACCTTGTTTTTCAGGGCGTGAAATGGATGATCTGTGATGGCGTTATGACTCGATTCTGGCTTGACCCGTGGATTGAGGGAGTGGGATTTCTTATTACCTATGCAACAACACCACTCCCCCCAATCATCTATTAATCTCCATGTTCAACACTTTATGGACACTGACAATACTTGGAAATGGGACACATTTCAATCTCAACTCCCGGCTCTGATTTGCATGGACATAGTAAGTACTTTTCCTCCTCAGCCCTACTTAGGGTAGGATAAGTTGATTTGGGAAATTTCAAACACTGGACAATTCATTATAGCATCAACTTATTCCATGATCACGAGTCATGAAGACGCTTCGCCTAATGGAACTTGGAAGGAAATTTGACAGGGGAAGGGCTTGCAACGCATTCGCCCTTTCCTTTGGCTCCTCACACACGATCGATTACTCTTCAACCAACAACGCGTCCGCAAACGATTCACTACGGACGGAGCGTGTTATCACTGTCGTCTTGAAGAATCCTCATTGCATACAGTGCGAGACTGCGTCAAAGCCTGCAACTCGTAGAATACATTCCCTCCATAAATCATATCTGCTGAATTTTTTACTATACCGACTCCAGAGTGGCTCATTAGAAATCTCCAACACCATCGACTAGTACTTGGATATGATTGGTTGATTCTTTTTGGTACTACTTGTTGGTTCCTTTGGAAATAAAGAAATATGACCATTTTTTATGAACATTTTGATTGACCATCCTCACCAGTCTATAACATTTTGAAATATGCTCATCAAATCCACAAGTCGTCTGTTTGGCAAAGTAGAGTTGATATCGGTCGTCGCTCTCGATAAGAGCAACTTATCGGATGGTGCAAACCTCTTACTAGGTAGGTAAAATTAAACACGGATGGAGCATGCAAACAATCCTCGTCCTCAGCCACAGCAGGTGGCCTTATACGTGATAGTGCAGGCACTTGGCTTTGAGGCTTCGTTCAAAATCTTGGCTGGTGCTCCTCTATGTCTGCGGATCTCTGGGGAGTTTTTTTCCAAGCTCACGCTCGCTTGGAATATGGTTTATCGTCGGATTGAACTCAAAGTGGATTCTATAGCGGTGATCAATATCCTATCTTCCTCAGCTAATCGATCAATGGCTCTCAGTCCTATAGTTATGGGTATTAATGAATTGTTTACTCGAAACTGGACTGTTGTATATCGACATATCTATCAAGAGAGTAACAGATGTGCCGATTAGCTCGCTAACTTCGCAGCACATTTTGATTTAGGAATCACTTTTTTTGATACTACACCCATTGGGTGCCACTCTATCCTTTTAGAGGATATGTCGGGGGTCTGTTTTCCTAAACTAATTGTGTAATATGAATCGTGGATCTTTTTTTAATAAAAAATATAAGACCACCCTTACCCATTGCACCAAATAAGAAGTAAAACAGGAGTGATTAAGGTATGAAAGATTACTCTAAGGATGACGTCATTATTGCTGCACACCCAATCTTTGTTCATTAACGATTAAGACTAAAATCAAATTAATAGAATTCAAGATCTAAAATTATATTTTAACATAATGTATACTAATCATTTAATGCGAAATTTAACTTCTTTGGGATCTAAGATGCCAATGCTAATGTGGGATGAAATAGGCATATGAATTTGACTTATAACTTCATTTTTACTTTTGATGATATCAAACTATTTTACAACTGCTAATTCACAGATTCTCCAATAATAGAATCCACCTCCAACTTCTGTCTGACGTTTTATTAAACCTCTTTATTAAATCTAAATTGCAAGTCCCAACTATACAAAACTACTTATGGACAAAAAGAGAGAAATAACATCTTGACTGATACACCTTCTTCAAGTCTTCTCCTCGGGTCTCTTTCTGGACCAACACAGTTGAAGTTGGCATTACATTAATCTGTAGGTTTATAATTTTTTTACTATTTTTCTCAAGATTTTAAAAACTGTACCGAACTGGTGTGGATCGGAAAAAGTCTGAACCAACCAGTTATCCGGTTTAGTTCTATGTATGAATCTCTGAGAATAAAATCCAACCGGTTTATGAGAGAATGGTCAGTTTTTCAGCAAATGGTCCAATCGGTTTGTCAAATACTCACCATTTAGATACCTAATGCTGCTAAGCTTTTAGATTTTATTCAAACTCTCTCGCCTCTTCTCCATCTTCTCTTCACCATCTCTTACTGCCTCCATGCATATAGGTAAATATGATACTTGGTGGTAACCATAGATGCAGAAATCGATTTCTATTCGTTATCTCCTTGAGCGGCTACTATGAAGTTAATCTTCAATTCTCAAATCTCTTATAGCCGGTTTGAGATAAAGAGCTTGTTGAAGCAACTTCAAATTCCTTCCTTATCAACTAAGTACCGTGATGGAAGGGATTGTGTCTACATCCATTCCATGTTCCTCATGCTTGGCTTTTGGTTTATTCAGCCAGGAAATGTTTATGTTCTTTCTACTTGGGATTTGTCATTGTTATTGTATTTTCTCTTAAATTTGGGCTTTATTATTTTTTATTTCAAAGGGGTCCTACTCTTTTGATTGGTGCTAGTACGCTTTTCTTACTGGAGAGGAGGACAGAAGAACATATCTTATAGAGCTCCAATTTGTATAGAGTTCCATTTTGTATCGTTTTATTCAAGTTTCTGTTAAGTGATAAGGATAAGGCAGTGATAGTTTCAATATTTTTTAATTCAAGTTTCATTGTTATTGTGTTTTCTGTAACAGTTAGAATAGAACTTTATTATATACTCTATTAACAGTTGTTATACATACTCTTTGAACTTCATTTTGTTGTGTGTTATTGTTTCAATATGTTAACAGATAAGGAGATAAGGATCCACTAGCATTGATTAATTAGTTTTCTTTAATAGTTAGAACTATAGCTGGGTTATGTGTACTCTTTCAAGTATTCAATTTGTTGATCTACTAGCAATATTTTGGTGAGGCTATTTGAACTTTGAAGCGGAGCAATTACTGGAGCAAAGTTTTAATAAGTGAGTAATATCTGTTCTATCATCTGTGTATCTATCCTGCTACTGTTGGTATCCTTTGTGTAACTATATATGTACGTATATGTATGTTCCATTCTCCTGTGTTTGCATTTTCCTCTCCTATTCCTTCCTTTTATAGTGTTTGAGAAACATCTTTGGATGATAGTAGCTTCCTATATCAACTTGATATGTTTAAGAATCACATTCCTTAATGATTCCACATCTAAAGGTTGAATTGAACCTGCGAAATTTGCATATTTATTAATGAACTTATCACTATCCTTGGAAAATTCAAGTGGGAATTGGGTAAGTTTCATTCTTGAAGAGGAAAAGATTACTAGTTTGTGTGATAGGAAACATCTTCTAGGCCTTGTTGAAGTGAGTAGGGATACTCTGTTTCCACTTAATATGGTTGTTTGATCATGAGTACTTAATTTGGTTACAAATACAGTTATATCTCCTTTTTTTCTTTTTGGAGTGGAATCCTTTGTTGAATTTCAAGGTTAAGTGGGCAGCAAAATTCCCTAAAACCTCAGCTAAGTCCAAAGTTGTACAAAACCCTTAAAGGACAAAGGCACTCTTCTTGCAGCCATGACTAAATCAAGGAAATAATGATTTGTCTCATTGTTGGTCGGCCTTTGATTACTGAAGAGCTTGTCTTATTGGTAGCTCTTCACACCACACCTTTTTAAGTCTCTACTTCTTGGAGTTAGTGGAGAAATTAAAATACTAATAGCATAACCTTTTGTCTTTGCTTTTTCTGACCTATATTTACGATATAGTTTACTCAATAGAACAAGGTTCATAAATTGTTGAAAATGGTATCTTAAAGCATAATTTTATGCTTGTGATTTTCATTCTAATTAGAATTATTTAAGTAGGAGACTTTTGCCTTGACAACAATATACCCAATTATTTTTTAAATACTTTTTAGGTAAAATAATAATGGAGAATATGGAATCACTGTGGTAAGTCCGATCTAATATGAAATTATTTTTCATCTACTCAAGCATCTGATGGGAATATCCAATATAACTATATATTTTGTGGTAGAATATTTAAAAAGAGAGGAATTTATAGAATGAAAGAATATCTTGTTGGTGTTAAGGGTAACATTGCTTCTTGGAAAAAAGTACTATTTAATGTGTGTGATACAATTGGAAAATATTTGCAGCAACAAATAAAAAAGAAAAAGGAAAATAAAGAGGCTCATGATATATCTTTTGGAGATGATGAAGCACCACAAGTATTAGATAAAGGAAAAAAAGAAAGCTACTATTGACATAGATTCTTATTTTTCTCCAAGAACAACTCCTGGTTCTCACCTTAGTCTAAAAAATGTTTTGGTTAATAAGGATGTTGTTTTGCGATGTAAAAGAGTATGGGCTAGATAGTTCTATCATTCATGTATTCTTTTAAATGCTTTAAATTCATCATATTTTCAAGAAGCAATAGATGTTACAATAGCAATAGGTCTAAGATTTAAGGTACCATCTTATTATGAGTTGCGTGTGTCTTTGCTTCAAGATTTAAAAAAGGAATGTCAACTAATTGTGGATATATATAAGTCTAACTGGGAATCAACAGGATGCACTATTATGGAAGACGAGTGGATTGATCAAAGACAAAGAACCTTGATTAATTTCTTGGTTTATTTTAATATTGGAACAACTTTTATTAAGTCTGTTGATGCTTCTAACATGGTAAAAAGTGTTAATGCTTTATCTAAATTATTCTTTGAAATTGTCGAGTGAGCTAGACCAAAGAATGTTGTGCATTTTGTTACAGATAATGCAACTAATTATGTATCAGTTGGGTACTTATTATAATCAAAAGTATGGACATATTTATTGGTCTCCATGCACTGCTCATTGTATAAATCTTATTTTAAAAGATATTGGTAGTATGGACCATATTTCTAGTCTTGCTTCATGCGCATCTAAGATCATAATTTTTGTGTATAATCATGTCACATTTTTGTCTTAGTTAAGAAAGCAAGGAGATTGGGTTGAGATCATGCGTCCATTACTATCAGGTTTGCAACTACATTTATTACTTTGAAAAGTATTTATGAACATAAGCAACTACTTCAAAATTTAGTGACAACTAAACACTTTTCAAGTCATAAATTATCAAAGAGTGAAAAAGGAAAAGAATTTTGTGCTATTATTCTAGATAATAAAATTGGGATGCTTGCTTGATCATTGTGAAGATTGTGGCTCCGCTTATAAGGCTGTTAAGGATTGTTGACTCAGATGAGAAGCCATCTTTAAGGTATATATATGATGGTATGTATAGAGCTCACAAAACAATTAAAGGGAAGGAGAAATTATATAAGCCTTATATAGATATTATTGATCAATGATGGGATAAACATCTTACTCAAAGGATCCACTTAGCAGCTTATTTTCTCAATCCTTATTGCTTATATAGTGGAGAAGCACGTACAATTGATATTATGGGTGATTTGTTTGTTGTGATTGAATGCAAAGGTATTTTCTCCATTGAAGAGCAATCATACGTGATAAATGAAATCAAATTGTATCATGAAGGTTTAGAGAGTTTTTTTAGATCATCAACAAAGAGAGAACTTATGATGAAAAAAATGTAGCCAGGTAAGTTTTATACGTTTAATTCATCATATACTTATTAATAATATATATTTTTATCATAACTATTAATTTAAAATACAGATGAGTGGTGGAGATTATTCAATGATAGTGCTCCAATATTGAGAAAACTTACTATTAGGTTACTCAGCCAAATAGCTTCTGCATCACGTTGTGAACGTAATTGGAGTGCTTTTAAATGTATTCATACAAAGAAACAAAATCGTTTAGAACATCAAAGACCTAATGACCTTGTTTACGTTACTTATAATTTGAGAATGAAGAACATGTATTTTATAGTTTTGTTTTTATTTCAATAATTTTAATTTTATTATTGATTTTATAATTTCTCTATTATATATTCAGAGTGCTTAGTAAGAAGAGAACATATGATCCAATTGATATTGATGGTATTTAACATACTGATTTTTGGATGGAAGAAGAAGAACCATCGCCTGATCTTGATTATAATGAACTTGAAAAGACGATTTATGAAGAAAATGCATTTGTCACAACAAATGAATTAAGACCATCTGCTGATGGTCAGTTCATATCTTATTTTGATCATATTTAAGTTAAAATTATACTACATTACAAGTTTACAATTGAGAATAATTTCATACATTACTAATTTTTAATTTATTTTAATACAATGAAGAAATTGATGTAAATACTTTGGATGAAAGTTTAGTTTACGAATCTTTAAATAACATTGGAGAATTTGGAGCTTTTGACGATGATGAGACACATCCTCTTTCAAAAATACAATTTTGATTTTTATTGTTATTTTAAGTTTTATATTAGACTCATATTTATTTATTATTAGTTCATTATGTAATAATAGACATTGTTGTACTTTTATTTCAATAAAATATTTTATTTTTACTTATTCTTATAAGTTTTACTTCTTATTTATTATATACCAATTTTATAGTGGTTTACTACCAGTTGAATCTCTAAACCTTAAACCTTTCTTTTGACCGGTTCAATGTTTGGTCCAGTTTTTAAAAATTGGTTTTTCCTAAAAATGTGTTCTTAGTTTCCGTTGTTCGATTATTAGTTTTTAATTTAACTATTAGAAATTAGGCTTTGAAGTGTGAGTTTTGATAGTTTGGGTTTCTTTAGGATAAAGAGCCAATCCAGTTTCCAAGTAAAAAAAGGGAAAATCGGAGAACTATACGACAATAGGTGAAGGCTGCATAAACTAACAAAAACTGTCTTCCTTCTCCTTCTTTTCCATATTTTTAGGTGGTAAGGATATCAAAAAAATATTCTCCTACATATAAAACATTTCTAGTGTATTCCCTCAATTTGTTTATTTTATAGTGGATTGAGGAGGAAATTGTGAAGATTAACAACACAAAACTCTATTGAAAAGGTATAAAACCTCATATCGGTAAGAAATAAATTCTCTAATTGAATTAAATCCCTTTTATTAGTGATTTTCATTTATCTTAAAGTAGTTTCTAGTTGGAATTATGTCGTGATTGTTTGCAATAACAATTTTGATGAAATTGGATGAAAAATGGAGAAAATGGTTGGAAAATGAAAAAAAAGGAGATTGGGAGAAGAGGAGAGGGGGACGCTAGGGTAGAGGAGAAGAAGAGAATTTTTGAAAAAAAAAGAGAAAGAAGGAAATTGAGTATCATAGGAAATTTTAAGAAAAATTAAAGGGTAAAATGGGAAATGTAAATATCTAAAGGTAATATTGAAATTTAATTCTTAAACGGTTTTTTTGTAATAATAAAAGAATGTGAAGTTGCAAACAATATCTCTACTAGTTAGGGATAAGGTTGTGTACTATTAGATCTCCTCAGATCCTGTGCTTTGGTGAGATTTCTATTGGGTGTTGTTGTTGTAAAATAAAAGAATGTGAAGGTAAAATATGATTTTTTAAATGATTAAATCAAATATAAATTTGTAAATATTTAGGTTCGAAAGATAAATTAAAGAGTAGATTTGACTAATTTAAATAGTTGAGTCTAGAGACCATGTAAACATAACCTTAAACTATATCCTTATAATTATGTAAGGTTCATAAAATTGTGAATTTTATTACTAATAAATTATTTTATAGTAAATCATGTTGTGAATTAGTAATTAATTAAATTAATGATTAATAAATTAAATTTATATTTTTGAAATATATAATTTTAAGAATTTATTTATTAAATAAATAATTCATCAAGTACAAAATGTTCAACGTTTATATTTTATTATGTGTTATGATGTCTATTTTCTGATAGAGAATGATGTATAATAGTTTGAAAATACATTATAAAAATTATGAATATGTGGCTTACTTAGGATAAGCTATATTCGAAGGTTATAAATTGATGAATTGTTGGAGCAATTACCAGGGTATCTTGAGTCCCAGAAAAGTCTTTTGTCAATGGCTAGGTATAGGAGTAGTATAAGAGTATTCTGAGTCCTAGGAATATCCTATGTTAATGGTTAGATATCATAGTAGTATTGGAGGTACCGTATTAGATTGAGGGATTGAGATATCCAACATTTACACATCTGATTACATTTTCGCTTAGTGAGTGATTATGATGAGTAGAGATGAGCTGACAAACTATTGAATATAAGCTTGCTAGTTTAAGCAAGACCCAATTAATTTAGTTAATAGAAAGGTAAAACTTAAATGGTAATTTAAAAATAATATTTTTTTGGGTAAGTCAGTAAAGTTTATAAAAAAATAGAAGTTATTGTAAGTGATAAGTCGACTTGTACATTGTGTAACTCGACTTTCACATGTTTAGTACCGATAAGTCAACTTGTACTTAGGGTAAGTCGACTTATGCAAGGACGGTACTATTATATTGTGCCCTAAAGGCAATCCCCTTTAGCGCGTTTTATTCAAAGTCGTGTTCAGACTTTATGAATAAATAAAGAAAGGCAT
>JAOTIZ010000005.1:20471093-20497059 GCA_027123425.1 Erythroxylum panamense | reverse complement strand
TTGATGATTGAGAATTATCGAAGTGCTATGGGTATATAAATGTGTTTGATTGTGTTGGGATTCCGGACAGGAGGTCCAATGATTGTTGTGATTGATTTGAAATATAGAAGTGCTTATTGTATATGAATATTGGTTTATAGCATGTGTGAGTTTTTATAGCAAATGAAAAGTAAGAGTTTAAAATGATGGGATATGATTGTATAAGAAGAACCTTATGAATTGAGATTTGAATGTGGATGAATTCCAAATGGGAAATTGAATTATTTTTTAATGATGAAAAAAATTATACCAAATTGGATTGGTTTAGATCAAGTGTGTCATGAGTTTCCAACGCTAGTTTGTCTAAAGTATACGTTTTCGGTTGTCGGAATTTGACCCTTTAGTCTTTGTCCTTAAGAGAATTGTTTTCTTTGATTCTGCGTTTTCTTTGATTTGTTTCCGTTTTATGCGGTTGGGTTTTGGGTTCCAACATTTGTGGTATCAGAGCAAGAAGAGATTACAAGGAAATAGAACGATGATAGTTATGGTTTTCTGGAAGAGTTGGGTTCCAGAAACGGGGCCCAACATAAACAAAGGCAAACAAGAAAGCATGCTTTTGGAGATGATTCTAGGCATGGGGAACATCCAGAAGGGACAATATTGATCCAAAAACGTGAAGAAGATGAAGGAATCATCAAAAGATCTAATATAATACAACATTAAACCTCCACCCTGCAAGAACATTCGATATAAGAGAAAGGGAGAATAGAATTTTGAACTCTTCATTTTCTATTTATTTTTCTTTCAGTTTATGTTTGATTTTGTTTTTTATTATGTGTAACCATATTGTGATTTAATTATGTATCTGATAAATGTTCTAATAGATCTAGAATATTAGTTCATAATCTAATTTCATAGCATAGAGATTGAGAAATCCTATGTATGAATGAATCTACCATAATTGAAAGTTGTTGATTGGAAACCTAGAGATAGGTCAACAAAAATCTTCTAGATTAGGGTCAAACCTAACAGTGGAATTCATAAATTGGTAAAGCAATCTTAAAAACTTTAACCTGATTAATTTGGTTGATAAACTTACAATTACCTGTTAGTGGACTTGAGAGACTTATTAGCATACGATATGAATTTTCAAGGTCTAATAGTCAATAAAACAATTGCATAATAAATGGTTAATTATTTAATGTTTTTAGGGGGATTCATTCCCTGGACATTAATTCCTAATATTGATTATTTTCAAAGTGATTTCCTTCGTTCCTATATTCAATATTGCTACCTATTTTATTTTAATTATTAATTTTTATTTTTAAATAAACATCAAAATTCAATTCGTAGGCTAGATAATAGGAAAAAAGGTAATTACTAATAATCATTGTCTTCATGGGATTGACTTGTACTTGTCAATACTGGCTATAGCTATGTCATGCACTTGCGGAAAATTTAATATTGATTTAGAAGTAAACCAATCAGACAATACCTTTGTAATTTCATAAGTAAAGTCTTTTAATTAAGAATATATGAAAATGTTGCCAAACATTTTTTGTAACTTTTTACATAATCCATAATATTAAACAATTTGTGATGTTTTGTATATAATGTATCAACATGTTTTTTTTATTTGATGTATTTGGTTATTATTATCAAATTAAATTATTGAGAAACATTATTAATTCAAATGTCCAACGTTCCTTATAGTAGTATCATCAAATAGTAACAACAAAAGTAATACAACGTTGATAGTTGATTAGATTAGATATAATTGAAAAAATTGTTCGTTCTTTCTAGTTCTTTCTTGGATGAACAGTAAATCCCCCTCTAAAATAGTAACTACTTCCCATTTTAGGCAAGCTATAGCTGAGAGTTGGTAACTTTCCTTATCTGGTAAGTTATATGATAAGCCCCGAGGGAAAGGTTGGATTAGCTACATTTCCCTACTCTTCAAAAGTTTCTAGACAACAAATTCCTCAATAAACAAAAGGCTAGGGGTGCAAATGCATCTAGAAAATCCTAGAGCAATGTTGCTTCTCTAGATAATGCACAAGAAAAGCCTAAGTATTTCTCTTCTACTACAGTAGATGGCATTGTGTCTACTCCATAAGAACTGCTATAGGAAGGGGTCAAGCTTTAGAGTAACACACTCATTGGCTTCTTCCTTAGTAAGAGACCTATTTTCCCATTCATGCATGATTAGGAATTAACCAGGTGGGGAAGCAAAGGTCTAGACCAAAATTCTCCTCACTAAAGATGGTATTTGCTTATTTAAATTCTCTTATTGTGATAGCATGAACAAAATCATGGAAGCTAGTCCTTGGCATGTTGGTTGACAACCAATGTAATACTCACATACCCCCTAGGACGATATGCAAATGCCACACAAAACAGAACTAAAACATACCAAACGTTCCAAAGCATTTCCATAACTCATGTAAACATACATTTCATTTCATCAGATGTTGTTTTTAAACGAAACATATCATACATATTGTACTTATCAAAATACATGCCATAAATTCCAAATCCAACCTATATTAAGGTTATTACAAACCATTTATATCAAAATACGATATATCTCATCATATGGAGTACAACAAAAAAAATTGAACATTTCTAAAATGAAATATATTCTTCTTGGCCATTGTAGTTGTCTTTTTCCCAGTCCTTAAACCTTCTTATCAGAACCTATATGGAGTCAAAACCATCATGCTAAGCATATAGCTTAGTAGGGAATAACTAAACAAGATATAAACTGGTGACTGTTTCTCCTGAAGAGACTATTATTCCTCTCTTGCCAGATATCATAAACCACTATAGCCAAGCTAGTTTTAGAGCTTTGGGGTTTGCTTTATTTGCCATCCTTATGGTAGATGCTCATTCTATCAATTCATTCCATAAGTGGATTGTTTTTCTGGTGTTAAGTAGTCCTTGTATTCTTCTTTAAATGCCTTGAATATATCTGCATTTGACCATTATATGGTCCATTAATTCAAGTTGCTTGTTGCAAAGCTCATAATATATCAATGGAATGGTAAACTTGATTATGTCCTTTGTTAAAATTCTCCCAACCATCCCCAACCAAAGTGTGAATGCGTATGAGGGGTTGGGATCATTATCCCAGACTAGTTTTCTCCACTTTACTCTATTAACTAGTTCCTTTTAAAGAAAGGTTCTGTACGATTTTAAGTTAAATGCCATTTCTCCATTGCCATTTAAGTGAATTTCAACCTGTTTTAATTATTCGCAGGATGGCAAATTGTTCATGATTATTTCCACTCCGCTGCTGCTGTGGTAAGGCCATCTCTATTGATTATTGCTAATAAGCTCAAGGATTGATAAAAAGTTTTAAATGATGAATCTCTTCAATTTTGTACAAAGGACCTTTGTTGTACTAGTTATCAAACCAGAACAATGTGAATCTCCAGTCCCAATTTTGTGGATTACCAAGTTCTGCATCCAATGCTTAGTTCCCAATATCTGCCTCAAATTCCATGACATATTCTGATTGGGTTTTAGTTGAAAGATGCAATTCAATGTATAATCATGGTAAAAGGCACACGGAGGTACTTATCATATCATGCAAGCAACTACAAGAGACCTCTAGTATCTGTTATTGCTTTGGAGTTTACGTTTGGCATTAAAGGTTGGATAGTCAGTCTTTATCATGCTCGAATTTATTTTAATAATATGAAAACTTTTGATGATAAATATTTAGTATAATCTTTATGCTACGTTAGTTTTTATCTACCTTAATAATTTTAAATTGTCTTTTTCATTTTGATACTGAAGAGCATTCTTCCAACTAAAATTTTCTTCTATGATGACTGGTATATTTATTTATTAATTATCATGTGTTGAAAATTACTTTTATAAAATTATTGCATAATTGAGTATAATTTATGTAATAATTTTTCTATATGTAGATAAAATAGTGTGAACTATATATTAGTGATCTCAATTACATGCAGTATGATACTTTTTGCATATGCAGAATTTTCAATTGACTATATCCATGTTATTATTCTTTCATGTTTTAAATGGATTAAATATTTTTTTAAAATGTAAATCACCGTAGGAAATTTTTGTTTAAAGCTATAGACAATTGATAAAAACAATATGCCATTTTGATTTTCTCGTTGTTCAACATTATCATAAGATATTTCGTTTATCATATCATTAAATATTTTTTATTACAATCAAAGATGATTTATTAACATATAATTCGAGTTCGGGCACAAACCGCGAGTCTCGAATTTGAGTCTTTACAAAAACTAGCCCACAATAAAAAGAACTTTCTTTTTAGGTGTAAAATGTTGAGTGACCCAGATCGTCACGACAGGACACAAAACCTGTATTACGGTGTTGTCAAGTACTGAGTTCTTCGCAAGTCTTCTTGTCAGGTTGCATTTCTCTATTACTTTATTGAGGCTTTGAAGGAAGAAGCTAATAATAACAGATCTTTCAAACCCATCTTCTAAAGGTAGTTTCTTTCTTCCTTTTACCAAATTTATCTGTGTTACATGGATCCATCTTTTTTGGCGTTCATATAGTTTCGTGGATTCAATTATTGGGAGTGTCCCTATAAACAATCTGTTGGAAAGATCGAATGATTTCAATGATTATTTTGATTTGACGTATGGAAGAGAGAACCCTTTGGATATGATGGAAAGTTGATGGGTTGAAATTGACGATCCCCTGTCTTTTGTTCGCGTTTCTTAGTTTTCAAACATAACCTGATTATGGTTGTGAAGTTTTTGAACAGTTTTAATAGGTCGGACTTTCGTGCCCTTGTTTTTTTCATTTATTGTCATTTGTTGGGAATTCTTAAAAACTGCAGTGTTTAAACAAAATCTTCATTGTTTTACATTGATAATTTGATATGGGAACTAATGGATGATCTGAATTTTGTATCCACAGATGGGAATCGGACTAAAAGGAGTTATTCTTGTGTTGCTGGCCTTTTTTTTGACCCCAAATGCGGTGTTTGGGATTAGATTTGTGATTGATAGGGAAGAGTGTCTATCTCATGAAGTTAAATATGAAGGAGACACTGTTCATGTTTCCTTTGTTGTAATTAAGGTTGACTCATCTTGGCATTATAGCCATGAAGGTGTTGATCTTGTGGTAAGTTTATGTTCCTTAATTCATTGTAGTTTATTAGAAGTACTCTTTTTACTCTGATGGCATTTACCCTTGCATTTCTAGAGAACTGAGATAGATAACTATTGGAGCTATTTTTTGTCTTGCAATTGACTAGATCTTGAACACGGAATATTTACTCACTTCTTTAGCCTAGTTGTTATTGTTTGCTTCTATTTTAAGCCTTCAGAACATTATGAAAGGGTTTCAGAAATAGTTACGCGGTAAATTAAGTAATCACATGGCACAATGGTGGGAGGCTGGCAGCTGGTTTTAGATTGAGACCATTTGTATGCCTTATATTCATTGTACTTCTCTTTCACAAATATGAATTTAGCTATGCTGCTTTACATTCAAGTTTCATTTACTATCCTTGAGTCTCAAGTGGCTTCCACATTAAAATACGCAGTAATTTCTAACTATGAGATAGAAAGAATTGACTGTAGACCATATTATGAGCTACACATTATGGAGCATACTATAACATGAACAATAGTCATGCAACATTTGGAGGAGGATTTTGTGAACTAATGTATTGCATTCAGGTTATTTTAATAGTAAAAGGTATTAAGTTCTGAATCTTTATTCTTTTGTAGTCATTTAAGACTTAAAAATGTAAACATGGATTTATGTTATAATGGGGATGTAGAAGCATGACTTATTGACATGTATTTAGTTCATGTTTTAATATTGTTCCAATAATATTGTCAGATAAAGGGACCTTCTGGTGCTCAGATCCATGATTTCCGTGACAAGATCAGTGAAAAATTCGAATTTGTAGCTAATCAGAAAGGAGTTCATCGTTTTTGTTTCACTAACAGATCTCCTTATCATGAAACAATTGACTTTGATGTACAAGTCAAGCATTTCACATACTATGATGAGCATGCAAAAGATGGTAAGTGTGACATTTATGCTTCGGATAGTCTGTTGCGCCTCTGTTCTAGAGAACTGGGAAGTGATGCACTTGTCTTGTACATTTACAGAGCATTTCAAACCTGTGTCAGACCAGATAGTGAAGCTAGAGCAGGCTCTCTACAATGTCCAATTTGAACAGCATTGGCTAGAGGCTCAGACTGAACGCCAGGCATTAGGTATGTTTCAGAAGATTGCATCTCCAACTTTTCATCATAGACTTTTTTGTTCCAAGATTTCACAATAACCCCTCTTCCTTAACATTTGCGGTTTACAAATACCCACCTAACTCTGACCTAAATGATGCATGTTGTCCCTGAAGAACTTTTGTGATCTGCCATCGTTGCAGTCCAGTACTTTTCCGTGTGGCATCACATGTACACGTAATATTTCATCATGAGTGTATGTCCTGGACTTGTGGATTCATAATAAAGAGGTTACTTGGTGGACTATGCTGTATCCAGAGAGACAGACAACTAGAATGACAATGGTCTCATTCCCTTTCTATCATAAAAGCCAAATGCTGCCTTCCATTTCATTTTGTTGAAGGAACTAATCAATAGTAGAAAACCAGCTCCTTGGCTTTATACGAGCCACTGTTTTTGTTTGTACAGGAATGAGCATCAATCCACTCTCTTTCTCCAAGCTGTTATTTTCTAATAGTTTTTATTGTTAATGCAGTGAATGAAGCGATGAGTCGTGGGGCAATGCACAAGGCCTTCTATGAATCCGCAGCACTCATAGGTGCTAGCGTTCTCCAAGTTTACCTTCTGCGTCGGCTATTTGAGCGTAAGCTTGGGATTTCCAGAGTCTAGTTAGGTGACTGCTGTGTAATACTTGTTGGATGAATCAAACTTTTTGTTAGACTCGTCTCTGTTTGGTAGCTGTGTGTAAGAGGAATATGTACACGTGCAAGTTTAGAGCATTCAATTATACATAAATTTCAGTGGAATTTAACCAAGTGTTGTTACTTCCACAGAAAATCCCTGTCCATGTGTACTATAATCTGGCATATGAAACTAAGTTAAAATCAATAGTAGCCACGTAAAAGCAATGATATGTGCCTTTTCTAACATCAATCACAAACCATAAGTTTAAGACAAGCAAAGGCGCAAGAAAAATCTAGCCTTGAGATCAATTGGCACTCGTTACAACTTTTCCAGTATTACCATGAAGATGAAATATATTCCACAAGAAAAGCCCATTAACAAGTGCAATATGAAAGAAAAGAATGTCACAAAAGCTCTACAGCTTATACCATACAAAGCAATACCATACAAAGCAAAGACGAGATTCTTCATAGATACGATAAATGTGTATTTGCTCTTTTCTCACCACAGCTCAGTTTTACAATACCAAAAACCAAAAAGCAAACTTCAGCAGGTCACAATCACGGCCCTACACCGTCCGTCTTCTTTAGTAAATATGTAACGGAGTAACGGACGGTTGAACATACTCTCCCCACTGAATCGGACAAGGACCTTATCAAGATTCTGCATGTGGAGTTTGAATGCAGCAGAACCATTTTTTCTGTAGAACAATCATGACCAAGTCAGAGAAGATAAAATAACATAGATTTTCATGTCCCCATCAGGTCCAACACAATTCCTTATTATTCATCAGATGGTAAACATAAAATTAGTAGCTTATCATTGCATGAATATTACAGGAAATTCTAAATCTAAAGCCTTAATAGGATCATAAGACAAATTAATACAAAAGGAATATAATACCAATCAAATAGATCATCAGACAACTTGCACACCATTTTGAAAGTAAAGATTACTTTCACACATCATTGTCAATGTAAAGATCTCATTCTTCAAGGTCCTCACCTGAACTACTAACATGACATGCAGATTTTAGTGCTTGTCACTCATACTCTAAATTGTCCAATATCTTCACCGTGACGGTGTACAAAAATATATGAAGAATAAAACACGACAAGCAAGCTACTTTAACTAAATGGAAACAAAATCTAATCATATTTGCTTTTAAATGCCTGTGAGTGCATGAGTCCTGTTTTCACGAAAATAATAAAGAACAAGAAAATAGTGTGAACTTACAGTCTGAGGCTTGCCAGCATCTGCTGCAGATTTCATACGATGATCAGCTTTCCCTGGTGACTCTGGTTTGCCACCTGTCTTTTTCTCATCTCTTGCCTTGTTGAATATCACAGTAAATCCCTCAGCTGAAGCAGGATCATTAACATCCCATTCACCAAATTTCGGCAAAGGCCTGCCTGTGTCCTGTTAGAATACAAATAAGAGCTCCCCTTGAGAAACGCTGACGTATGTATAGCCAACAGAAGCCACATATTGAAATAGTACACAATCTCATGTTGAAGTACATGCTTATGATTAAATTTGCAAACAAGAATTAAGAGAAACCGCCCATAACTTAATAAAGTACAAGCAGAGCTCTGGAATCAATTAAAAAACAACTAAAAGATCACTTTAGCACGCCAACTGCCCCCAATGAGCTAAAAAAGAAAAAGAAAATCTCAACCCAAAAGGAAAGATGGCTGATAATCTAGGAATAATCAGGATCTGCAGGGAATAAACATAAACATACAAAACAATTTTAACAGTCAACACTATAAAGACAACCCAAACCTTCACATATTTTAGGAGCAATCTACATTCATTATCCTCCTATATGTTCTCCACAACTCTTGCAGCGTTCCCTTAAAAAAAAAAAAACGTCCTCCTTTTAACAGAATAATAAACATAGACACAAAGCAGTTTCAAAGCTCCCTGGCATCCCAACAAGCGGCTACTTAATTTTTTCTGCTTTCAAATTCTTTCCAAAAGATGTATTTGTAATCATACAGTCCCCGCCTTCCTTAAGATCTGATATAATTCTGAAGGGGTGCTCTAATAAGAAAATTTAAGCAGTAACAACAACGAGAAAAAAGGAGAATGAAGACAACACAAGAATCAGACAGAACTAGTGGTAAGCAACGCTGATCAAACTATACCCAGTAAAAGATAGACGGGAACAACCCGAAGACGAAATCAATGAAATACAAGACAAAAGAAAATCACATTAGGAGAATCATCAAAACAACAAATCACCGAAAAACACTCAAAAACATATCACAGGACAAGCTAAAAGAATTTATCAAAGCCCAACAGATACACATCAAAAACACAGACAAAAGGAGAGCACTAACATACCGACATGAATTCTAGAGAGGGGGGGGAGGGATACTTGTAAATGAGAGAGAGAGAGAGAAAGCGAGAGAAGTGACTGGGCCAAAAATGGGCCTTTTCGTCTTGGAAAACTGAACGTATTACAAATAGAATAATCTAAAACGGTGACGGAAAGATGTCCATCATCGCCTATGACATGGCAAGTGATTAGATGGGATGAGCTGGCAGACGGCGTGAATGGAAGAAAAGCTATTGCTCTGCTCGTCTTTAAAATACTTGTAAATACATACACGGAGAAAAGGACAGAATGAAAAGGGACCCAATTATCCAGGCGTCGTTCTAATTTATCATGTTCCAAAGGACAAGTTGAGTTGAGACTATTAAAAAAAACCACAACGGCACAGCCCCTCCCCTTTGTCTTCTGTTTTCTTTGAAGATACAAGTTTTTGGAATTTGGATACTTCGGATATTACCTTTAAAAGAAAAACAAACAGACAGATCGACTGGGCCTTGAAGGACACACATCATATATATATAACAAATGAAAATGATGTTTAGTTATTAACATTGTAGCAAATGGCGGTTGGTTGGTTTTCCTTAGATACAAGCTTCATTTTTTGGCAAAAAAACCAAAATTGATGTACATTTCCTAGCCCGTTGAAATATTCTTGCAGAACGTTGCCAACCTCACAGAAACAAATGCTTTGCTTCCCAATTTTCTCCCAATTATTCTAATTCCTGTTCCCACCAAAATCAATTCTCCACCATCTGCATAAAGTTTAGTTAGTGATCAGACTTTGATATATGAAAGGCTAAAAATTATGCAAAAATAGGAACTCACATGTACAAGAACCTGAATTCAGATTGTTGGCGATCACTCGAAAAACATCATCAACCTAAACTCTCTCGTTAACCAAAACCAAAGCCTTCACTCGCTTCATGTATGGCCAGCAATAACCGTTCCTGAAGCTGCTGCTTAGAGGTATACTCAGGAAGGTCCAGCTGATTGAAGCTGAAAACCAAAAAAGAAGATAAATTAGATCCCACAAACCAAAGAGCATTTGTCCAACGTCCTAACCATCTTCTGTTCTAAACTAACCATGTGTGAGCTGAGGGCAACCGTTCAGGAGATCCATACGCCTTGTGAATCTGAAATCTTTGAGGACCAGAGATGCCTTGCAGGGCTTTGAAACCCTCCAGTGGAACCTGAGCCACCAACATATTGGCAATTGATGTATTAAATATAGTCATCTAAGGCCTTTTACACGGTGGAAATATTGCATAAAGCAACTTTGATGAATCATTTTAACCATATTCCAAAAGTAGCAAAGGAATATGAAAATTTGACAGATACCTTTGATGTCCCAGTTACAAACTGCAGCAACCTTGCCATGTCTTCCTTGCTGAAACCTTTAACAGCCTCCCAAAACCATTGAACAACACCAGATGCTGCAGTATAGCCTGTGTACTCGGTGTTGGCCTTTAGATCATCCACTACAACGACCAGAAAAAAGACAAACTCTTAGCAAGAAATCAAGCCAAGTAAATTTTCAAACAAATTTACCAGAAAGCCAACTCACAGTCTATTTCTGGAAGTCCACTAATTAGAAGCTCAAGCTCTTTATCATTGAAAATGGATATAAGTTGTCGTGGAACCAATTCGTCAAAACCTTCAAGGAAGGAAGTGATTTGAGGGCGGATTGCATTTGTCAGAATGTGATCTGCAACAAGATCCACATACTCGTGCTTTGTTTCTTCAGTAACCCTTATATTTCTTCCTCCAGGTTTAAGTTCATAATCAGTAACCTTTGTCAAGCAAAACATTGTAAAAAATTAAGTCAAAAAGTATAAATGGAAGGAGGCAGAAAGCTGAAATCTCTCAATTGAGTTAACCAGTTAAAGATAATCATAATACATTCTAGGAATAGAAGTACCTCAGTTTTCTCATATAGGATGTGCTTCTCCTCGTCAGGATCCATACTGAAAGTCAAGTCAGGTACATCACTTACGTCATTCTGCAAAATACAAAGACAAACAAAAAGTTATAACCTGAATCAAAACACGTGGAAGTGTGCCGAATAACAAAAAAAACAATAAGTTGTAGAATTTATCAAGAGTCTCTGACCTCCAACATCCATTTCAAATTCTTGTAATAATCTGGATCAACGGCCTCTATGTCGTGATATGTAACCTTTACACCAAGAATATGCTTGTAGAAAGATCGAGTAAAATAAACATCCAACAGTTGTCCATCATACAGTGCTTTAGCCACCTGTGAACAAGACAATGTCATGTTGATCAATTGACCAACACCACACAATAATAAACAGAGCCCAAAAAGTGTAGCTGAGAGATTTACCACTCGGCCCACAAACTTGAAATAAGAAAGATGTTCAGTCTGGTAGACAGAATTAGGGTTTGGCTGGAAAGTTGCATTATTCCCCACAGTGGTGAAAAGCAGTGCTCCCTTGTCAAATATAACCCTTGAAAGTAATTGATACCATTCTCTGGTTAGACCCCCGGCATCAATACCCTCTTCACCTTGAAATTGTACATTTAGCCTTCCTTTGAGATCCTGACTAGATCGCATTCTCAACTGATTATAGGAATCCTCCAAAACATATGCCCTTCTAACACTTATCCGTAAAGGACCAGAGAGCTGTTGTTCATGCTGCTGCCTTATTCTTGTGCGGAAGTATGCTCTCTTGTTATCAAAATCAATGAGCCTTGGTGCCTTAAGCATCATACAAAGTGATTTCTCCAACAAACCAGGATTCTGTCTTATGAAAGTATTCAAAAGTCGACGGTGCTTCTCAGCAAACCTGGCAAATGTGACAGCACCATCCAGTTTTCGCTGTGAATCGCCACTACCCATGATCAAGGAGTCGGAACTTCCAGCAGACTCTTTGACTTCTGTTGCAGTGACATTGGCATGATCTTGCTGTATAACTGACTGATTTGCTTGTAACTTTTCACATAAAACAAAGAAAGCTTCAATGAAAGGAAGGAGTCTCTGGGTTCCGGGAGGAAGAGGAGATAATGAAGTCCCTTGAGCATGTTCAACAACATTTATAGATGTAGTTTGACTCAAAGCATTCTGACCCAGCTGTGTCTCAGTCAAGCCTATACATTCACTCAATTCTCGCCATAATGGCTCAAGTGCAATGTTTAGGCTCCACATGTTATCTTGCTCTTCTGGTTCCTCGTTGCTCTCAGTGCCTTTATTCTCATTTAGACAAGACGAAATGAGTGAGCTAAGTGCCTGTAGCACACGTAGGATTGCTGCCCCCGCCATGGATCCAGCACTAAGACCTAGCATGTGCGTATTTCTGAGCGTAACAAGTTCATTGACAGCTGAACAGCTCAAACCATTAGCCAATTCAGAAAGCTCCCCAATAAAGAAGATACGGTGAGTTGCAGCAACTGAGGCAAGTTTCTTTAGTACTTCTCCAGTTAGTGTATACACTTTATCGGATAACCTGGACAAGATATTGGGAAGCTAAGAAACCGACAGTCTACTTCAGCAAGAGAAAACTGATGAAGAAAACGATACAACACAGAAAAGGAATAATTGCATAATAGAAAAAAAAGGATCAACAATGCAGGAATGGTCCATGTAGTACGCCAGGTAAACAAAGGAAAAAAAAAACAGCAAAACAGTTAAATTCACAAGTGCTGAAACAATACCCATCGCGACCAAGAAGGCTGCACAGATTGCGCAAATCAGATTGTGGCAGCTTCAAGAAAATACTATATGTATCAATGCTCGTCTTTCCATCAGAGGAACATAAGTCAGCATCAGTAGGTTTATCGTCTTGACTTGAATTGGGTCCAAGAGAAGAAGGATCATTGCAGACATTCTCCGAACCTTCACTTGTAGTTGGTTTTTGGGATTTTTCAGCCTGTACAGATTGAACCGAGGGCTCTACCTTAGATGCTGCCGTATAAACTACTACTTGGAGTAACCCCATGACCTGCATGATAAAACACATCATCATCAGGCTTAAAAAGATAACTGAGCAAGAAAATGGAACAGGCTACCAAACTCTTGCAACAAAAAATGCACCCTCCTATCAACCATATGTTCAACTCGAATAGGATAAATGGAAACAGTTTCTAAAATCAGTTAAAAAGGAGATCCCTTCTACCTGTTCAAGATGGGCAGTGCTGCGCAAAAAAAGTGGTCGATTCAAGAGCTTCAAGAACAATATTAAAGGAACATCATTTGTTTCTTCCAAAGATTTTTCCAAATCAACTCTATCCTCTAGTTTCTCCTTGCCTTTGTCCATCTTAGCTTCTAATTTTGTACTGAACGACTCTACAAGTGAAGGATCCAAGTGAAACAGCATATTTGCAATAGATGAATGATTTGTTGCCAAATATGTCAAAATCTCAAGAATCCGACGCAATACCAATGGGGGAAGACCTGTTGGTCAACAAATCATGTATTACTAAATTGACCCACAAATGAATAGAGGTAAATGTGATCAGAGAACATCAGAGAACTACCATCCAACAACTGTGATCTACAATAAACAACATTTGATTGACAGCCATAAAGCCTTTGAGAATTGATTGTTGCCAATCCACTCACTGACCCCTCCACCTCTGGTTTGATCATATCCAGCAAAAGGCGGACTAAAGTTGCCCTTGTAACACTATGTGCACAAAGGTTTAGGAGAAGCCGCTGAAGAAGGCCTTTCCCAAGGGGCTACAACCACAGAAATAAAAGTAAGCTTTATTTGATACTGGATTAGAGATATAAAAGTAAACACTGAGCAATAGGAGACTCCACTTATCAAAGTTCACAAAATTCGAAGAGTATTACAATATTATAATGTAAATCAATCCAATATATGAAAAGACAATGCAAGATAGCTACTGAAGATTAAAAACAAAAAGAATGCACAACTCCCAGCATCCAAACTAGGTAACCACTATAAGAAAGAATCACTTACCTGCGCTAATCGTAGAAGGTTGATTAAAGCTTTTAATGCCTTGGCATCCAACAGTGGTTCCCCTTCTATTTCCTTCACCTTTATGCTATCTGCAATTACAGAAGTTGCCCTTCTACCTATACTAACTCCAACCCCTCTGTCCATAGCTGTCTGTCTATCAAGACCCAAACCATTTCTACGAGTCAATCTGTGGCTGCTACCAAATAGGCTTCGAGCCTGATAATGACTCATTGCTCTATCCCTTAGCAGTTGTGCTTCAGCAAGTAATGGTGATGGTAGTGCTGATAACACTGCTTCTGAAGAAGTCAAAAGCACCTGAAGCAAACACAAACATGTTATCACAGCCAACTATTAAGCATCAGGTGAAGTTCAAATTACAAACCTCCTCTCGCAAATCAGCAGGGAAAGTAGCAATTATTGAAGCATTATCCATGTCAACAGGCTGTCCTTCTGCCTGCTGTGCAATCCTCTGCGCTCTTTGTTGTGCCAAAACTTCTGCTTGGATATCCGGAGGAAGAGCAGCCAAAAATTCAGGATCAATATCATCAACGGAAGGTGGCATATAAGTTGGAGGTTGGACAGATTGAGCTTGCTGGGAAGCCAAAACTTCTGCACGTAAATCTTCAGGTAAAGCCTCCAGAAAGGTTGGATCAATTGAATTAGCACCAGTAGCCTCGTTATTGATGCTTGTTTGGTATGTCGGATTAGCACCCTGAGCAGCAGCCTCTTCTTCCCTGGACGAGCCTTCATCCTCACCCTGTTCAGAAACAGGAATGGGTTGCTCAGATGAGTTTACCTGAGCATCGGTGCCATTCATGTCAACATCAGTGCTTGCACAATCCAGATTGGGTATCTCCAGACCACGACCACCAGGAGTACCGGAATGTCCATCAGTTTTTGAAGATTCACTACAACCCACATCTTCAACAGGCAGATCATTGGTACTAGCAGGGACTTCAGAACCTCCATCACATGCTGCTGATGTGTTGATATGTTCTACCATTGTGTCTACTTGATCACCTGGGATGCCCTCACCTTCCCCAACTTCCATGCTATCATGCCCATTTGATGTACCACTAGAAATTGGCTGAATCAACATAGGCTCATCTACCTGTAAACAACCACCTGCATCTTCCTCTGTAGATTGATGGTTGACTTGCCCCAGGCAAGGAACAATTTCAGTTGTTGGATTAAGCTGCTGATCCATAACTTCATTACTATTCTCTTGTTGGTGAACCTGAGTTTGGTGACTGCTGATGTTATCACCTTCTACCACTAGTTGGCCATCATTGGATGGTTGATTCCCCTGTACTTCAGAATTCTGCAACTGTATTTCAGCAGGAGAACTGCCAGAAGATATACCTCGCAACTGAGACAAAAACTGTTCCTCCACTGCTTGAGCAATCACAGAAGCTTGGGCTCCTGCTTGTGGCTGACCATCATCAGTCCACCGCCCATCACCTCTTCTCCCCTGTATCTGTAATGAGTCCATACCTAATGAATAATCGGTCAAAGGAGGAGGTGCTGCACCACCTAACCTATCTCCAAAAAGGCTGCTTGGGACATGATCATATGGAAGAATAGGAGCATCAAACATGTAGAAGTGAGCTACATCGAAGCTCCCAGCTGAAACAGCATCTAAATCTCTTGAGGATTGCCCTCCTGTTGACCACATGGACACCAGATCGACAGATTGGGATGGTCTTAATAACAAAGGATGCTGAAATCCATTTACTTCCATCACTGATCGGTCAAAAGAAGACCTACCACTTTGACGGCGTCGTTCAAGACCCAAAGGCCTACGTAGACCAAAGAGGTCATCTACATTCACTCCTTCAAAAGGCTCAGCCGCCACATCTATTAGCCCACTTGCAGCTCCAGGCTGTCCAAGTACCTGCAAGTGGTCTAACCCATCAAAGGCTTCCCTCCACCGTACCTCTATGACACGATTCTCATGAAAATCATCATCCTCTTCGTCGATCATGTCATCATTGTAGTCATCCCCCAGACCAGTATCATCATGGTCATCCGCATCTGTATCAGCTAGAGACATCATCCCGGCACCATCTTCAGCAATATCCTCATCTTCATCCTCTCCTTCATCATCGTCCTCATCATCCTCACCCTCATCTCCCATGTCATCGTCTTCATCACCCATATCATCATTGACCCTATTTTCAACCCGGAAAGTCATCTCAATTTGGTCAGTGTTGTGTAGAACACCACCTTCTTCCATTTCCTCACGCATGAAATCCATCCCAATCTCCATCTCAGGGTTAGCTGGCATTGTCTCCTCTACTTCTATCCTCATATCTTGCTCTGAAGTTTGATTTGGACGCGCATCATGACTACCCACAAACAGAGAATTTCCTTGGTGCCGCTGCTCTTCCATTTGCTCATGATCAGTGTGCTGTTGTGTGCCACCATTGTTCTCATTATGCTCTACTGTCTCAGCAGCTGTAGTTGTCTGATCGTCAGTTCTACCACTTGGCACTATGCTTTTCTTCTTCTCAGACTTGAGAATCTGATCACTAGCATTAGCAGCTCTTGTCAGAGATTCTAAAGCCTTGAGTAGAAGATTAACAATCTTAGGAGTGTCAGGATGGTCTAAATCAATCACTTGAAGAATGCCAGTCAGACAACGTACAATGCCTGCATCAATCATGCTTTTTGCTATATCAGGTGAGCATCCAGAACCAGGTAAGTTGGTAGAGGAAGCATTTTTTGACAATATCGAATAGACCAAATCAGCAAATGCAAAAACCTTTTTATCAGGTGACAAAATGCTTTTACTTGAATTGCTTTCCATGTTTGAAAATGAAGACATGGCTTTAACAAGTTCATTAATCACCCTCCTACGACCTTCACCAGATCGTCCACACAGAACCACCAAGAACCATGAAGCCTTTTCAGATAACTTATCTCTCCATTCATCAGGACCAACAGACTTATCTGTTGATATTGGAAGCAGTCGATGTAAAACATGATGAATTATCCCAGCATGCCCAGGATTATCAATCTGGTTAGATCCCCGGAGTTGACACAGCTCCAAATCCCGTCTCAGGATAACCCCAACTGCATGTACATATGTAAGAAGAATATCACTCAATAATTTCAGAATAAAAGTGACCTTAGCAAGTGCAGCAGATCTTTCCGACTCAGATTCTTTTTTCCTTGTTTCATCAACCTTGGATTTTCCCTTCATCTTCATAGCAGGTTCATCCACCTCCATGGAGGTCAAGTCACTATCACATCCTTCCTGACTTTTTGGTAACGGGTATTTCAAGACAATGTCAAGTAGCTGATCGAGTACTTGAGTAAGGTTAGGTGGAATCTTCTTATGACCCTTGGTACATTTACCTGAACCATCATGTATCTTATTCTCAGTAATTCGGACAGATTCCTCAGCACCTGATACTTTGGATTTGTCCTTTTCCTTCTCTTTTTCCTTGGATAAGACCACCAATGCCCTGCCTCCTGATGATTCCAACTGACAAACTGCAGTTGCTGCTTTCATGAAAACCACAGGATCTCTAGAAATAACAGGTGCCATGGATGTCAAGAATGTTCGCGGGGAGATACGCCCACCATGCCTGCTTCCACTTAAAGTTTGCCGTATCTCCAACTCCATGGCAGTTTGCAAGGTCTGAGGATCTTCAAGAAGATGACGAATGATAGCAGATACAACAGTATCATATCCAGGAAAGAAACAAGTTCTTGGAAGATTGAAAAGTGTAGCTAAGCCTCCCCATTCAAGGAATTGCAATGCTAGAGCATGAGTTTTTGTTAAACGGGCACACAATTGTAGAACAGCCTGCATAATCACAGCTGGAACATGCTCTTTCATCAAGTGACAAGCGACTTGCAGGACCTGATGGCTCTCCTCAATAGTCAGGTAACCAGTGGACTTCCCCAACATTTTTTCAAATGCATTGCAAGATTCTTTTTCAGGGATATCAGGTGCAATTTTTTCCTCCGCAACAGATTCTGGGGCTGATGAAACTGGAAGAGAATCTGTTTGACTTCCTTCGTCAGTGACGGAAGGGATTTTAGGCCTAGACTGCAACATGCTATCCAAGATCAACAGCAAACAACTAATGCATTTTGGTGCAGCTATCTCATTTTTTGGAACATTTCTATCCTTGAAATTCATCAAAGTATCTAATACAACAGATAAGATACCATTCTGTGCAGCAATTTCTCTTACAACTCCATCCTCACAAAGAAGCAAAGCTAAAATACGTGACGTGATACTAAGTGCACTGGAGTCTGTACAAAAATCCAATGGGCAAAGCTTCAGCTGCTGAATAAGATAGGATACCACCTTCAACCGATCTTCCCCTTTGCTACGATTGCAAAGTGTCATGAGCAAATCTGTCAATGAGAAAGCCATTGCATCGTTACTTTGGAGCAACTTCACAGACGCGGTAAGAATATCTTCAACAGGTGGTGCTTTCAGTTTCCCTTCTTCAGCCTGGGAATCTACTGACTTATCCACATTATCAACCTTAGAGCCTTCTGACGAATTTCCCAGTGACAAAGCAAGAGCCCGAGCCAGTTCATCATCCTCCTGCACAGGATCATCAGCATGACTAAACAACCATTCCATGGCCATTTCAACACTATTAGTTTCTACCCTTCTCAAAGCTTCCTCTGCTCGTGCTCTTGTAAAACCCATCTCAACAATTGTTGCAATAGCAGCTTCATCAGGAGGTGGGGGAACAAACCTTTGGTTTGTACTTCCCCCAACACCACTGCGGTTTCTTTTGATATCTCCAACACCAGAATAAATATATGTAACAAGAGAAACAATGGAAGCAACAAAACCTGGGTTACAACTCGGGAACATGGGATGATTCCAAACAGTTAGTATCACATCCAGAACCTGTGATTGCAGCATGCGTACAAAGACTTCAGGATCTCTAGGAATAGGAAACAGCCCAATAGATAAACCAACGGCAACTGTTTGAACAAGTAACTGAGCCTGGGATGCAGAGGTTGGTGATAAAAGCAAAGAGGAATTAACAAAATACTCAAGCACACGACAGTAGCTTTGTAAAGTGTCAAGCAACCATGAACTGTGGGACATTTTAGGTCCTTCACTTGTCTTCTCATGATCAACACCATGTGATGGAAAAGGGTAAGGTAATGTCCACAACAATTGGCTTGTGGCTTCAAATGTAGTGAGCAGCTCCTTAAAGGTTCCTTGGACATAGAAATTATTAACCATTGCTGTGTAACAAGTACGACGCCTGCTATCAAACAATAGGGCAGCCATGTCATCCACAATTTTTCCAAGATATCGACACTTTACAGAGAGTGACATATCAAGCCCAGCAGTAGAATATCCAGAGAAACTCAAAGCCTCAAGAAATATTTTAGCCAAAGCAGTTCCAAGTGTCTTTGAAGCTGAACTCAATAATCCTACATCAGCTCTACGGCGGTTTGGTGATGTAAAACCCTTAACCAATGCTGTGAAGAAAGAGCGCAGTGTAGAAGCCAACCTGTTAAGAATTTCCTGGACAAGAACATCAGGACTTTTCTTTTTCACATCCTGCATAGATGTCTCAGGTACATTTGATGGAACTTCAGATTCAATACTAAGAGCATCCAGGTGCCGGCCGGTTCTCCCACCACGTATACGAGCCAAACCATGTCGACTACGACGATGTAAGCCTTCACCTGAACGAAGTACTGACAAAAACTCACGTTCGCCACCCCAAAGTGACTGAGAACCATTCCTTACCGAAATTGGGTTCATGTATCTCACAACAGGAATATTTGCATCATCATCACTCTCTCTTCCAACAGCATTGGATGAAGATGCATCATTACTCTCAACTTCCTGCTCTGTATGCTTCTTCTCATCCACTTTGGAGTCATTAAACAAAGAAATCTGCCAAATTACTTCCCGGTACGTCCTCCCAATATCCCTTAACACATCTGCATCTGCAGCACCCAATTCGGAGACAACGGTAGAAGTTCCCTTCAGCAAGAAATTGGAAAGAGAGAGTATAGCCTCCAAGCTAGTAAGACATCTCAGAACCTTCATCTGCTCAATAGTATCTACTGCAGCAAGCTGAGTTCCTCCAATTGAAGCTAAGAGTTCATTTGTTGATTTGAGATGTTCTCTCATGAATGAGCACACTGCCCGAGCCAAAGAAGCAGAATGCTGTTGCGAAAAATTCTTGAAGGCAACAGAAATACTTTGGCCAATTGATGTAGATAAAGGCATTAAAGGCAAAGAAAATAATTGCAGAACAGCTTCAATCCCCTTCTTCTCAACAAAGATACGGCAGGTATCACCATTCTGAAGAATAGTTTCAAGAAGACGAGCTGCATTGCTTACACAATCAGGTAAAAATGCCTCGATGTTAACTATTGAAGCATCAGAAAATTGCTCGGTAGTCTGCACTAAACTATCAGTCTTGGAAGACTCTCTTTCATCTGATGGAACCAGACTTTTTTCTAAAGCATCAGTTTCCATGGGAACTGAAGTAGAGCAGGATGGCACATCAGTAGATGTGCAAGAAGCATCAACACTAGATCCAATTTTTGCAATAGTATTCAAGATCTCAATCAGCATATCCACTCCAGGTCCACGTAAAGAAGAAGCATGACGCATGAGTTCATCCAGTCCACTAGACAAGGCTCCTGATATCTCACCAGCAAGGGCACGCAAATATGTTCTAGAAGTAAATATTTTCACAAAACATCTTAAAGCATTGCGGTCTTTTACAGCCTGGAGACCATTGTTGTTTAGGCATAAAGCATCCAAACATTGAGGAATGCACATTATTGCTTCTGCAGAGCAAAAGATGCCATCCATTATGGCATCCAAGAAAGCAGACGGAAGACCAACTGCATCTAAAACTGGAAAACAGGTAGGATCTTTGTGAATCAGATCACTCATGACAGTAGCTGCAAGTGAAAATACACCTCCGCCAAAATCTTTTGCTCTTCTAAAGATGATACATAAGCATTGTGGCAACACATTTTCCTCAGATCCATATACACGGGAAGTGTTCCCAGGGGCATACATGCCAAGGGATATAGCCCGTAATAAAGCTTTCATCAATAAACGTCTGTGATATGAAACTAAAGCTTCAGAATACAGAGGATGTATATTATCTAATTCTGAGGAAGCACTACTGGTGACTTGCAAGTTCCTCTCCACGAAATCTGAATCTTCAACTTGCTGCTTTGAACTATTTTCAACATAAGACACTTCTAATTTTAGGCGAGAGATAGTATCATCTAAACCACCCAACTCTCTAAACAATGCAGCAGCAGGATTACTGTAATCCATGAATGCCTCCAGGATCTGCACAGCAGTTCCAACCAAATGCAAGTGCTGAGGATCTGTATCTTTGAGCAGGGGTAGAAGAGTAGGAATAAACCCTGCTTCTCGCATTGCTGAACAACCTGATGAAGATGAGACCAAAACAGTAACAAGAGATAACAAAGCCTCAGCAAAAACCACAGACCACTTGGAAGTATCACTGACAACAGAATCAATGGCTTTCTGCATAAGGCTGGAGAGTATGCCACGGTGCCCACCAGATGTAACAGCAGCCAATACAGTAGGTTGCCGTGACCGATCTTGAGCAAGAGCAACCAATGATAGCAAGCACAAAATTCTAATTTTCTCAGGCACGGCATCTTCATAGCTCAGTAAGGAAACTAATTCATTCACAAATTCAGGCTCAGAATTAAAGAAAGAAACTAAGTCATCAGCATCACTGCTGGCCTGAACAAGAACTATAAAGGCATATAGACGAATACAAGTGTATTGTTGTCGAGAAGCCAATGAACCAAATGCCCTAGCAAACCGCAGTCTTGTCAACAGTGAAAATCTTAACTTGGGTGGTACATTATACTCGGCCACCAACTTACTCAAAAGTTCTAAATCAGTCTCTGAAACATTGTTGATACCTAGCCGGTGAATAATTTGCAAACCTTGTGTTGACTGTTCTGTTGCACTTAACTCACTCGATGACTCATTCAATGCATAATACTCAAAATGGAGGGTGCAACCCAACTCATAAGCAACAGGGTCACACCAATTAGGTACAGTGCATGCAATTAATCCAAGACCCTCTTCTTTTCCACCCCAGCCTTGTGCAAGAGAAAATAGCTTTGCATTAAGAGAAGCATCTCTAATAGTATACTTGCCAATTGTTTTCTTCAAAAAGGCAGCTAAAGTTTGCAGGCAAGCCTCAATCACATCCGCATCAGTAGAGGCAAGAAGGGACGAAAGATGCTGCTGCAAAAAAACAAAAGGGGAAGAATCGATACTTGAGGAGAAACTAGGGGAGACAAAGAATACATAAGAATTGTTCATAGACGTTCAGGAGAGACGTCAACTAAAATATGGCAAAAAGAATATGGTCACTACAGGACCAATAGATAAAATATAAGGAAATATCCATTAACCGCATGAAAATGAACTTCTTAAAGAAAGAGATACCTCATAAGAACTATAGAAGTGCTTATTCGTACAGTTCTCCAAAATTATCCTGATAACACGGAGAATTTGAAGAACAGCTTCCTTTGGAAACGGAGGATCAGATTCCAAAAAATTATCCTCAACCTGCAAATCTTTTCTTGGCTTTATGTGCTTCTCAAAAAATGAATCAAAATGGTTAAAAAGATCAACCCAGTGATGAAAATCTCCCTGCACCAGTAACAGTTCGGTCAATGGAGCTTAAAACAAATAAAAAAATATACAAGCATCCACAAGTCATCAAATAAGGTTTTAAAGACTAGAAACACAAGGTTCGATACTCACCTTATCAAACTCCCAAACAAAACCTTTAAGGGATTCTTCTATATTCTCAAGAGGAGTGCTAATGACACTGTTGATGAATGATTTGACTTTGGGAGGCTGATATAAAATAGAAGGTGAAAATGTCAGCAAGGCCTCTTAAATTGCTGGGTATCAATTGCAAAAGAAAACAAGCCAACTGTAACACGAAATAAAAAATCTAACTCTTGCAAATAGTACTATATTCTAAAGTAACATGATAATATCTCTCTCATTATTTTGTAGGGTAAACTTTCCAGGATATGTTAAAGTGTCATATATCCATTAGAGAACGTACATCCCCATAATATATCACCAGAGACTAACAATAATGAATTCAACAAGCCATTAACCAAAGAGAGTACAAACTAGAAGTGAGTTTCAACATAATTAATCAATTACTTTAGAATGTCTTGTAGTGCAATTAAGCATAGATTCAACTAGTCATTTGACAAAGAGGAAACCCAATCGCATGCACTATCATCAATCACCTTCATGCAGTTGTCTAGTGTAAATTCACAATTTCTTAATTTGAACCTGAATATAAGATTTAGAAAACTCAGTTTTTGCTTCTTTTTCTCTAAAATTCCATTTTCAACCAAGAAACAAAATTAGGTTAGAAACCTTGACCAAAGTTTCGTTCATTTCAAAGCATTCCCTCGAGTATATCCATTCAAAGTGGGATAGAAAAGGGAGACACGGGCATAAGTTGTCAATCCCGTTTAAGGTTCAAGCAAATTTTTTATGAAATCGATAAATCACCGAATGAGAAAAAGACAGACCACCAAAACGCATAAATGAAGAAACAATTTCATCAACATACTAAAACAACTTCGGAGCTTTAAGAAGAAAAAAGCATCTGGGTTGTGATAAATAAAAGATCACCCAGCAAACAAATCCTTCTAAGTTGATCACTACCAACACAGACTACAACAGCAATCCATAAATCGCAAAAAATACAAGTTCATCACTAAATAAAAACTCTTTTCAGATTTTGAATCCCTACACAAGACGCTCAAAACAGCAACTCAAAATCACAACTACTGAAAAAATGAATTGATGCGGACGTAATCTGACAATAATTATAAGTAACCAGGAAGAAGAAGAAAGATAAGAACTCATTAAAAAAATCAGAAAAGAACCACCAACGTAAGAACACTGATGATAAATTTAAAAAAATGACGACCGCAAGGCAAATTTCCATGAAGAAGCAAGACATGTAAACATATCAAGAAATGGAGCAACTTTTCACATATATGACCACATTCACACAGCCTAAACAACATCATTCAATCAACAACCGCTAACAGCGCACAAATACAAAAACAAAAGGTTATCAATTCAATTTCAACTGGCCATAAAAATCGCACTTCAAACAACACTAAACCGTCAAACTCAACACAATCCACAACTTACACACACCCAAACACTTACACAGAAAAAAAGGAGTGAAAGCAAAAAAGGAATTTACTAACCACTTCTAGAGACCTCCGCCGCTTAATCTTCATGGCGAATCAGAGAGCATTACACGAACAATCAAAATCGATGGAGTATAACGATCAATTCTTCAAAATCCGGAACCGATCGAAAGGCTCCGCCGAATTGGAAAGCCTAAAGCACACGCTCAGTGAATCGTCTGCCAAGTAGGGTTTTGGCAGTGATCGGGCACAAAAATTTCGAATAAAATTGACTAGGGAAAGGAAAATAATGGAAAATCAGGGGTTTAAAAGGATCGACAAACTATGAATACATGCGGTGTAAGCACAGGATTTGCTAAATATCATCAAACTTTACATGTAGAGAGAGAAAATAGGGAAGAGAGAGAAGTTGGGAAGAATCCTAATACCCCGGTAGAGTAGAGGCAAGCCTCAAGAGCGTGGTTGGCGTTTTTATAGACCAAGCAGAACTGAAAAATGAAAATGGACGATGAATATTAATAACAATGTGTTTACCTATAGTTCTACATTATATTTTGACTTGTAAAAAAACATACAGGATTTTGGAATAGATAATTAACTTTATTAATTAAGAACAACGGGATTACTAAAACCGACATGAAACAAATTACAATACAATACGTACAAGTGTCCAGATATGTAAATTGCCACTGAATCTGGAGTCCAGTATTTAATATTTTCTAGCGAGAAAGGGTCCGGTCATTCTAGCCTCTCTCGTTTTAGAAAGGTAAAGGAACTTTCTTCTCTGAATTTTATTTCCAGGTAGAAGTTTAATGCAATGGACAATGAAAAGTGATAAAAAAACAAAAACAAACAGAGGAGGCCCTGTGTACTTTTGTTGGACCTTTCTTACTAATGAAGTATACATCAAAAGGTTGCTAAGGGGTTGGTAACTTTATTCTATGGGCATTAAATTCCAATTCCAATTCTAAAGTCACTTCAATTGCTTGACTCAGAAGAATTTAAAATTTGGAAATCAAGAGCTTAAGTGAATTTTACATATACGATCAAGATTATTAATTCTTATTTAATAATATGAATAAGTTTTAAAAACAATTTACATGGATCCAAAGGATAATTATTAATTACAAAATTTTATAAGGATTTTAGTTGTGATAAATTATAAAGAATATATTTATACCTTCCAAGAAGAATTTACAATTTCATGAACCCAAATAGGATTCGAACCTACGATCAATCAGTTAACAGCCAATCGCTCTACCACTGAGCTACTAAGGAACAATGAGAGATTCAATCTCATAGAGTTCAATTCTCATTCTCAATTCATGACTAATATGAGCTCGAAGTTTCCGTCGTAACTCTCGGAACTTCTTCGTAGTATCTTCGTTCCAAGACTTGTATTATTTGATGATGCCATAGGAATCGTTGCCTGCTCTAGCTGAGATCTTTAGAGATGATTCTGTACAACAATTGATGGAGGATCGTGTTTCAACATAGATGAAAGAAAAGATAGGACTTCTAGTTTCGACGAACGAATAATCATTAAGTCCTCTCCAGGGATTATGAAAGATGTCTACTATAAGT
>JAOTIZ010000005.1:20438589-20449065 GCA_027123425.1 Erythroxylum panamense | reverse complement strand
CATTTATGCTGGAACAGTGGTGATTTGCGACCATTTGTATTTAGGCTGTACTTATTTGATGGGTAAGAGGAGAGAAGAATACGTAAGGAATGAAAAAATAAAATTTAATAAGAGGTAATGATTTGATAACTTATATTTTTATTCCTAATTTTTAGACATTGCTTCATTTATCTCCATTATGAGATAGATGAGAGTTATTTCTTTAATATTATAATTATAATATAATTAATTATAATATAATTAATTAAAATATAATTCATTAATAAGTTAAAACATAATTAATTAAAATATAATTCATTAATTAGTTACAACATAATTAATTAAAATATAATCAATTCATTAATTAAAATATTATAATTAATTAATTACACTATTTTAATTAATTAAAATAAATAAATAAATGAATAATTTTTATTTTGTAATATTTTTTTACAAATAATAATATTAACAATTCATTTATCTTAATCATCTATTACAATAATAATAATAATATTTGTTCAATTCTCATACTTGTAACGATCCGCCGATTGATCTTCAAAAGGACATATGCTTGACGATTTGCTACCATCAGGATTTAGTCTAAGGCACACCGAGTTCTGGGTTTGCTATCACTAGATTAAGCACTCCAACAATGGCACAAGTTCTTTCCTTTCAATTATTTCTCTCCGGCTCTGGTCCTACTAAGCCACTGAAGTCCCATAAGAGAACCCGCAAGTTCACCTCCATTTCTACTCATACGAAAGGTGAGTTGTCTGTTTTTCTGCTCACAAGTTGCATAAAAAGTTGAAGCTCCGGTTCATAGTTCAAACCTTTCTGTTGATCTTGATGGTTGTTGTTATGTTCAGGTTCTCCTGGTCCCGTGAAGAAAATCCACAAGTTAAATTTGGAGGTTTCTCCTCACAGAGCTGGTAACTTCATGGCTTTTTTGTACAATCGGGTGTGACCATAGGATGTTCTTAAAATGTTTCTATTTTGCTTTATATTAGTAGCTTAAGTGATTTTTTGTATGGCATATGCAGTGTCTGCGGTCAGGTTGATGAGAATCGAAATGGGCGGTGCTTTTGCTGATCTCTTGAATGAAAAAGGAAAAGGTTCTGGTGATAACGAAATGGGATATGTTGAAAGAACTCTTGGCTTTCGAACTAAGGATCTGGACGATCGTGATCTTAGACTGGTAAAAACTTCTTAATTCAAGCAACGAAACTTTTTCCTGAAGGCCCTCATTCTAAGTCTTTGGGTATATCTTTTTCTGATTCATTGAAACCATGCAAGACTCATACATACGTATTATAAAACTTGCTTATAGCACCTTGCAGTTAATTAATATGCTTGATTGCTTTATACTTTATATTTTCAGCTATGTTATTAATTCAGTGTAACCACCCAGGTAACAGATATTGTTGGAGGAACGATTCGCTGGAGAAGGTATCTAGATCATTTGATTGGCTGCATGTGCCATGATCAGAGCACATTTAGGAACATGGAACCTCTTCTTTTGCAGGTATTAGTTGCATGTCTCACATGCGTTTGTTTGAATACACTTCATTCTATCCGGTTTGTACACCCAAGTATGCTTGTATAGAAGTAGAATGTTGCCCATTCAAATTGTTTTTGTCATTTGACGTAATGGATTCTTATAACACTTTGGTTAGGACCTCTCAAATGGTTTCTAGCCTTCTAGTGCACTAAACTAGCTTTTCATGTTTGCTGCAATTGGGTTTACTCTATTTTGTTCATTGTGCATAGTCCCTATTGGTTGATTTTTCTTCTTTTCTTCTTTTGACATATGATGAAGTTTTCTCCGGTGATTTTAGTTGATTATTTGTCTATGACCATTTAATTATTGAGACCTGGACTTGCCTTTTTCTCCCTTTTCAACAGATTCTCCGGATAGGTTTTTATGAGATTGTCAAGCTAAATATGCCTCCTTATGCTGTGGTAGATGAGGTATATCCCTTGGAGCATTTTCTTTTTTCTTTTTTTTTCATACATATACTTTATCCAAATCAGTCCAGATTTTAAACAGTTTTTCAATATTGCAAAAGAGTTTCTTGAAAATGTGTACCAATGTGTTTTATCTAGTGGTTCTGGTTTTGTAACTTCAGAACGTGAGACTCGCAAAAGTTGCATTGAGAGTTGGTGCTGGTAACATGGTGAATGGTATTCTACGGAAGCTAGTGTCTCTAAAGGTTTGATACTTCAGTTCTAATCAATTTTGGGCAAGTTGAGTGGTAGTTCTTAGAAGCTACTGAATTGTTGTATCTGCAGGAAAATAATTCCCTGCCCCTTCCTCGATTGGAGGGTGATGATCGAGCCCAAGCACGTGCTCTTGCAACTCTTTATTCTCATCCTGTGGTCAGTTTGTAGTTATAGCTATGTAACTCCCTATGTCACATTGATCATAAAGTTCTTTGTTGATTTAGCATAATTGATACAATATGAACATTAGCATATTAATTTACAATAATAAGTGGACTTTTTATGAACATAGTTTTGAAGAAAATTCCAAGAAGTTAACGTTTCTGCAAAGTAAATAAGCTCTTGTAGCATAATTCATTATCATTTCAAACGTGCACAAGTTTTTATGATCTCAACTTATTCTCCAATGAGTCATTAATATCTCTGGTAAACTCGAAGTTAGATTATCCCTATGCTATTCTACTTAGGTTCCAATTCTACTTGGTTTTCTGCTAATGTTGTTATAGATTTAAAGATATTATTATAGATTGTCAAGATATGTAACTGACAGGATATATAATTGATAGGATATTCCAAGGCCTGATTATAGGCTTGATTATAGGGTTACTTTCTCTAATTAATGTTGATCTAGTTGTGTACATATGTAACCTTAATTTGTAGAAAGCATTAAGAAAAATCAAATACCTTCCTCCTTTTGTTAAATAGTATTAGAGACTAGCGAATAAAACTCTTGTTTTTGTTTCTTTTTCATCTTCTTCTACTTGAAGTTTTGCCTAGAAGAGTAGAACGCTGCATTTTTTTGGGTTACCAATTTCAGGTAACCATTTGAACTCACTGTTGACACTAATAAGAGTGTTACTTGTTGGTGAGCCACCCCCTGAAGTCTGGACCTTAGAAACTCTATGCATGAGTCCCACGCGTCAACCACAGATCGTGCTCTCCCACTTGCATACTGTGCTTCACAGCGTGTGGAACTACGCTTAGACCTTCGTTCAGGTTCTTCGATGTCAACTCCTTATTGGTGCTTTTGAAGGTTTGTTCCACTCAACATCTTAATAGGCATACTAGCTACCTTGTACCGCCATTCTCTCTAGCCAAATTCTCTCTCGCCATAGTTGCAATTGACATAATTGAAGTGTGAGGCTAATTGATTGCATGCCGTCCCTCAATAGGCATGCTACCCCTCAGTTCCTCACCATTGGTATACCGATAACCTTTGTAGAATTGATTAGTCTTCTGCCTAGGTATGGTTGACGCGTTAACTGACTATTAGGAAGGTCAGTTTTGTTAAGTATCTTAAAAGAGTTGGTTCTAACATAATTACTGATTCAGATTCAGATTTAGATTCATTATTTTAATGGTTATTCTTCAGTTTGTTTGTCTATTTTATTTTTTTGGCTAATGAACAAAAAGGTTTGGTCGTGATAGATGCCATTCTTGGGATGCCTAAGATTACAAAACATAGATTAATTGGTCCCAATTATTTAGATTGGTGTAAGATAGGTCGAATTTACTCAAAAGCATTTCTATGGACCATTACCTTATTGATGATCCTCCATCGAATCATAATTGTAAGGAGTGGTTATGGGATAATGCCTGAATATTCTTGCAAATAAGGAATTCTATTGATATAGGTCGTCAACTTGATCAATCGCGGTGAGTATGCCAAAGAATAGATGGAATATTTAAATTCCTTATATTCAGAAAAAGGAGAAAGTTTCTTGCATTTATGAAGTGTGTAAGGGTTTTTATCGAGCTGAACAACAGGATCAATCCCTTGTACATACTTTATGAATTTGATAAAAATCTATGAGGAATTGAATGTCTTGCTACCTTTTAGTCTTGACATTAAAGTTGAGCAAGCTTAAAGAGAGAAAATGGTAATAATGTGTTTTTTGGCTAGTTTTAAATCTCAGTTTGAGATTGCTAAGTTTCAAATTCTTTTTAGTACTGAGATTTTCTCCTTGTATGAGGTCTTTACTTGGATACTCCATGTAGATGTGCGTTTGTTGATCCTAAGATTCAAACTTGTACTGTTTTGTGAGTCGATATAATGGATTTGACACTGAAAAATCATCTCATTGGAATAATAATAGAGGAGTAGGGAATTAAGACAATAAAAATCAGGATGCAAGAGTAATTATCTATCCGATTTTGTCATAAACCAAATCATACCAAAATGCATGTCCCAAAAGATACAAAATAAGTATAAAAAATCTTAATAAGCTCATATTGCATCTATTATTACATCACCTCGCTCATCCATTGAGTATACAATTATAACTTTTGGATACGAGTTTGCTAAATTCTCTTAGTACCAAGAAGTATTAATAAATTCTTCTCATCACTGCCATTCTTTACTCAAGTAACTTTCCTCTTCCTCACAATTATTGATTTAAAGGCTTCATTGTCGTTCTCGTCTTCTTGAGATTCTTTTCTTTTCTCTTTGAATCAGCCTTTCATCACTCATTTATTTGATTCAAACAGTTAGCCTTCATCGCTGATTAATTTCGTTAAGTAGTTGGCTACACATAGAAGTGAAGGACAATGACAGAAAACAAGGAGAGTGGATCAATCATTGTGGCTTCATCAGATGAAGTAACTAAGACTCAATTTTTAGTGGATTTGCATACCATTCAAACTGCCTACAAATTGGATGGAAAAATTTATCTAAAGTGGTCACAACTTGTTTGAAGTATCTTGAAAGGTAAGGGAAAGATTAGTCATTTGTTAGGAACTGGACCAAGGCAAGAAGATCTAGGTTTTGAAGTATGGGATGAGGAGGACTCATTGATCATGGCTTGGCTTTGGAATTCAATGATGCCCAAAATAAGCGATACGATAATGTTCATGGCTACAACCACAGACATTTGGGATGCAATCCAGCAAACGTACTCAAAAGCTAGGGATGCGACCCAAGTGTATGAAGCGAAAGTCAAGACTGTTGATTCCAAACAAGAAAGCAAATTTGTGACTGAATATGCCAACCAATTGAAGTCTTTATGGAAGGAACTTGCTCATTATCGAGTAATTCAGACCAAGTGTCTTGATAATGCTGCTATACTAAAGAGTTCATTGAACAATAGAGTCTATGACTTCCTTGTGAGATTGAATTCCGAGTTTAATCAAATTAAGATCCAAATACTCGGAAAGCAGAAAATTCCATGCTTTAATGAGGTAGTGGCTATTATTCAGAGTGAAGAAAGTAGAACTGTAATGCTTAATTCTCAACTTGCTGATGGTTCAGCCATGGTAGCTAGGAGTGAAAAAGTAGGTTGGAAAAAGATCTGATGCAGAGACTAGAAAGGGGGTTCAATCCAAGCCTCAAAACTGTGATGACTTGTGGTGCACTGCGTCATACGAAGAAGCAGTGCTGGAAGTTGCATGGAAAGCCTCCTAGTTGTGAGTGGGGATAGAAAGGATACCAAGGGGTAATGGACAAGCGCAGGTTGCTACAAGTACATCCCAACAGGAAGACAAGCAGGACTCAAAGGGCCTCGATCAAGATGAAGTGGAAAGGGTAAGAGCATTCGTTAGCGACAACCAAAAACATGCATGTACATGTACTTTTGTGCATTCAGGTATGTGTTCTTTCTCATTTGGATTAAATGCCTTAGATAAACCTTTTTAGCAATCTTGGATCATGGATTTAGGAGCCACATACCACATGACTCATTCATTCGAACACTTTGCCACCTATTCCCCTTGCCCAAGCAATAAGAAAATAGCCACAATAGATGGATCCTTAGCAACTGTAGCTGACATAGGAGATGTCAAAATAAACCCATGCATAACATTATGAAATGTTCTCCATGTCCCTAAGCTATCCACAAATTTAATATCTATAAAGAAACTCATACTAGATTTACTTTGTAATTTTACATTTCACTCAAGCCATTGTTTATTTCAGGAGAGGGATTCGGGGAAGATGATTGGAAGTGCTAGAGAAAGGGATGGTCTCTACTACCTTGAGGAACCAAACGAGTCAAACATTTCCAAAAGCAAATCACCGTACTCATTCATGTCGGAGTCTGTGTCGTCAAATAAAGAAAAAGTCTTCTTATATCATCGTAGGTTAGGTCATCCATCGTTTAGAATTATTAAATCTTTGTTTCTTGCTTTATTTACAAAGCTAGATGTTGAGAGTTTTCATTGTGAGGTGTGTGAACTTGTTAAACACAAGCATATACCTTTTCTTATTAGCAATAAAAGAAGCACTTTTCTCTTGTTCATACTGATATCTGAGGTCCTTCAATTGTTTCAAATGTGTCAGGGGCACGATGATTTGTGACCTTTATTGATGACTGCACTAGAGTTACCTAGGTTTTCTTGCTCAAACACAAGTCTGACGTTAGTTCTATATTTCCACATTTTGTCTCTATGGTAAAAAAACATATTTGGTGTAAATATCAAGAGACTTAGATTAGACAATGCCAAAGACTACTTCATCCAAACTATTACTCCCTATTGTCAAAAAGAAGGGATACTTCATGAGTCTTCCTGTGTCAAAACACCCCAACAAAATGGACACCCTTTAGACCAAACACGAGCATTGTTATTTCAGAAAAATGTACCAAGATCTTTTTAGGGGGAAGTAGTTCTAATAGCTACCCATCTCATTGATAGTAACAGACTACCCTTTAGAGTCCTAGGATTCAAATTCCAATGGAAGTACTCTCTTCATTCTACCCAAATAATCCACTACAAACAATCTTGTACCTCACATTTTTGGGTGTGTGTCCTTTGTTCACAATCTTGTACCTCACATTTTTGGGTGTGTGTCCTTTGTTCATTTTCATAGCCAAGATCACGGGAAATTGGATCCTAGAGCACTGAAGTGCATCTTTGTAAGGTATTCATCAACTAAAACAGGGTATAAGTGCTATCATCCTCCTTCCAAGAAATTTCATGTGTCTCGAGATGTAACCTTTAATGAACAAGAAGCCTATTTTGTCCAACCTTATCTTTAGTGCGAGAATCTCAAGGAAGATAAGGAGTTCATTCTTGGATTGTCTGAATATGATCCCATACTTCTATCTAAACCCAGTCAAATGCCTTCAGCTCAACCAGAACCAAACCATGTGTCCAAACCAAAATCTCCTGAATCTGAACCTGAACCCGAACCCATTCTTGAACCTGAATATGCTTCTGGAGATGCGAGATTTGGCAAAAATTTGATGTACTCTAAGGAAGAAAAAGGTCAATTCGGAATCTATGCATGTACAAGAATATGATCTAATCTAGATTCCTCAAGTGAGATAACAATTTCTGATTTCCCTACTTTGCAAACTGAAACTGGGGTACAAATTAATGAGGAAGATTAGGACCAACCAATTGCCATTAGGAAAGGAACTAGAACATGCACCAAAAGTCTGTTATACCTGTCAATAAACTACAAAGAATGTTTGGTAGAGAGACGGCTTTCATTGACACTATACAATAGGGGTTATTCCCCTTTTTAAAAGTACACGGTTCACCAAAGCAGAAATAACTGGTTTGGTAACTGCCTCTAATAAAAGCAGAAATAACTGCTTTGGTAATAACTATTTACAGTTACTGAAATAATAACTATCTTTAATAACTGTCTTGATCGGGAGTATATTCTGAAATAATATTTAATTATTTTAACACTCTCCCTCAAGCTGGGAGGTAGATATTATCAACCCCCAGCTTGCTAATAATGTTTTCAAATTGATGTCCAGTCAGCCCTTTGGTAAAAATATCTGCAATTTGCTGTTGACTGGATACAAAGGATGTGCTAATCAGGCCACTCTCTAGCTTCTCCCTGATAAAATGTTTATCAACTTCAATATGCTTTGTCCTTTCATGCTGGACTGGGTTGTGAGCTATACTTATAGCTGATTTATTATCACAATAGAGCTTCATAGGTTTCTCCCATCTGACCTTCAGATCATCAAGTAGAATTTTCAGCCACAATAACTCACATATTCCTTGTGCCATTGCCCTGAACTCAGCTTCTACACTTGATCTGGCAACAACCCCCCTATTTTTTACTTCTCCATGTTATGAGATTTCCTCCCAAAAAGGTGCAACATCTAGACGTTGATCTTCTGTCCACTATTGAACCTGCATAATCTACATTTGTATAAGCTTCCAAATATATGCTATTTCCTCGGCTGAATAGCACTCCTCTTCTTGATATTTCCTTTAAATATTTGAGAACACGATGGACTGCCTGAAGGTGGCACTCTTTAGGTTTGTGCATGGACTGACTAATTAAACTTACAGTAAAGGCTATGTCTGGCCTTGTTTAAGACAAGTATATTAGTCGGTCTGCTAGTCGTTGGTACATCCTAGTGTCCACTGGTGCCTCATCTTCTGCCGCTCCCAGCTTAGTATTTGGGTCCAAGGGTGTCCCAATAGGTTTACATCCAGTCAAACCTGTCTCTGTCATTAAATCAATAATATACTTTTGCTGACAAATGGAAAGGGCACACGCTTGTGTTTAGCAGGCTCATACCCTTCACATTGAAACTCTTCTATCCTATTGGTCGAAAACAAGGAAGGAAACATTTTTTATAACAAAGGAGGGTTGTCCTAGGCGGTGATGGTAGAGCCAATTTTTTCTGAATATGTCTGATGTGTTTCGGATGGTAGGTTGGATGGAGAAATGATGTCTGATTTTTCTTGTTTGGTCGATGTCTCAAGGTAATAGAGGCCATCCTTTGCCCTAGCATGTCCAATCCTCCTCCTCGAATCCCTTTCCTGAAATAAACAGAAATCTTGATGAAAGAATACATGGCAATTTGTATCAGAAATTAGTTTTTTTGACAGAAACAAGGTTGGTAGATAGTTTAGGGATATGAAAGACATTTTTAAGAATCAAACTAGTGGTTAGGTTAATGTCACCAACACCAGCAATAGTTATTAAGGATCCAGCTGCAGTAGATATTTTTTTGTTACGAGAGTAGGGTTTATAGGTTGTGAAAAGGGTTGAGGTATTGGTCATATGGTCTGTAGCTCCTGAATCAATTATCCAGGAACCTTGGGAAGGGAAGTGGACTAAGGCACTTACACTGACCAGAGCGAGTGACTCACCAGAAAATGCATGAGAGTTACTACCTGAAGGAGCAGATAAGTCCCTTAGTTTGTCTAGTTCAAGAGTCAGTCTGTTAATTTCTTCCTGGTTCAACTTCCTTGTGTCTAGAGCTAGCTGCTTCTGCTCTGCTGCAGCAGCCGCATGCGCATGCGCCTATCCACCTTTTCTACGTTGTCCCGATCTCTGATTCCACTCTTGATTTATCTGAGACTCTCCTTTCTGTCCCCAATCTCGCCTTAGAGGCTTGCCTTGTAACTTCCAACATTTATCCCTTGTGTGCCTAGGTTTTTTGCAGAATGTGCACCACAATTCATCAAATTTTTGCTGTCCAGATCTTCCTCCTTCAATTCTGCCCTGTTTGGTAGCCACCATTGTGCCACTTTCGAGTGTTTGATTATCACTTAACCATTCTCCTACTTTCTTATCCTTGAATAAGTGCTACCACCTCATTTAAAGATGGAACCTCCTGCTGCCTTAATATTTGGACCTTGACCTGATCATATTCAGGGTTCAATCCCACAAGAAAATCGTATACTTTGTCTTGTTCCACAAAATTCTTCAGTAGAGCAGCATCTGATAATGATGCAGTTCCTCCCATAACATTTTCAACGGGTTGGCATATTCTGTCATTGACTTACTCCCTTGTTTTGTTGCCATTTTTCTCACTTTCACCTCATATATTTGGCTGCATCTTTGGCCTTTGAATATGTCTGATGAAGTGTGTCCCAAATGTCTATGGCAGTTGACAAGAACATGCATAGATCACTAATTTCAGGAATCACGGAATTTCACATCCAGGCTATGAGTCCTCCTCATCCCAAGCTTCAAACCGTGGGTCCTCGTCCTTAGGACCAGTTCCATTTGGATGGCTCAACCTCGTCTTTCCTTTCAAGATGGTTCGAATAAACTGAGACCATTTCAGATAGCTTTTGCCATCCAGTTTGAAGGCTGGTTGGATGGTAGGCAAATCCCCCAGAGGAGGTTGCACTAGGGAGTTTGTCATTCCCTGCTGCACACTTGTTCCCTCAATTTCTGACATCTTTTGGGATTAAGGACAATTGATATGATAATATGGATCGTACCAGCAATGAAAGCTGATACAAAGAGAATTACTGGAATTGTAGGGAGAACTTCCAGCAATCAAAGCTGGATGAAAAATGGTAGTTATTGATCTGACAATGAAGGTCATATCAGAAGAGGATGAAACTTACAGTTGA
>JAOTIZ010000005.1:20417488-20438489 GCA_027123425.1 Erythroxylum panamense | reverse complement strand
GTCAAAGGGTAGAGAACTTTTACTAATAGAAGTTGGAAAGGGCACACGCTTGTGTTTAGCAAGCTCACACACTTCACATTGAAACTCTTCTACCCTATTGCTTGAAAACAAGGAAGGAAACATATTTTTTATAACAAAGAACGAGGGATGTCCCAGGCGACGATGGTAGAGCCATATTTTTTCGGAATTTGTGAGATGTGTTTCGGATAGGAGACTGGATGGAGAAATAATGTCTGAATTTTCTTGTTTGGCTGATGTCTCAAGGTAGTAGAGGCCATCCTTTGCCTTAGCATGTCCAATCTTCCTCCTCGAATCCCTTTCCTGAAAGAAACAGAAATCTTGATGAAAGAATACATGGCAATTTGTATCAGAAATTAGTTTTTTGACAGAAATAAGGTTGGTAGACAGTTTAGGGACATGAAAGACATTTTTAAGAATCAGACTAGGGGTCAGGTTAATGTCACCAACACCAGCAATAGTAATTAAGGATCCATCTGCAGTAGATATTTGTTTGTTACCAGAGTAGGGTTTATAGGATGTGAAAAAGGTTGAGGTATTGGTCATATGATCTGTAGCTCCTGAATCAATTATCCAGGAACCTTGGGAAGGGGAGTGGACTAAGGCACTTACACTGACCAAAGCAAGAGACTCACCAGAAAATGCAAGAGAGGTACTACCTAAAGGAGCAGATAAGTCCCCTGGTTTGTCTGGTGCAAGAGTCAGTCTGTTAATTTCTTCCTGGTTCAACTTCCCTGTGTCTAGAGCTGGCTGCTCCTGCTCTGCTGCAGCAGCAGCATGCGCATGCGCCTGTCCACCTTTTCTACGTTGTCCCCATCTCTGATTCCACTCTTGATTTATCTGAGATTCTCCTTTCTGTCCCCAATCTCGGCTTGGAGGCTTGCCATGTAGCTTCCAACATTTATCCCTTGTGTGCCTAGGTTTTTTGCAGAATGTGCACCACAATTCATCAAGTTTCTGCTGTCCAGATCTTCCTCCTTCAATTCTGCCCTGTCTGGCAGCCATCATTGCGCCACTTTCCAAGGTTTGATTATCTAACATAACCATCCTCCTACTTTCTTCTCCTCGAATAAGTGCTACCACCTCATTTAAAGATGGAACCTCCTGTCGTCCTAATATTTGGACCCTGACCTGATCATATTCAGGATTCAATCCCACAAGAAAATCATATACTCTATCTTGTTCCACAAAATTCTTCAGTAGAGCAGCATCTTCAGAGCATCTTGTTTGCAGCACCCTATAATGATCTAGTTCCTCCCATAACGTTTTCAACTGATTGGCATATTCTGTCACTGACTTACTGCCCTGTTTTGATGCCATTGTTCTCACTTTCACCTCATATATTTGAGCTGCATCTTTGGCCTTTGAATATGTCTGATGAAGTGTGTCCCAAATGTCTTTGGCAGTTGACAAGAACATGCATGTGTCACTAATTTCAGGAATCATGGAATTCCACATCCATGCTATGATTAAGGCATCCTCTTCATCCCAAGCTTCAAACTGTGGGTCCCCTTCCTTAGGACCAGTTCCATTCAGATGGCTCAACCTCCTCTTTCCTTTCAAGGTGGTTCGAATAAACTGAGACCATTTCAGATAGTTTTTTCCATTCGGTTTGAAGGCTGGTTGGATGGTAGGCAAATCTCCCAAAGGACGCTGCACTGGGGAGTTTGTCATTCCCTGCTACACTCCACTTGTTTCCTCAATTTCTGACATCTTCTGGGATTAAGGACAATCGATTTGATAATATGGAGAGGAGGAGAATAAATCGTATCAACAATGAAGGCTAATACAAAGAGAATTATTAGAATTGTAGGGAGAATTTCCAGCAATCAAGGCTGGATGAAAAATGGCAATCACTGATCTAACAATGAAGGTCAGATCAAAAGAGGATGAAACTTGCAGTCAATTGATCTCCTGGTTCTCTGATACCATGTCAATAAACTACAAAGAATGTTTGGTAGAGAGACTACTTTCATTGACACTATACAATAGGGGTTATTCCCCTTTTTAAAAGTACAAGGTTCACCAAAGCAGAAATAACTGCTTTGGTAACTGCCTCTAATAAAAGCATAAGCAACTGCTTTGGTAATAACTATTTACAGTTACTGAAATAATAACTATCTTTAATAACTGTCTTGATAGGGAGAATATTCTGAAATAATATTTAATTATTTTAACAATACCCACTCTCACGCTACGTGTCCTTTCAAAACTTCTCACCAATATTCAACGCCTTTCTTGTAAACCTCAATGTCACAACCATTCCTATAACCTTATCTAAGGCATTGTCTAATGAAAAATGGAAACAAGCCATGAATGTGGAGATGGAGGCACTAAGAAAGAGTAAAACTTGGAGTTTGCTGAAATTGCCAACTAGAAAAAGCCCGGTGGGCTACAAATGGGTGTATACGGTGAAATATAGGGCTGATGGGTCGATTGAAAGGTACAAGGCAAGATTGGTAGCCAAAGGATACAATTAGACTTATAGGATTGACTATCTAGAGACGTTTGCTCTTGTGACTAAGATGAATACTGTTAGAGTAATTTTATCTCTTGCTGCAAACTATGGTTGGGAACTACAACAATTTGATGTAAAGAATGCATTTCTGCATGGGGATCTTGCAGAGGAGATTCACATGGAAGTCCCACAGGCTATGAAACAAAGGTGATCACCAATATTGTATGTGAGCTGCATAAAGCCTTGTATGGATTGAAACAATCTTCTCGGGCCTGGTTTGGCAGATTTGCAAGGGTCATGTTATCTATGGGATATAAGCAAATTCAAGGGTATCACACATTGTTCAGTAAGCATTTAGCCACAGGGAGAGTAACAGTATTATTAGTTTATGTGGATGACATCATACTAACAGGAGATGATGAGATAGAGTAGCGAATCTTGAGTAATTGTTTAGCTAAGGAGTTTGAGATTAAGACTTTGGGAAGGTTAAAGTATTTTCTGGGAATGAGGTTGCACACTCCAGAAAAAGGGATTTTTATATCCCAATAGAAGGATGTTACTGATTTAATCAAGGAGATAGGTAAAGCTGCATGCAAACCCGCAAGTACACCCATGGAGTCGAACCTTAAGCTAGGAAAAGCAGATGAAGATGTTCCAGTCAATAGGAAAATGTATCAAAGCCTTGTAGGACGACTCATCTATTTGGCTCATACCAGACCTGATGTAACTTATGCTGTAAGCATGGTAAGTCAGTTTATGCATAGTCCTAAAGAAGTCTACTTGCAAGCAGTGCATAGAATTTTGCAATACCTTAAGGGAACACCAGGAAGAGGGATTTTGTTTAAAAGAAATAGAGCTACGACACTTGAAGCATACACTAATGCTGACTATGCAGGATCGATATTTGATAAATCTACATCAGGGTACTGTACCTTTCCTGGAGGGAATCTTGTAACATGGAGAAGCAAGAAACAAGGGTAGTAGCACAATCTAGTGTTGAGGCAGAATTTCGTGCTATGGCACAAGGTATATGTGAATTGCTTTGGTAGAAAATCATTCTAGAAGACTTAAAGATTAAGTGGGATGGTCCTATGAGACTTTACTGTGATAATAAATCAGCAATAAGCATAGCCCACAACCCAATTTAGCATGATAGGACGAAGCACATCGAGGTGGATAGACATTTCATCAAGGAGAAGTTAAACAGTGGCTCGATATGCACTTCGTATGTGTCAACACAGGGGCAACTTGTTGATATTCTCACTAAAGGATTGAGTAGCTCAATGTTTGAGGGTATTGTATCCAAGCTAGGAATGAAAAATTCCTATTCACCAGCTTGAGGGGGAGTGTGAGAATTCATAATTTTGTTTTAGGTAAATATTGGGTATAAGATATGTATTGTTAGGATCCCAAAATTTAAGTGATTTTCAGATAGAGTCAACTTCCTAGTTTAGTTGGATTAGTTTCCTAATTTGTGTCGTACACTTTGTATATATATTACCCATTAAGTGGTTCAATAAAGAACAACTTAAACCCTAAATTTTGATAATAACCCTACTCCTTACAAAGCATTAAGAAAAATCAAATACTTTTCCTCTTTTTGTTATAAATCTATTATCTCTTTTTCCATACAAAAAGTTGATTGCATATGTAAGATAAGTTTTTCACACTTCACATACTTGAACAGTAATCACATGTCTGAGCTTAGTTGGGATAAAAACCATGCTACATGTTTATAGTTTGTGTTACAAGTTTTTTTTTATGAACAACTACAGTGAAACTATATGATGATATCTAGAAGATTAGGATAAATGGTTTTCATGCCTATGATTTCGCTTCATTTATTTTGATGTAGTGGATGGTAAGGCGTTGGACAAAGTATCTAGGACAAGAAGAAGCTATTCGTTTGATGATGTGGAATAATAGCAATCCAACTTTTAGCTTGAGGTTTCTATCTGATTCTTCCTTCTCTTTTTGCCCTTCTTTTGTATGATTATACCATCCTATTACTCTTTCAGGGCAAACAACACAAAAGGGTTTACAAGAGCTGACCTTGTGATGAGGCTTGATTTGTTGAAGGTGCTTATTAACTATACCTTTTTTGATTTATTTTATGCTTAAATAGTGTCATTGATGAAATTTTAAGTGATTTAGATGTATTAATTCTCTACCCATGAACTCCAGGTTTCCTACAAAGTTTCTTTGAATTTGGATCAGTTTGTCTGCATTAAAACAGGGATGCAGGTACTATTATTATTAGCTTTTTCAAGAAAGAAACAAAAAGCTAGTTTAAGAATGATTCTTTTTGTTGTATACCTTTTTAGGATAACCAATTTCTAGGTATCAAAGATTGAGATCCGAAGAGGTAGTTTTTGCTTTCCTAAGAAACTAGGGAATCTTAAAAGACTTTTTTTTAGGAGACTATTTTCTTTTTTTTTATTGGAATGTAGAATCATAGTAGATTGATTCCTATTTTTCTTCCTACACTAAGATGTATATAACCATGTAATTCTAAATCAATTAAAAGAAGACAATTCATTTTCCTTTCCATTTTTTACATGGTATTAGAGCCCTAGGGTTTTTTCTTGGGAGTTCTTTGAGGAACCTTCATTGTTGCGATTTTCTTGGGACTTTATACTTCTCTTTTTCACTTTTGCCGAATAAGTTTACATCTAAGGTTGCCCCAATTTCAAATAAAAGAGGTTTTAATAGTGAGGAGATTGAGAAACTAAGGGAATTCTTGGGACCTCTTGAGAAGCCTTCTTATCTTAGGTAAACCTTTTTTCTTTTGTCATGAATGCCTTGAAACAAGGATCATGTCAATATTTGGATAATTGACTCCGATGCCACAAACTGACTCCCTTCTTACATTTATTTCATACTTGTACCCCATTCCCTAGTAATAGGAAGATTATAGTGGTCAATGGTTTGTTAGCTATTGTTGCAAGTGTAGGATATGTATATATTACACCTCTCTATCTAAAATGTTCTTCATGTGTCAAAACTATCAGTCAACCTTGCGTATATTCACAAACTTATGATTCTAAATGTTATGCAATTTTGTTTTTTTCTTATTGTGTTATTCAACAGTAGAGTTTGGGGAGGATGATCGGTCTTGCTAAGGAAAGGAATGGTTTTTGTCATCTTGGTCTTCTAAAAAAATTATAAACAATTTGTCCATGTCATTTCTTGATATGTAAAATGAAGATGTCGTTTGACTTTACAATTTAAAGATTAGTCATCCATCTTTTAGAGTTTTACAAGTCATGTTTCCACATTTGTTCAACTGATTAGATATCTCAGTTTTCCATTTTGAAATTTGTGAATTAGCAAAATATATTCATATAGGCTTCATCCTTTTCATTTAATTTATAGTGATTTTTAGGATTCCTCTATTGTTCCTAATATTTTTGGAGCTTGTTGGTTTGTCTCCTTGATTAATGATTGTACTCAAGTTATATGATTTTTCTTACTCGAACAAAAGTATGATGTTAGCACTATTATTCCTAATCTTTGTTTCATGATTCAAAAACAATTTATGATTAAGATTAAAAGTTGTAAGTCAGACAATGCTAGATATTACTTAGCATATTTTGTCACCCTACTTTCAAAAACATAGAATTCATTACTCATCATATGTTTACACACCTTAACAAAATAGGGTAGCTGAGGGAAAAAAAATGGGTATTTACTTATGTAACGTAGGCGCTACTCTTTCAAGTGAATTTTCCTAAATCCTAATGGGGGAAGCAATTCCAATTGCCAAGTGATATAACCCTTTCATCATGAAAGTTCTATACCTCAGTTGATGTCACTTTCATTGAAAACAAACCATATTTTGTCAAGTTCTATCTTCAGGGTGAGACATCTAAATGAACTGGAGGATAATTTCTATATATTATTTCTTATAAATGACAGAAATATATATAGGGAAGATAAGCGATAGTTCTGCTATTCAATCCTTTGATTGTTTCCTAGAAAGAAGTAAATAAGATCCCATGAAAATAGGGACTAGAAATGGAAAGGATAAAACGATATTTTAGGAAATAAACTATTGAGCAAATAAGGAAACAAATAAAGTAATAAAACTGAAAATATTCTGATAGACCCTTAATTGCGAAATTTTATAAAAGAAAAAAGGGACACGGGGGCTGAAGGTATATTCTAGAAGGCAAAGAGATGGGCTTGCATGCGGAGAAAGGGGACAATTCTAACTAACTTGGCAGCAATAGGCCCCCCTGTGCAGGAGTGAGTGGGTATTTCTGTGAAAAGAAGTAAGAGAGGGAGGAAAAAAAAAGATTGAGGAGAGTTGTTAGCCTCTCAAAAGCTAACTTGGAGTGGAGGAGGTGCTGTATGTTTCTGGAAGTTCATTTGAGGAGAGGGCTGAGAGTGTGTTCTTGGTATCCTTTCATTACTACTATATTCTTCTAGTTTTTTTCTTAGAGGTTCTTCATTATTTTCTTAGAGAGCTGTGGTTGTACTGCGTGTTTGGATAATATAGTTGAATAAATATTCAGTAAACGTTGCTAGTGTCCTATCAACTGGTATCAGAGCAGTGACGATGGGGCATGGTGAATACTAGAATGGAAGGCAGAATAGATTTGGTGGAGAAGGAGCTAGGTACCATGAAGGGGGTCATGACCTAAATTAAGGGGTGGTTGATTGAACTAAGAGACTCGATGGCTAGAATGGAAGAAGTAGTTAGAAGGCCGGGGAAGGAAACCATGGTGGAACCGTCGGAATCTGGAGCTGAAGGCGGACAGCGAGAGGTGGCTGAGGAGACGCTCAATCATGAAAGATTTAGGAAACTTGAACTACCCATTTTTGAAGGAGATGATCCAATTGGGTGGTTGTTCAAGGTGGAGAGATACTTTGATATAAATGGAGTGACAGTGGCAGAGAAGATGGAGGCGGCAGTAGTGTGTTTAGAAGGAAAAGCTCTGAATTGGTTCCGATGGATGGAGGTGAGGAGCCCGATACGTTCTTGGAGGGAGTTCAAGAAGGAATTACTTGAGAGATTTCAACACTCTCAACAAGGGGATTCATACGAAATGCTCATGGCATTAAGGCAGGACAGAGCCATGACAGAGTACAGGGAAAGGTTTGAAGCCCTTTCAGCCACAGTAAGTGAAGCTTCGAATGAGTGCTTGATGGGAGCTTTCAAAACTGGGTTGAAGTTGGGTATATGGGCGGAGCTCCGATTAATGAGGGTTGACACTTTAAAGGGCTTATGGACTTGGCCCAAAGAGTGGAGGAAAGGAACCAGATCATGGAACAAGCAGAAGAGGAACACCTGAGTAAGCTTTTGAGGGGCTGGGTAAATCAGAATTGGTCTGGACCCAAAGGAAATTGGATCCGGGTCACGAGTCTTAATGACTTCAGGAAGACCCAGCTATTTCCCCAACCGGGTAGCAGAGGCAAAGAAGGATAGTGTACCTGTAACTTTGGGGTTGAGTTTGAACACCCCTGCGTCATGAGCCAGCGGCGCTACACCAACCACCACTGCCCACCAGCGGCTCATGCAGGCCGAGGCTGCCAGGAAGAGAGCGTTGGCGCTCTGTTTTAAGTGTGATGAGAAGTATAGCCCCTCCCATGTCTGTAAACATAAGCAACTTAGTGTAATTTTGCTGCAACCCATCGATGAGAAGGGAGACAAGATCATGGAGGAGGATACCCCAGAAATAGAGGAAGTGAATGAAGAGGAAGAAACCGGAGCAGCTACCTTGGAGTTGTCGATAAATTCTGTGGTAGGGATTATCGTCAATAACACTATGAAGTTATTAGGGAGTTGTATGGGAGAAAAAGTCCTCGCATTGATAGACAGTGGGGTATCTCACAATTTCATCACTTCAGAAACTGTAGATAAGCTGAGGATTGAGACAAAAGAAGTGAAAAAACATTTTCGCAAGGGGATGGATATAAGGTAAAGGGCAGCAAGTAGTGTTGGAGGTGAATTTACAGGGGATGAAGATTAAACAATCGTTCTATGTGTTTGAAATGAGGGGAGCAGATATGGTCCTTGGTATTGAGTGGCTGAAATCTTTGGGAGATGTGAGAGTCAACTGGAGCCAACTAACAATGAAGGTGAAAAGGGGCAGGGAGGAATACTGTTTGAGAGGGGATCTGATCTTAGCTAAAACCATGATGTCACTAAAAGCCGCTATAAGAACTCTTAAGAGTGGGCATAAAGGGTATTTGATTGAATTCGGGGAATTACAGATGAAGGAAGTGGATGAAGAGCCCTTACTCGTGGCTGTCCTGCAGCTATTGAAAGAATTTACAGCAGTGCACACACCAACAACAGAGTTACCACCTCATAGGAAGCAAGACCATGTTATTACCTTGAAACCAGGGGCTGCTCCACCAAACATACGCTCTTACAGGTAGCCCCATTCACAGAAGGCAGAAATTGAGAGGGTGGTTAGAGAAATGTTGCTGGCTGGTGTCATTCGACCAAGCAAGGGACCTTTTTCAAGTCCGGTATTACTGGTTAAAAAGAAGGATGGAAGTTGGCGGTTTTGCGTTGATTATCGGCTCTGAATAAGATAACACTACCTGACAAGTTTCCTATACCGGCTATTGATGAACTAATCGATGAGTTGGGAGGCTCTGAACTGTTTTTCAAGTTGGATTTGAAATTGGGGTACCATCAAATCTGAATCAAGGCCGGAGATGAGGAGAAGACAGCTTTTAGAACTCACCAAGGGCACTATGAATTCTTAGTTATGCCCTTCGGCCTCACTAATGCCCCATCTACATTCCGATTGCTTATGAATGACTTCTTTCAAGAGCATTTAAGGAAGTTCATGTTGGTGTTCTTTGATGACATACTAGTGTACAACCTTGCTGAGGATTCACATTGGAAGCACTTGAAGGAGACCTTAAGAATACTCCAAGAAAGTAAATTGCTGTTAAAACCTCAAGAAATACGTGTTTGCTAAATCTCAATTGGAGTATCTTGGTCATATCATTTCTACCGAAGGTGTGCTAGCGGATCCCAAAAAACTAGCCGCTATGGATAGATGGCTGACACCTAAGAATCTGCGAGCATTGAGGGATTCCTTGGCTTAACAAGATACTACAGGAGATTTTTAAGAAATTATGGAAAAATGGCTGCACCACTTACGGCTCTTCTCAAGAAAGACTTCTTCCTTTGCAGTAGAGAAACCCAGCAAGCTTTTGAAGAACTCAAGAAGGAAATGACCACCGTGTCGGTCTTAGCGTTACCAGATTTTTCCCGACCTTTTGAGTTGGAGACTAACACTTCAGGGTGGGGAGTGGGGGCTGTACTGATGCAAAATGGATGCCCCATTGCATATTTAAGCCAAGCTTTTTCCTCACCTAAGAAGAATAGTTTAGTCTATGAGAGGGAATTAATGGTCATTGTTTTAGCAGTTAAAAAGTGGCATCACTATCTTTTGGGACTCCCTTTCATCATTAAAACTGACCAAAAAGCTCTTAAGTTTTTATTGGAACAGCGCAATCTCAGTGAGGATCAATAGAAATGGGTATCAAAATTAATAGGATACAAGTTTGAAATCCATTATAAGCTTGACAAAGAAAATAGGGTGGCTGATGCTTTGTCTAGGAGAGAGGATAACCTAGACCTAAAGGCTGTCATAGTATGGTAGTATGAAGATTTTGGAGGGTGGGAAGAAGAAGTCAAGAAGGACAAGTATGCAATTTGGCAAAAGGGGATTAAAGGAGAACACCTTCCAGAAGGATTTGCAGTCAAGGGAGGCAACCTTTTATACAATGGCCGAATGGTGCTTCCCAAGGGATCCTCAACAATTCCCCTACTCATGAGAGAATTCCACTGCACACCTCTTGGGAGGATGTTCAGCAATATGTTGCAAACTATGAGATATGCAAGTAGTGCAAATATGAAGCCTTGAGCCCGATAGGACTTTTACAACCGTTACCCATTCCCAAAAGAGTTTGGGAGGATATTAGCATGGACTTCATCACGAGATTGCCAAAATCCAACAAGTTTGATACTATTATGGTGGTGGTGGATCGGTTGACGAAATATGGACATTTCATGTCCCTTTCTAACCCTTATACTGCCAAGGAAGTGGCTGCTGTTTTTGTAAGGGAGATGGTAAAACTACATGGATTCCCTAAATCCATTATTTCAGATAGAGATAAGCTATTCATGAGTTTATTTTGGTAGGAAATGTTCAAGCTTTCTCGAATAACCCTCTAATTTAGTTCTTCCTATCATCCAGAGACGGATGGACAAACTGAAGTAGTAAATCGAGGATTGGAAACCTACCTCAGATGTTTTGTTGGGAGTCAGCCAAGAATATGGGTGAATTGGTTGTCTTGGGCAGAATATTGATTCAATACCAATTTTAATCAGTCCGCAGGGATGTCTCCTTTCAAGGCCCTATATGGGAGGGAACCTCCTACCTTATTCAAGTTGGAAGACCTCAATTCGGTTGTGGAAGATGTTAATGAATTAATGAAGGAGAGGAATGCAATAATCAAGGAGTTGAGTGAACATTTAAACGAGGCTCAACAATGCATAAAGAATACAACAGATAAACATCGAAGGGATGTGGAGTTTGAAGTGGGAGAACAGGTATACATAATGATAAGACCTTATCAAATGAGGTCTTTGGCAAAGAGGGTGAATGAAAAGTTGAGTCCTAAGTTTTATGGTCCTTTCAAGATAACAGAGAAAATTGGCAAAGTTGCTTACCGCCTGGAGTTATCCCAAATGCTAAAATACACTCCACTTTCCATGTTTCTCAGCTAAAGAAGTCAGTGCAACCCCCTACTACACCGCAACCCTTACCACAGTCATTGATCAAGGACAATGAGCTGCTTTTACAGCCAGAATTGGTAAGGAAAATACGAAAATTGATTGATGGCTGGGAAGAGGTAATGGTGAAATGGAAGGATTTACCAGATCATGATAGTACTTGGGAAATTATGAAACTATTGATGAGCTCTTCCCGGATTTTCACCTTGAAGACAAGGTGAAACTTGTCGAAGGGGGTAATGATAGACCCTTAATTACGAAATTTTATAAAAGAAAGGACACGTGGGGGCTGAAGGTATTTTCTAGAAGGCAGAGAGATGGGCTACATGGGGAGAAAGGGGACAATCCTAACTAACTTAGCAGTAGTAGGGCCGAATGTGCAGGAGTGAGCGGGGTATTTCTGTGAAAACAAGTAAGAGAGAGGGAGGACAAAAGAGATTGAGGAGAGTGGTTAGCCTCTCGAAAGCTAACCTGAAGTGGAGGAGGAGGTGTATATTTCTGGAGGTTCATTTGAGGAGAGGGCTGAGAGTGTGTTCTTGCTATCCTTCGATTACTACTATATTCTTCTAGTTTTTTCTGGTCTAGTATCTAAGGGTTCTCTGTTATTTTCTTAGAGAGCAGTGGTTGTATTGGGTGTTTGGATAATATAGTTGAATAAATATTCAGTAAACTTTGCTAGTGTCCTATCATATTCTTCCAACAACATCAATGATGCAAGATAGTGTTTTTAAATCTTTTGTGTTACCTGGCCTTCCTGTGTTTGTCATAAACTCATCTTTGACCTCTATTTCTATGTCTGTCCCAGAAAATATAGAAAACTCTCTTGTGCCATCTGGTTTGTGTCTGTCCTAGAAAATATAGAAATATGTCTTGTGTCCATCTGTATTACTCAAGATTTCCAAGATATTCACAAGTATATTCTAGAAGAGCAGTTATTTCAGACTCGAAACAAGTTTAAGATTCCAATACAAACTCTGGAAATGGGTCCACGGTAAGATCTAATCCTCTTTTATATATGCAAGCAGTTGAAACACCCATAGATGACTTCCACCTTCCTATTAGTGTTAGGAAAGGTACTAGGGAGTGTACCAAGAGACCAACCACTATACCCATTATCCCATTATACATCACTTAAACACTTGTCATTAGCTATACAATAATTATGGTTAGTCGAAATATCATTTCTATTTCTAATATTGTTTGTGAAGCATTGTCAAAAATGGAATAGAGGAATGCTATGACAGAAAATGGACATGATAGAGAAAAGTAGGGCATGGGAGATTGTAGATAAACCAAAGGGGAAGAACATAGTTAATTGTGAATGGATCTTCATATTAAAATATAAAGTTTATGGATCGTTATATAGATATAAAACATATTTAGTTGCTAAAGGGTATTCTTAAACTTATAGGATCGATTACTTGGAAACATTTGCCCTAGTGGCAAAAATGAATAATGTGAGGATTTTGTTATCCTTGGCAGCTCACTTTGAATACCAACTTTTGCAGTATGATATGAAGAATGCTTTCTTTTATGGAGATCTCGATGAAGAAATCTACATGAACATTTTACTCGCATTTGAAAAGAACATGGGTAATAAAGTGTGTAGGTTAAGAAAGACTCTATATGGGTTGAAACAATCCGTCAGAGGATAGTTTGATCGATTTGCTAAACTTATGAAAGGTTGGGATATATACAAACTCAAAGTGATGACACTCTCTTTATCAAGCACACAGTTGCGGGGGAATTGATTGCTCTTCTAGTGTTTGTTGAAAATATTATTGTAACTGGAAATGATGAAAGAGGAAAAAAAGGAATTGGAGCAATGATTGATCAAGGAATTTGAGATAAAGGAGCTTGAAAACTTACAGCACTTCCTTGATATCAATGTCGCATATTCCATATAAGGAAATTTCATATCTTAACAAAAGTATGTGATTGACCACTTAAAGAAGACGGGAAAGATTGGATGCAATCCTCTCTCTACCCCAATGGACCCGAATCACGAGTTTGGCGAAGCGAAAGAAGAACTAATTGCTAATAGAAAGATGAAAGAACTAATTGCTAATAGAAAGATGTACAAGAGGCTAATAGGTAGGCTCATATAACTTGCTCATACTCGATTCGACATAGCATAATCACTAATCATAATTAGTCAATTCATGCATGATCCAAGGGAGTTGCATTTACAAGCTACGTATAAGATACCACATTACTTAAAAGATAAACTAGGGAAAGGAATTCTTTTTAAGAGGAATACTCATCTCGCTTTGGAAGCCGATACTGATGCGGACTATGCATGATTTATAGTCGATCAAAGATCAACTATAGGTTATTGTACTTTCCTCAGAAGGCAATTTGGTGACTTGGAGGAGCAAGAAATAGATCATTAGCAGAGTGAGAGTTTAGAGCAATTATTCAAGACTTGTGTGAGTTGTTATGGTTGAAGATTATTCTAAATGACTTGAAAATTAAGTGGTAATGTCCTATGAAGCTCTATTGTGACAAAAAAATCAGCTATTAATATTGCTCATATACCTATTCAACATGATAACAAAGTACATTGGGATTGATAAACAATTCATCAAGGAGAAATTGGAGGAAGGACTTCTATGCGTGTCATATGTTCCATCAGGAAGTCAACTAGAAGATGTTTTGACAAAGGTGTTGAACATTTCAAGTTTTCATAATATTAGTTTCAAGCTGAGAATAGAAGACATCTATTCCTCAGGTTGAGAGAGAGTATCGAGTTGTATTTTAGGAACGTGAGGCTGTTTTTCCTTGTCTAGGAGAGGCCGGAATCTCAGGAGACTTTTCTTTTCTTAGGAGAGTGTAGTATCCTAAGAGATTGATTCCTATTTTTTCTCCCATACTGAGATATATATAACAATGTAATTCAAAATCAATTAAAAGAAGACAATTCATTTTCCCTTCTGTTTTAGATGACCTTATCAAACTCAGTGCACATAGTTACCTGCTTATGCTGCATGTCACAAATTGCACCTTTTTTATGTTGAAAGTAGCTATACTTTGAACTTATAATTGTTCAGGGTCTTGATATTCCTCATTTCAGTTTGTCATACAAGCAGGATTGTTAAAACAAGGTCTGTGTGCAGTCCAGGATGAGAGTGCAGGTTGGTGTTCCCTCCTCCCCTGTAGATTGCTTGACAAAAGCTAAAATATTAACAAGAAATTTAAAAGCAAAACAGACCAAGGGATAAGAATTCAAACAAAAGCAAAAAACTAATAAGAGGAGAAGAAAAATATATGCTGCAAGAAGATCATATTGAACTTTTATTGGAAATACTGGCGTTTGAAGAGAAGATCCAAAGATCTGTATGACTCCTACTTTATTAACTAGTCCTATGGCTACAGCGTAGCCAAGGTGAATTGCTGATCCATCTTCCCAGCTCAACACCGGAAAGGAGAAAGTAAAAGGATAAAAAATAGTTGCATCCATGTTTATAGGCTCATCATCCATATATAGTTTTGCTTCAATTATCAAATTCTAGAAAAATTGATAATACTGACATATCCTATTATCCCTAGGCCAGACTGTATTGGTGTTAATTGCATTTTATGTTGCAGGTTTGGTAGTTTCCATTGTGGATCCTCAACCTGGTGAAGTTATTATCGACTGTTGTGCTGCTCCTGGAGGAAAGACGTTGTACATGGCTTCTCAAATGAATGGCCAAGGTATTTTTATTCCATTAAAACTCCAGCTCAGTACTTATAAAGTTGGTGATATCTGTCCTATGGTACACATAAGAACTTCATTCATTACTTGAACCTATCAATTTCTTGCCCCCCTCATGACTTAGTAATTTCACCTTGGCTGCAAATAGTTGACTATGCCTCTTTATTATTTACATATCTTTCATGAGTAGACTGCCATGTTGGTGTATATCTTTGTCTTCCAGCCTTGCTTTATTTAGTTTCTTTTCTGTTTGTGGTATATGAATTGAGAGTCATGATTAATAACTTGTTCTTTTTTGGTTAGATTCTATTTTTCTGTTCTGATTCTGTAATTAATATTTTGGTCTGTAGTTCAGCAAATTTTGAACGGTGTCATAATCCTTGTTAAATTATAGGCATTGTGTATGCAATTGACATAAACAAAGGGAGGTTGAGAATCCTTAAGGAGGCGGCAAAACTGCAGCAAGTTGATAGTGTGATTACTACTATCCCTTCAGATCTTCGTAATTTGGCTGTAAGTTAGCGCCACCCTGAAACACCTAAACTCTTGGAAGATAAGAGTCCTAATTTTGATTGGACTTTGAGAAAATTTCTTAGGAAAATTATCCATTGAAATCCGACAAAGTTTTACTTGACGCGCCTTGTTCCGGGCTTGGTGTTCTCTCTAAGGTACTGAATAAATATTCAGTTGCAACCTGTCTTTTGTTTTTCCTTCTCCTTACTAATACACGTCAATGAATCCTTTATATCATATAAATTAAATAAGTGCATTTTGTTTGTTTATACCCATTTAAAGAGAGCAGACTTGCGGTGGAATAGGAAGTTGGAGGATATGGAAGAACTTAAAAATTTGCAGGATGAGCTCCTTGATGCAGCTTCTTCGTAAGATCTGAATGTTGTTTATTCTCATTACTTTTGTAACTGATAAATAACTTGGAGGCTGGTAGTTGATTTGCTGATCAAGTTTGTTGCTCTGTTTATGGTTCCTCACAAAGTATATTGTGTACTTATTATAGATTGGTAAAACCTGGTGGGGTTTTGGTGTACAGTACCTGCTCCATAGATCCTGTGGAGAATGAAGAGAGGGTGGAAGCATTTCTTGTGAGGCATCCAGTAAGACTCCAGTCTATGAATATGTATTTTAAGCTGTTAGTAAAGCCAACAATTTTTATTCTATATTTCAAGTATAGGTTCAGTTAAGGAAGCCCCTTAAATTTTCTTTTTTTTTTTGGGACTAACTTCAAAGGAAAGAACATCAACAATGACTTTCAGCATTGAACTTACATGATTGCTCTTTCTTTTTAATGTTTGTTCCAGGAATTTCACATAGATGTTGTTGACAAATATGTACCATCTGATTTCATGACGAAACGGGGATATTATTATTCTGATCCAGTAAGACATTCCATGGATGGGGCCTTTGCTGCTCGCTTGGTTCGGGCCCTGTGAAGAACTGTTCATTTGAAGTCACTAAGCGAGCAATATTTCCTCTGACCATCCCACGATTTGTTGTGGCGTTGTACAGTGAACGGCTTTGCAGATGGGTATGCAGATTCTGCTTTTACTTCAATTTAATGCCAAAACAAAAGAAGCTTCTGAGAACTTATTTTCAAGCCATGTTTTTCCGGTTTATCTGGGTATGCCAGTAGTATTTATTACTTGGCTCAAGGTCGGTCTTGGGTTATTGTTCTTATTTGCAAGGAAACAATTCGTCATATATATATAGGTTCTTACAGTAATGTTGGCAGCTTAAGATGATCGTTTTGTCTTTTTCCTTGTGTGATGTAATTCACTTGGCAGCCAGCAAGGAGGTTCACACTTCACATGGGAAGCCCCGACAAATTGCAGCGTGTCTGCAATTCTAAACCATGCTAATCAAACCTGTTATAAGAATGAGAACAAAGCTGGTTTGAATTATGTTTCTGATGCTTGGAGGCACACCAGTGTCGAAATAGCTCCGTGAAAAATTTCATCGAATGACGAGGCGACATAGCAGCAGCGTCATAGCATGGAAAAGATGAAGCATGATCAATCTTTGCTGCATTTACGAGTAATAAATGAACGTTCTTTTCTTCTTCCGATTATTCATTTGTTCTGTTGGCAAAAGCATCAAAATCTATTAGAATGCAAGCTTATAATTTGATTGTGCAACAATGTTTAAGTATGACGTTTGGTTTCCCATCTTCATCAAAATTCATATTTATGGCTGATTACCAACTGTTGCTTCACGTGCACAAGTGCTTTCTTGTTGAAAACTTTGATGTGCTAGGGCCATCAAAACTTACTTGAAAAAGCTAAGACCATGAAAACATGCCTTGGTCCTTGGCCTTCATTCAAGTTGACTAGTTGGAACCCTAGTTATAGGGTTATGGGGGTAACAAAAAACAGTAGTGATATGAGAGAGTAGACTTCTATGAGAGCTCTAAGATAGACAAAGAAAACTGATAGCTAAAACCTTAGGTATGCTAGCTGAGACACTAAGTCATTTCTTCTTAATGAGCGTCAACTCTCAAAGTCTACCTTTTAGGGATCTAAGTTGACGAATTCTTCCCGTATAATTTATAATTCAAATAGGATCATATGTTTGACACTTTCTGATTCAAATGATCTTTATACAAAGGCTAGTGTAGAGCATATTTGTATCTTTGTTTGAAAGAATTGAACTTATTAAAGAGCCAAGTTTTTAGGAAAGAGAGATTTTATAGAGAAGTCATATAGAGACATACAACTTTTATTGAATAGAATTTTTTAGATACAATGAAACTTTCTTGCTTCGATCTAATGAAGCTTGAATACAATAAGAGAGGTCTTTTGCTTATATAGGTGTTGGATAATTATCTTAGATAAGTTTAGTTAGCTTAGGAGATTATCTTTTAGGAGATAAGTTTATCTTTTAGTAGATAAGATAAGATATACTATAGATAGGATAAGTTAGTATATACTAAAAATCCAGTAGTTTAGTAGTATTAGAATAGATTATACTCATGTATAAATTACCTATAATCAGAGAAATAAAGTGAGTTTTCTTTTGATGTTTTCTATACCCTCTTGTTTCATGGTATCAGAGCTACCAATTCTGATAGTGGCTGGAGTTCAACCAACCTTTGGTTCCTTTGATGAGTTCCAAACCTCATCTCAAACACCTAGTTACGTAACACCTTTAGCCCAAACTCCATCTCCTTCTATTGATAATCTTTCGTTTCAAATCACGCAACATAGATTAAATGGAACGAAATTTCGAGAATGGTCCCAATTAGTCATGCTCGTAATCAAAGGAAGAGGCAAGACTGGATATCGAACAGGGGCAACTCCTTAACCACACGAAACAACAGTCACTTACGGTGCTTGGGAAACTGAGAATTCTATTGTCATGGCTTAGATTATAAATTTAATGGAGCCAAAAATAGGAAGAACTTATTTATTCTGCAAAACTGTAAGAGAAATTTGGGAGGCTGTGCAAGAAATATATTCTAATTTGGAAAACACTTCTCAATGTTTTGAAATTAGATCAAAAATCAGAAATACTTAACAAGGTAGTATATCGGTTGCCGAGTATTATAACTTACTGAATTATGGCAAGAGATGGATATATTTTATGCAGTAAATTGGGAGTGTTGTGCTGATGTCGAGAAGTATGAAAAATTATTAGAGAAGAAGAGAGTTTTTGATTTCTTGCAAGGACTTAATGTTGGACTTGACAAAATACGACGAAGGTTACTCAGTTTAAAATCATTGCCATCAATCTGAGAAATGTTTGCTGAGGTGCATAGGGAAGAGAGTAGGAAAAAGGTCATGCTTACCTCACAATGCGAATTTGACACAACATGACAAATGTATATTCTATTTAAGTTCTATTTAGATTGAGAATTATTCTAATATTTAGTATTTAGAATTATTACTAATAGTTAGAATTATTCAAATTTAGTTAGAATTTTAAAAATTGAAAAATAATTATATATAGTATATAATTCTATATAGTGAAGGGATGCTTTGGGTTCTTACAAAAAGAAAAGAGAATCTTTTTTTTTTTAATACCCACTTTTTATTTGGTTATATTAGTGAATACTCCTAGTGATTGGACTCTATATGCGTATTCTGAGAGTAAATGAAATATTTCAATGAATTTTGCATCGAATGACTATTCATCTATTTATATTTTGATGTAAATTAAATAACGGCAAGAAACCTCTATGGAAAAATGGTGGTTCCGTTCGATATTATCCAAGGTGGAATTAGAATACAGGTGTAGGCTAGGTAAATCAATAGATAGTCTTGGTCCTATTGAAAATACGAGTGTAAGTGAAGACCCGATTATAAATGATACAAATAAAAACCCCCATAGTTTGAGCAATAGTGACAGTTCGAGTTACCATAATGTTGATCATTTAGTCGGCGTACGAGACATTGGGAATTTCAATGCTGATGACACTTTTTTAGTTAGGGATAGTAATAGAAACAGTTATTCCATATATTTTGATATTGAAAATCAAGTTTTTGAGATTGACAATCATCATTCTTTTCTGAGTGAATTAGAAATTGATTTTTATAGTTATTGGAATTCTAGTTATCTGAATAATGGGTCTGGGAGTCAGGACTCCTACTATGATCATTATATGTATGATACTAAATCTAAATATAGTTGGAATAATTACATCAATAGTTGTATTGACAGTTATCTTCGCTCGCAAATCTGTATTGAGAGTTCTATTTTAAGTGGTAGTGACAATTACAGTGAAAGTTACATTTATAGTTCTATTTGTGGTGAAGGCGGAAGGAGTAATGAAAACGAGAGTTCCAGTCTAAGAACTAGTACGAATGATAGCGATTTTCTTAAAAGAGAAAGCTCTAATGATCTTGATGTAACTCAAAAATACAGGCATTTATGGGTTCAATGCGAAATTTGTTATGGATTAAATTATAAGAAATTTTTGACGTCACGAATGAATATTTGTGAACAATGTGGATATCATTTGAAAATGAGTAGTTCCGATAGAATTGAACTTTTGATTGATCCAGGAACTTGGGATCCTATGGATGAAAACATGGTATCCTTGGATCCCATTGAATTTCATTCGGAGGAGGAACCTTATAAAGATCGTATTGATTCTTATCAAAGAAAGACAGGATTAACTGAGGCTGTTCAAACAGGCACAGGTCAACTAAACGGCATTCCCGTCGCAATTGGGGTTATGGATTTTCAGTTTATGGGGGGTAGTATGGGATCCGTAGTAGGCGAGAAAATCACTCGTTTGATCGAGTATGCTACCAATCAATTTTTACCTCTTATTCTAGTGTGTGCTTCCGGAGGAGCACGCATGCAAGAAGGGAGTTTGAGCTTGATGCAAATGGCTAAAATATCTTCCGCTTTATATCATTATCAATCGAATAAAAAGTTATTTTATGTATCAATCCTTACATCTCCTACGACGGGTGGGGTGACAGCTAGTTTTGGTATGTTGGGGGATATCATTATTGCTGAACCCAACGCCTACATTGCATTTGCAGGTAAAAGAGTAATTGAACAAACATTGAATAAGATAGTACCTGAAGGTTCACAAGCGGCCGAATTTTTATTCCATAAGGGCTTATTTGATCCAATTGTACCACGTAATCTTTTAAAAGGCGTTCTGAATGAGTTATTTCATCTCCATGCTTTCTTTCCTTTGAATCATAAAGAAAGTAGAGCCTTAAGTTAATAGTTAATTAAATAGTTAAGTTAATTAAATAGTTAATTAAATTAATAGTTAATTAAAAATGAAATTCAACTTAATAGTTAATTAAATTAGTGAAATTCTTTTATTTCTGACAAACAAGTATTTATTTATTGTTTCTCGGAATCAAAGCAAAAATGCAACGAATGGGTTTTGGGGGTGATATAAGAGTAAATTGTAGAAAGAATCGTGCAAATCTTTTTTTTTACCGATATTCTTGATTACTAATTAGGAAATCTCTATCAACAAGATAAATTCTTTCTTCCCCAAAATGAAATGGGGCAAGATAAATAGAAATAATAGTAAAGAATAAATAAAACAAATTTCATCTTCTTTTCTTACCTATGGATT
>JAOTIZ010000005.1:20358810-20375297 GCA_027123425.1 Erythroxylum panamense | reverse complement strand
GGTGGAAGCGTTACTGTGATATGTTGTCTTAGTCTATTTTTTCAAAATATAATCAAAATGAAACGTTCAGGAAACTTAGCACGTCCTTTGCCCCAAGTCTGCTAATAGTAATACAAACTTTAATTGGTTTTTCAGTTAAACAACATATTTTGTTAAATTAGTTATAACTTAGTTAAAAGATGCATAAAAGATTTGGATTAGTTTGAATTAAACTACTTCAAAGGTTAAGAGTCTTAATTTGGCACATTGTCTGATTTGAAGTATGAAAGATGTTTGACTCCTGATGCTTTTAGATGGATATGATTGTCGACTTATTTAAATTATTAGGATGAGTTTAAAAGGATTTCATGCGAGAGTACACGTATAATTAAGTACAGAATGTTATAAGATTTTCAGTTAGAGTATTTTGTTAATGCGGCCTAGTTTTGCAGGAACGTAGCTGGCACTGACCAAACCACAGGATCAGCTTATATATCTTGAGTTTGAAACTGAAAGAAAGAGAGATCAGAACAACAGAAAAATATGTCAGCTCCTGCCTCCAGCTTCAACATGGAGCCTGCAGGTAAACCATCTTTCTTTTTTTTTCTCCTCTGAATGTAATTTCATACTGATACAGCAACATATAGTTATAGCTGTGTTCTTTTTTTTCTACCAAAAAGAAAAAAATGGCTCAGGAGATGGAGAAGAAGTAAATGACAATCCAATCGAGCAAGTGAGGTTAACAGTTCCAATCACCGACGATCCTACTCAGCCAGCCCTAACATTTCGAACATGGGTTCTGGGGATAACAGCATGCGTGCTACTTTCTTTTGCGAATCAATTCTTTGGTTACCGTCAAAATCAGTTATCAGTTACTTCAATTTCAGCACAGATTGTGACTCTTCCTCTTGGAAAATTGATGGCTGCAACTCTGCCAAATAAGAAAATCCATGTCCCACTCACCAAATGGTCATTTTCACTGAATCCAGGCCCTTTCACTCTTAAAGAGCATGTGTTGATCACCATATTTGCTAATTGTGGTGGAGGGACACCCTATGCAGTGTCAATTGTTACAATTGTGATGGCTTTTTATAAGAGGAAATTGAATGCAGTGGCAGCTATGTTGTTGGTGCAGACAACTCAGGTATGTCATTACATTCTATACATAAAATTTGACATCAAGTATGTGTGGATTATTAAGTTGTTGTCTGACCTCATAAAACTCAGCTGGTTGGATACGGATGGGCGGGCATTTTCAGAAAAATTCTAGTGGAATCGCCTTACATGTGGTGGCCTTCAAACCTAATCCAAGTCTCTCTCTTTAGGTAGGTAGTACGTATAATAATGATTACTCGAGTAAATCTATCGATAATGGTACAAATAAATCATGGGACGGAAAATTTACAGGACACTGCATGATGAAGAGAAAAGGGAAAGGGGTGAACTTACCAGACTGCAATTTTTCTCAATTGCTTTCGTATCAAGCTTCGCTTACTACACGCTTCCAAGCTACCTTTTTCCTTCATTATCTGCCATTTCCTTCGTTTGCTGGATATGGAAGCATTCGGTAACAGCTCAACAAATTGGTTCAGGGAGAAATGGTCTCGGTATTGGTTCTTTCGGATTGGATTGGTCAACAATTGCTGGATTTTTGGGAACTCCTCTTGCTAACCCTTTCCATACTATTGCCAACATTATGGTTGGGTTCTTCATTGTTGTTTACATAATTACTCCTGGTCTTTATTGGACTAACACCTATGATGCCAAGAAATTCCCAATCTTATCCTCCCACACCTTCGATGCCACTGGTCAGACATACAATGTTACTCGCATCTTAGATCCACTTTCCTTCGACATCAATCTACAGGAGTACAACAACTATAGCAAGCTCTATCTCAGTGTATTGTTTGCTACTGTCTACGGATTGAGTTTTGCGAATTTGACAGCTACTGTTTCGCATGTGGCACTCTTCCATGGAAAGTACGGACTTTTAATTAACTCATCCATCAAGATATGTAAATTGTTAAGGTTTCATAACATTCTTGTCCCTTTTATTAATTTGTGCGTGTTTTTGTGGATAGAACAATGATGCGATTAGTGAGCAAGGCTAAAGACAATTTGGATGATGTGCACGCCAGAATAATGAAGAAGAACTATGAAAGAGTCCCTGAATGGTGGTTTGCTACTGTTTTGGTTGTAAGTGTTGGGCTTTCATTTCTTGCCGTGGAAGGTTTTAACAGACAATTACAGCTTCCATGGTGGGGACTTCTCATGGCTTGTGCTATTGCACTTTTCTTCACGTTGCCCATTGGGATCATTCAAGCCTCGACAAATGTTGTACGTACTTGTTTTTTATTCCCAAATATATTAAAAGAAAATAGTAAATCTCAAGTGAAAGTTTGATTAGTTTCTTGTTTTTACATGCAGCAAATGGGACTAAACGTGATAACAGAATTGATCATAGGTTATATATATCCCGGAAGACCTCTTGCTAACGTAGCTTTTAAGACATATGGTTATATCAGCATGGCACAAGCCCTCACATTTCTTGGAGACTTCAAATTGGGTCACTACATGAAGATTCCACCAAAATCAATGTTCATCGTGCAGGTACTTACAGTCAGCCCCATATTTTGAGTTACTGACAACTTTCTTGATATATAAATAAATAGATATCATGTATTACTCGCACCATTATTGAGACAATTTGCAATTGCAGTTGGTTGGAACTGTAGTTTCTTCAACCACTTGCTTTAGCACAGCATGGTTTCTTCTCACAAGTGTTAAGAACATATGTAGACCCGAGTTGCTACCGGATGGAAGTCCATGGGCATGTCCTGGGGATGATGTCTTTTATAATGCTTCAATTATATGGGGAGTTATAGGCCCACGTAGGATGTTCTCAACACTAGGTATCTATGGGGCGATGAATTGGTTATTCCTCATTGGTTTCCTTCTTCCATTTCCACATTGGATTTTGGCACGCAAATACCCTGAGAAGAAATGGATCCAATTCCTGAACGTGCCGGTTATCTTATCAGCCACTTCAATGTTGCCACCGGCAAGACCTGTACATTACATAAGCTGGGCAATTGTAGGAGTGATATTCAACTATTACGTTTACAGAAAGTACAAGAGCTGGTGGGCTAGACATACCTACGTTTTATCAGCTTCATTGGACGCTGGTGTTGCATTTATGGCTATACTCCTTTTCTTTTCCCTCCAAACCTTTAACGTATATGGTCCAGTTTGGTGGGGTGTTGATAGCGGTGATCACTGTGATTTGGCAAGCTGTCCTACCGCACCAGGTGTTCATGCTGAAGGCTGCCCTGCAGTCTAGATGTGATAAAAAAACTTGTTTATTTTCTCTCATCATTTAGCATTAATTATTAGTTTAGTTAGTTTGATGATGTCATTTTCATGGCTTGTTCTTTGTAATTTAAGTCCACCATTGGAACTTTTTTTAGTTATGTAGTTTAATCTGTTTCCAGCTCCCGTGGTATTCAGTATGAGTTTGTTTTCAACTACTTCAAATCGTCACGGAAATAGCTTTTTATCAGGGAGATAGCTTTTATCTCTAAACCAATCCTTATCATGAGAAAAATTTAGAAAGAAGTGATAATGCCAAATTCATTTCAATACCTTGCACCGATAAGGTAGGATATGGCCTAATCTATATCTATGCAAATTATACTATATCAGTTGACCTGATTTGTACTCCGTTTTTGCTCTTTGGTTTACTTTTGAAGTCTGTCGAGATTCTATCTTTTTCCAATTTACATACCGAACCGATTGCAAGATCTTGGCTACCTTGGAAATTCGGATGCTTGTAATCCCCCTTCTCCAACTATCAAATCATATGCATTAGAATTTTATCATACTTCTGAAGGAAAAGGTTGAAATTATGCATCACACACACAAATATTTCCGAGTTTATGTTGTTAAATCTATGTGTTCTTCTTTTTCTAATGTTTCGAGTAAAAGCATTCTGAGTCTTCCAAGCTTTTTTCTTTCTCATCCTTTGATGCCAGTGTTGGGAAATAAGGTGGGGATCTGTTCCCCACATGTAGAAAAATACTACAAAACTTTTTCGTTTAATTTTTCAAAAGTCAAGATTATTAAAATTCTATAAAAGGATTAACATGTAAATCATAATAAAACATTAATCTTAATTCGTAACTCATTTGAAAGTATGATCTTTTTTCTTGCTATATTTCTCAATTCTTTTTTCTTACTATATTTCTCAATAAGTTGAGAAAATTCTGCAACTATTGCAGAAAAGGGTTAGGCAACGAGTGCCAACTCTTTAGAGCTTAAGCCTATTTATAATAAATTTTTGACATTTTAGTAATTTAATTAAAATTAAATTCTAATTTTTATTAAAAATTTAATTAAAATTATAAATAATTCTAGTTAAATACTAATTATGTCCAAATAACATCCAAAATCACATACTAGTCTTTATTTATTAAAATTTTTATATTTAATCACAAAGTTTTTCAAACTTTATAATCAAGTCTAACTTGATGAAAGTATCTTCCTCTCTTTAACCTGTTCTTTATGTGTGACTCATCAGGGATTCAAATATGTTGACAATAGATACAAATTATAACCTTAAATTATATTTAGGATTAAATAAATTAAATTTCTTTAATTTATCTTTAATTCTCTAATTAAACAATTTATATTTATAAATCAAGAATGGAATCCAGCAACAGATCATAATCACCTAAAGATTTAAGAATGGTAAAGTAGTTTTGACTAATCTTTTTATGCATAATTTTTTTGTATAATTGAATAATTTTATCATATAATGTTATGATTAAACATAGAGTATGAAATTAATGTCTAATTTTAAGTCTAATCATATTAATTCTCCATCATTAATTATTGATTCAATTAATGATATTTGTAATGAATAATGACTAAGTTATCTTTGACTAGAACAAGTTATAAGTGACATCAAAATATAGCAATCTTTATATAAGATAACTTTGATGATATCAAGTCGAATGATCACTTATATAATTATTACAATAAGAATTCCCATAGACATACAAGTAATGTTCCAAATATATTTCTCATATGGGATCAGTTCATTAAACTTTTTCTCTGGCAAGCACCTACACATTTATTTAAGTATCTCTATACTTTAGTCTACGAGATCAATTACTTCCTTCATAAAGAAAAACATAACATGTGCTAGCCATTTTACATTTTATTAATGTCTAACCTTAATAGAACAATAACTAGGGACAACGTAAGGATAATATATATAAATGCAATACGAATCTTATAATTATAATCTCATCATTATTTCATTTGTAATATATAATTATCTCATGACTTTATCATATACACCTAGGTATGTATAAAATAAAAAATGTCTTTAAATAATTGTTATTAAACTACAACTAACCGATTGGCTCTAAGGTATAAACCAACAATCTACCACTTGCACTAAGCCAATCATTTAAGTATCTTATACCGTATCACCATACGATAATCATGCTACTACTAGGATAATGGCTTAATAAGATAATTTTACAAGATTCTTTATAGTGATTACTTGCTTAAATCTTAAAACTTTTTCTTAATTATCATCATAATTAAGAAACTTTGCCTGAATACATACTTGGATCTTAATGTAATTGGACTTGAATATGTAAAAAACTTCCAATCTATTCATATAGATCTAATTTTCAGAATTAAGTTGTCATCTTTTCATATCCATCAAGAGTTTTCTTAGATTATATTTTCAACAATTGAAAATTAAAATTATTGTTCTCTATAAGCAATATGTCTCTACATACTATCACTAAAGAAGACAACTATACTCTCACTAACGTTCTTGTAAACATGATAAATTCATAACCATCTCTAAAATAAAATATTTGAATTCATCATGAAAGTGAATTTTTTCAATATCTCATTTTTTTAACTATACATCAAATGTACAATCACTAGTTCCAATTAGATGTATTTTCATAAGATTTGAAATGTTCAAATTTCACCTTAATTACTTCCATTACATAGCTTGAGAACCATTCTCTTATAAATGTTCATCGAAGCAAACAAGTTGTTCAACGAGTCTACAAGATTATATCTAATCTTTTGGACATCTCATAAAGGTTTTACTATCTAATTTAGTTTTAACCTTAAATGCTTCATCTAAGCATCACATCCTTAAATCATTAACATTGACTTTTTTTTAAGACTTAGTATTTCATATCTAATTTAAAATCTTGCTAATTGTTTCATTTATAACTATTGAAGGTAGGTCATTATATTAGGCATAACTATATCTACAATATCTCATATTGTATTTTTTCCTCCTGACATAAATCCATACTCTTATAGAATTTTGTTGTGAAGGTATTTACAAAAAATCTCATTCCTTATAAATAAACAAAAATTTAGAACTCACCATAATGATGTCATCGAAGTGCTTCAGCATTCTCAATGCTTAATTTCTATCTAGATTTAAGCAATTTGAAAATTTAAAAATTTAAATCAACGTTTCATTTAATACATATGACTATATTACATATAAGTCATTAGTAGTATAATGAAACATAAGTATCATCTTTTAATGAATTGTTATTCTATCTAATACATCACATATATAAACTTAACGATTTAATTTCATGATCTTCCTTTCATCAAAGGTTGATTTGGTTAATTTTCAAGTTAACAAGTTTCATAAGTTTCATATGATTCATAATCACAAGGATACATATATCTTTGTATGTAACTTTATGACTCTCATAATGTTGATTTAACCAACATGGCATAAAAATAGTCTCGATTATCTAACTTTGTATTCTTACCACTTATGTTAAGCATAAGTCTCCTTTGATCCAACATATACAATCTATTTGCATAAACTTGGATCAACTATAATGCATTGAACATTATAATAATGTTGAATCTAAATTCAATATCAAATACTTATAAGCATAAACTAGAAATACATATGATCTTTTTCATATCACATATAGATAAGACAAGTCATGCAATCATTTTTTTCTTATGATAACTATTATCGTAGTATAGCAAAGTCATTACCTGATGTCCATGTTTATGCTTTTAGTAGGCTAGTTTTCAATTTAACAAGTTTCATATGATTCATAATCAAAAGGATACATATATCTTTGTATGTAACTTTATGACTCTCGTAATGTTGATTTAACCAACATGGCATAAAAAAATAGTCTTGATTATCTAACTTTGTATTCTTACCATTTATGTTAAGCATAAGTCTCCTTTGATCTAACATATATAATCTATTTGCATAAACTTGGGTCAACGATTTTAGTCAACAATCTATTTCTTGTAATGCATTAAACATTATAATAATATTGAATCTAAATTCAATAATAAATACCTATAAGCATGAACTAGAAATACATATGATCTTTTTCATATCACATATAAATAAGAAAAGTTATGCAATCATTTTCTTCTTATGATAACTATTATCATACTATAGCAAAGTCATTACCTGATGATGTCTATGTTTTTGTCTTTGGTTGGCTAAATTTAGTGAAACAATTCCATCAAAATACTATACTTTTTAGCTCTACTCTATGTAACCTTTTGCATCTTGCTATCATGATGTCGACATACAATTTATAAATTGTTATTAAAGTTAATAAGACATTAATCAACTCAAAATGTCAATACATGTTATCATTCATATGATTTTGACATATCTCTAAAACTTTAAAACTAAATCCTCAATCAGATTAATAACAAAATTACATAATGGATATATAATTTTTATCTAACTTTAAGAACTCTTCTCAAATAGAACCTTTGTCTAAGAAATTTGGTTCACTAACTTCGTATCAACTATACTAAACAAGATAAATTTCATTCAAAACAAAATAAATGTAAGAAAAGCAAGTAATTAATTATATATCATGACTACCTAAAAAGATTAGGGCTTTAATCATGCATTCGTCTTATTATTTTCATTCGAAATAATAGCCCTCACTACTATTTGGAGAGATTGATCTAATCTTTCTAGTAGACTAGGATCATATTCAAATTTAGTTGATCTTGAGTTTACTCAACAAACTACCTAAACCTAAATTATATTGATGATAACTTTATCAATCATATCTCATGTGACTCCTAAATCTATTAGGTGACAACTCTTCCCAAAAATATCTTATATGTTATCCCTAACATTGCCTTCAAATTCATTTGATCATGAGTTTGTTCATCCAAATAACACAAATTTAGTTAAGTAAGACTTGTTGTTATAAGATTAAACATATACAGGTTAAAAGCGACATTGAGTTTCCTCAATAAGCCTCATAATAAATATAAATTTGGTGTATTCTTATGACAATGGAAGACAACAATCCCTTTTTCAACTTGTATTTAATATTTTAACGAGGGATTTATTTTTATTTGACTTATCAAATAGGAAATTGCATATAAAATATCATACATATAACACATAAAATTCAACATGCATAATATATAAAAAAAATATATTAAAATATACATCTTATACGCTCATAATCAAATTATATGTATAATATATCAAGCTCTGTTTGATTCTAGTTATTGATATTCATAATCTAAAATAATATTTCCAGCTCTTTGGATAATTAAATTAGATTAAACCCATTAATTCCTAAATAAACTAAATTTTCTATTCTAAATATAAATTTAGTTTAATTTGAAAATAATTTTCAACTATTTATTATCTTGACTCATTTAACAACATTTATTAAAAATAATTTTCAATAAATTATAATTCTTACTTGTTATTATTTAAGAAAACTCTTTTTTCAAAATTCAACAAGCAAGAAATTCTAATCCAATTAGAAAAATGTTTCTACTCTTATTAGAAATTACTTTTCCTTAATTAGAAAACTATTTTCTAATACTAAAAGGAAACTACTTCCAAAATTAAATAAAATCTTTTAATTAATTAAGAATGGTTTTTATATTATTTATTTACATATTAATTTCTTAATTAATTAGAAAATATTTCTTTAATAAATTAGAAAAATATTTTCAAAAATATTAAGAAAGCTCATTTTTGTTAATTATTAAATGAAAACATTTTTAAAATTTTTAATTAAGAAAAATACCTTTTCTAATAAATTAAGAAACTTATTATTCTTAAATAAAGAAATAATTTCTAAATAAATTGAATAATAATTCTCTACACAAATAAAGCCATAAATTTAATGTATCCCAATTATAATGAAATAAATAAATTTAATTAAGGACTATCTTTCTTACTTACTTAATAAAACACTTTTTAATTTTATTTTATTCTGGCAATGAATCCATGCGTGAATAATCTATTATGCCTATCTAAATCATTCATACATAAATCCCAAACTTTGAACACAAAAATAACATAATCAATTTCAAAAGAGAGTTGAGAATAACGTCACTAAGATTGATCAATGCCTAAATATATTTATCGACTTTGATATCCCCTTTAAACTAAAAAGAGGAAGTTTAGCTACTCTTAGCTCTCAAATGGAAAGGGATTATGAAAGCCTCCTTTTGTTTCTCTAATATGTACATTTCCTTTTTGGACTTTTAATTGCCCTTTTATAGTGCAAAATTATGGTTACACAGTGTGCAGTTGATCGTGTATGTTAATTTAATGAAAATTAAGGAATTACACATTCTTAGTGAGCTATGTGACTGAGAAACACGACCTTGTATCTCACTCACATAGTGATGTAAGTCTCCACATAAGTGTGTAGGTCGCAAAGGTAGCTGAAACATCTTCGAGTTTGTTCATGTTCCCATACATGACCGTGTAAGTCATAATGAATTCAATTCTTTCATTCTTTGTTCCATCTCCACTTTAACTCATCTCCTTCTTACTCCACAATAACAACTAAGATCGAATATTGATAAAACGACATCAAGGATGTGAATTTAGCTCATTTTGGTTCTTGTTCCTCCAACTAATACCTAAACCAAAATATAAATTGAAATAAGTATCTTAATCACATTATACATTAATCACTGAGGATATAAAGGCTACAGTTAAAGAGGCTTTGAAGAATGTATGGATGTACCGGTATATGAATGAATGTAGGCTAAACACTAAGTCAAATGTTCAGAAATGGCTTTGTCTTCTCGGACAAACACTGGACCCTCTGATCCTGGCCCCACCAAAAGAACTAGACCTCCAAATAAGCCACCTAGTTTTTCGCCCCCTCTTCTTCTAATGATGGCCCTCTTCATCGTCCTATGGCTATGGAGTCTTCGCGGAGGGATAAGGTGCTAAATCGTGAGAAGGCCGAGGAGCAACATATGTCGTAACGGAACATCTTCCATTTGACCTTATTAAGAAAGGTATTGTCATGAAACAATTTTAGGATAATAACCCTCTTTTCCCATCATTCAATGTTAATCCCAGGTACATGGCTAGATTAGAAATTCCTTGGAGACAATCTATAGTTGTCAATCTCCTGAGCAGATCTATTACTTTTAAGGTATTATACAATAAGATCGAACAACTCTAGAAGCCTACAGGTGGCTTTGATGTTCTTGATATCGGCCATGATTATTACCTAGTCAAGTTTGACATGCATGATGATTTTGCGAGAGTGTTGGGAAGGTACCTATGGGCGATTTCTAACCATTACTTATCTATGAAACCATGGACGCCAAGATTTTCCACTGTTAGGGCCACAGTTAATTCTACATTGGTATGGGTTAGATTTCCTAAAGTTTCAGGGCAGTATTACGATGAAGATTTACTCACGGCTCTAGCTACTGGTATTGGGCGTCTAATAAAAATTGATCAAAACACCACGCCTGCTAACCGAGGTAGATTTGCTCGTGTTTATATGGAAATTAAACTTGATAAACCAATAGTTGCTCAAATAGAATTGGATGGACATATGTACAATATTGCATATAAGGAATTGCATATGATATGTTTCAACTGTGGGAGGTATGGCCATCAGGATTCTCTTTGTCCACTGGTGACAGCGGTAATGGCGAATATCTTCGTGTAACAACAGTCTCCAAACACGGTGGTGGAGATGACAACTGAATAGAATTTTGTAGTTATGGCTCATAATGACAATCCTGTGCTTATAGGAGATGATATCCAGGGTAATAAAAACTCCAGTACCAATTTTGTTGCCTGGATGGTAGTGGAAAGAAAGTTAAGGCATAATTCCAAGGCTAAACTAGCAGTGCATATCGTACATGATGCTCCTGTGAAGACTAATTGATTTGCTTACCTAAAAGCAAATGATTATGATGTTCATACTCTGGCAGAATTTGTTGAAGCCAGATCAATACCTAGCAAAACTACCTTGGGGGAATTTCCGTTTGACTTAGGCCCACTTATTAGACAAATCAAGAATTCCAAGAAGACTGATAAGCCCATTAAGTCGAGAAGAAGTGATCCTAAACTAACCCAGAGAGACACAAAGAGTAAGAACACTAGACCTATAATTACTCATGAGCGACCTGCTATCAAGACTTTTGAGAAGACCCCTGTCATTAACAAAACTGGGATTGCTTCTAATTCTACCGTCGAGCCTTCTATTCTGGACTCCCCAAATGTAGAGATGGTGACCATTGTTGTTGAAAAATTTAGACAAGCTTTTAAATCTTTACCTCCTTCCATTGGTCAGGAAACTTCTTCGAAATGTTTGCATGAGGTTTCTGACCAACACATGCTTAATTTTTGTGCACAACCTCCTGATTCTGGATCACAACACATAGTGGTTCAGGACACACTAATTTTGGCTCAAGCTATGGATGATGATCTTTGTGGAGGCCATTCCCTTGATATGGACGTTGTCCTTGAGATCTTGGCTTAGTATGGTATTTGATCCTCCTCCCTTAACAATATTTTATGATTAATAAGAATTGTCGGGGTACAGGACATGTTTATTTTAAGGCTTTGATTAACGAGCTGGTGAGTTTATATCAACCAGATATAGTGATTATTGTTGAAACTCACATATCTGGGGAGAGAGCTAATAAAGTCTCTAAGCCTCTTGGGTTTGACCAAGTAGCTTGTATGGACCCAGTTGGATTCTCAGGAGGAATTTGGTGCATGTGGCATGGTGTTTCTACCAATGTTTAGATTCTTGTTTCTCACCACTAGTTTGTCCATCTAATTGTCTTTGATGGTATCACTGCCCCGTGGTTCTTAACCACAATTTATGTGAGTCCCCATGCTATAAGGACGGTGGTTTTTTAGCGAGAGATGTAGCGGTTACGGAGTATAATATCTACCATTTGGTTACTTATAAGGGATTTTAATGATTATGCTTCTATGGCAGAGAAGAGAGGTGGGCAATTTTCAATTAACAGGGCTACCAGGTTTAGGGAGAATATTAGTCTTTAGGAACTTCAGGACTTGTGATTTAAAGGGAATGCTTTTATATATCGAAGGAAACTTCATGGTGCCTTTTCTACTTTTGTGCGTTTGGATAGGGCTCTAAGTAACACACCCTGGAGATTCGTTTTCTCGGAAGCTTCAGTTCATCACTTGCCATGTACATACTCTCTTGCAAGTGCTTTATCTAATGTAAAAGACCCATCATTGAAATTCAATAAGGATGTGTTCGGTAATATATTTCTTCAGAAGCGGAGAGTTCTTGCTAGGATTACAGGCATCCAAAATTATCTTTCGTACCGTCCCTCTCAATTTCTGTGTCAGTTGGAAGAAGAGCTTACAGCAAAGTACAAGGCTATTCTTAGATAGGAAGAGTTGCTTTGGTACTAGAAGTCAAGAGTAAAGTGGATCGAGTCTGGGCACAAGAACACAAAATTCTTTCATGCCATGACTATTATTAGACGAAACCAAAACAGAATTGAAAGGATTAAAGGAGCAGATGGTGCTTGGATCTCTGTTGAGGAGGCTATTTAGGACGAGATAGCTCATTTTTATCATAATTTATTTTATGTCACTGAGCTTATTACTATGCCGTTTCCTCAGGTATATGATCACCCTTCCATTTTGGCGGATGATGTTTATGCTTTACTAGCACCTATTACCAAGGAGGAAGTTTTTGTTGCTATTTAGCCTATGGAATCCTACAAGGCCCTCGGACCTGACGGCTTTCAGCCTCTTTTTTAGAAAAAGTATTGGAGCATTATAGGCACTAGAGTTCATGAAATGGTGAATCAAGCTTTCCTATTAGGATCTTGTCCTACTGAACTTGCCAAAACCTTGATTGTCCTCATTCCTAAGGAAAATCATCCTACTTCCTTGAGTCAATTTTGTCCGATTAATCTTTGTAATGTAAGCTATAAAATTCTTATCAAGGTTCTTGTTTAGCGTATCAGGCCTATACTTGGTGACTTAATCAATCCAATTCAGGGTGCATTCATCTTCAGGCGTACAGCAACAGATAAATTATTCTTATAAAGGAGATGGTCCACATTATTTGTCAATCTAAACGAAGACGAGGAAGCCTTGCTCTTAAAATCAATTTGACAAAGGCTTATGATAGGGTGGATTAGAGATTCGTACATCAATCGTTGATTAACTTTGGGTTCTCGTCAAGGATTATTTCTCTTATCATATCGTGCGTCACTAACTCTCGGCTATCTATCCTTCGTAGTGGAACTCATCTTCGTAGATTCTCCCCAAAAGAGGCCTTTGGCAAGGTGATCCTTTATCACCATATCTTTTCGTCCTTTGTATAGAAAAGCTTTGTTTACTAATTAATAGCAAGCTTAGGTCGGGTCAGTACGCTTCAGTACAAGTGTGTCGTGGTGGTCTAAACTTTTCTCATCTCCATTTTGCTGATGATGTTGTACTCTTCTCTCATGCATCCATTAGAATTTGTGAAGTGGTCATGGAGACAATGATCCAATTCTGTGCTTGCTCGGGAATGGCTTTAAATGAGAATAAATCGAGGATCTTTATTTCTCCAAGTATATGACCTAGCCACCAACATAAGTTGCATCACAGATTTCATTTCAACTTTATCCAGGACTTGGGCAATTATTTGGACGTCCCTCTATTTATGAGGAATTCCAAAGCTACGTATAATCAGGTTATGATTAAGACCAAGCTAGATTACAGGGATGGAAAGCCAAGTTGTTAAACAAAGAAGGAAGACATACTCTCGTTCAATCCACTTTATCCACCCTTCCTATGCATACTATGCAGACGTGTTGGTTCCTTTCTGGGGTTTGTCTGGCTATTGTTAAACTATGTCGGGGTTTCTTATGGGGTTCTTTTGATCGTGGCAAAGGTATGCATCTGCTTAATTGGGAGATAGTTACTAGTTCTAAGCAATTCGGTGGATTAGGCATTCGAATGGCCAGAGATACTAATATTTGTCTTTTTGGGGGGTTGATTTTAAACCTCATAATGCTGCCTAACAAGCCTTGGGTTCAAATGATGAGTGTCAAATACCTTTGGTATTCTACTTTAATGAATACTCATGTCAAAACCAATGCCTCCCCTTGTTGGAAAGCTATCCATAAAGCTCTCCTGTACTTACGAGATGGTTTCTCTTGGAGGGTTGGCTCAGGTACTAAAATTTCGCTTTGGTATGATTGGTTGATTGGAGAACATCCTCTTAATAGTTTAGTTCCTAACATTGTCGTCCAAGATAGAGGTTTGTTGGTTTCAGACATTATCTCTCATACTTAAGCGTAGGATCTATCCACCCTGACCACTGTCCTGTCAAGTCTCTTCATTCATTCTATCCTGGGTGTTCCTCTTGCTCGATCATCTTCTTTGCCAGATTCTTTGGTATGGGCAAAAGTTTGTTCTAGTGCTTATTCCATTAAAAGTGGCTATGATTTTATTACAAAACTACCATATCCTCAGCATACAAATCCTTGGAAGACCATTTGGAAAGCTCATCTCCCCCAAAAGCATCGTTTCTTCCTTTGGCTTTTACACTGGTACAGATTGCCTACCAATCTCATGCGCTTTCAACATGGGATTGTTTCTAATCCTATGTACGCTAGATGTGGAGTATATCAAGAATCTATTATTCACACTCTCCGTGACTGTGTATGGGCAAGGGGTTTTTGGACTAAAATCTTGCCTGTTAATATCCATAACGAGTTCTTTCGTTGCTCCTGGAAAGATTGGCTATACAACAATGCCCTTGCTAGCCAAATGGATTATGGCAGATCTTTGAAGTTTGTACTAGCCTATTGGGTTATTTGGTGCACTAGGAATCTTAAGATCATACAAGGTCGTATCCTTCTAATCCACACTCAAATCACTTAGTTTGAATATCATTTATCTGTTTGTTTGCATGCTTTTGGTCGGAATATTAATGTCCCCTTTTCACAAAATCAAAGATGGATTGCTTGGTCTAAACCACCCTAAGATGTTGTGAAAATCAACACGGATGGTAATGCTCTTGGTAATCCAAGAAGAGCTAGTATTGGTGGCCTTTTGGGGGACTCAGAAGGTAAGTGGATAATTGGTTTCTCTGGCTTCATTGGCATCTCCTCTAACTTAGTGGTCGAATTGATGGCTATTTATCGTGGTCTTTTACTTGCTTAAGATTTGGGGTATTGTCAAGTTATTGTTTAGATAGACTCCCTGGATGCAGTTCATTTGCTTTCTAAGCCTTTGCTTAGATCCTATCCTCATCTGGCCATCCTAGTTGATATTCAGGAGTTAAGATACAGGGATTGACAATGCCCCATTCAACATATTTTGAGGGAAGGTAACCAATCTGTTGATTACTTGGCAAAAGTGGGATCCTTATGTGATCAAGCTTGGAATCTTTGGCATGAACCTGTCCCCGATTTTAGAAATATTTTGCTTGGTGATATGAGTGTTGTTGTTTTTTTGTCGGAACTAGTTGTGTGTTTTAGCTCATCCATTGTACCAGAAAAAAAGGCTTTGAAGAATGTCGGGATGGCTAATGCAACCAAAAAGTCAACAAAGGGAGAATTTATTGATTATTTTTCTTAAATTCTTGGAAGTTGGGGATTTCTATCATAATTTTAATTACTTAATACTAATTAGCACTAACAGTCATTAATTTAAATTAACCAGATTTTAGTATAAAATTTAAATTGAAAATAAATTATTATTTTTTAGGTTAGATACTTAAGAACCATATGACATATGCATAACTATTTAATGATTAAAAATGAATAAACATGTATTACATAAGAAATGACAATAAACGTAAACTTAATCTTGTTTAATTTTTCGCACATAAAACATTCTTTTGAATATTTTTAAAATATTAAAACCAAATTAAACCTTTTTTTCTTGTATTTTAGTGAAAATATTATGTGCCTTCGAACAAAAATAAAGGAATTACTATTCCATTCTTTATTAGTCAATAGGCGTTTTTAATGCCATGGACGCAGCGCCAAGACTTTTGTCTCAGACATCAAATGTTTACATATACAAATATGTCCAGGATTTTGTTGGGAAAAAATTAAAATATGTTTTTATAGCATTTAGCTGATTCCTTTTTTTCTTTTTTCAATTTCTGCCATTTTCTTTCGGCTTCCCTTTTAAACAAACTTAGATACGCAAACTTAGG
>JAOTIZ010000005.1:20345558-20358710 GCA_027123425.1 Erythroxylum panamense | reverse complement strand
TAAATAATTTTTATTACAAAATAAAATATAGTTAAAATTAAAAGTATTTTTTATTTTTATATTGCCAAACAGTCTATAGTATGAAGTTCTTTCAAAAAAGTTCTTTTTTAAGTAACAGCCAAACAGTCAACTGACTTCTTAAAAAAACTCTTTTTAGAAAAGCTCTACTGATAAAAGCTCTACTGCTAAAAGCTCTACTAAAATAAGTCAATCCAAACAGTCACGTATAAGAGTAGCAATCCTTAATCCAATAGAAGTGAGAGAATCTGTTGGGTTTGATGAGTCATGTCTTCGGCCATAAAAAAGAATACAACTAGCAAACTTGGAATAATGTAGTCCAGTAGCAAAGCCCTTGTCAACAGTCGCTAAAAGTTGGCTACTGCTGTCTCGTGCAAATGCTAGCTGCGGCAGGACAACTTGGCATGCGATTGTAACGGATCAACAAGTTCTGATGCAAGTATTACCTTTTTCCGTGCGAAGGAAGACTCATTTCACACAAAAAGAAAATAAATGCAGCACTTATGGATTCCAACACAGGAAACTTGTAAGCGCTATAAGGTGTAAAGAAAAAGCCTAAAGGACATTCAATTTGTAGTTCTCTAGTGGAAGAACCACTTATGATTGTACCACAATTTCTTTTCAGGTGTGTGAAAAAGGGATGGGGATTTGAGCGGTCCTTTGGACACTTGGAGGATACTCTCCTCATCAACATGCTCAAAGAAGTAAAAGTGAATGTGGAATTTTACTAAAGAGAAATCAATGTTGTTCTTGTCCGCAAAAGGGGCTAATGACACCACGTGCTGGAGTTGCGAGACGTTTCAATTTTGAACCCTTCTTTATATAGAGATACACTAGGGCGAAGACCAGAATCTGTCCATAGAAATGGAGCAGAATAATTGTCTTCCTAACTTTATAAACTTGAGTTCAGTTCGGGTGGTTGTCAATGGAATCTTGAATGTTGCAAACAGCCATAGACTGATTGCATAATTTGTCCCCCCCGGATGAAAAAGAAATACCCTTTTTTTGTTTTCAAGCTCACTTTACAAGGTGGTGATCACTATCTTCAATTTATTTGCCGATTAAGACTTGTTGGCAATGTAATTGCACTTCCATGAGCGTTGCATGCAGAAAGTGAGAACGCCCTGTTTCTGATTCAGGTAGAGATTAAATAAACCTGCAACTACGTTCTCAGCAACACCCTCAAGATAAGAACTCGAACAAAGGTGGATATGATACCTTTCGTGATGCTATTGCCTAATATGTTCTAACTAGTAACTAACCTCAAATGACCGAGAACGGTGATGAACCAATACATAGATAAACTAATAATATTATTGACAAAGAAGAATAAAGAGGGGATGGAGAGACAAACATGAAGTACTAACATTAATAAAATAAAAATGCAAAAACAGATAGGAAGATGCTGGGTCGAGATAATCTTAATCCCTTACTATATATTACCCAAAAACAAATACTACCAGAAAATCTCGGAGACTGCCAATCTTTTCTTAGTTTCTTCATCACTTCCAGAAAAACCTCAACAAAAAAGGGCAGTTGCAACTTCTAGCCAGATCCCCAGCACTACAAGCAATACTACTTGCTTGTAACCTAACTATAAATAAAAGTAGATTAAATGGTAGGTAGTCACCTATTAGAAAAATGATAAAAATTAGGGTGGTTTATGACGAAGACGACAGCAACAGGTAATGGAGGCTTAGCGTACAAGGCATTTCATTACTCCAGAAAACCAGTTTTTGTTAAGATAGCATTTCTTACTTTGCTAAGCTCCCGCCCTTTGAGTGTTCTTCCAACCCCTTCACAAACAGAAAAAGAAGAAATTTGGCTCCTTGCAAGCTTCCTAGCTATCCATTCATGTGGAGGAACCATGCCATCGTCATCATCTTCTTCTTCAAATTCATTGCTACCACGGACATCATCATCTTGACACCCGTTAACATGATGGTGATCCTCCCCAACTGAATAAACGGTACCATCATTAGCCCATGAGTCTATTCTCGCATTTTTCCCATAAATCTTTGACCAATCAGGAATATTCATAGGAGCTGATGATCGTTGGACCACTTTGGCTTCATGGGATCCCGCTGTTGTATTTGTGTTAGTTGTATTATATCTCCGGATCATTCTTGGAGCACTGGGAAGCCTCCATGCAGCAGAAGAAGAACCAGAAGATGAGTAATCGTTAGATTTCCTTATCTTGGGACTTGAATCTTCTCGCTCTTTAATAGCACTACTCACAACAGACCATACATCATCTTCCTCAAACTCTTCATTTCTCATTGATCTTCTACTACCACCAGAGTCAAAACGAGCCTCGTTCACAACATGACTATGCCAATCCGCCATCAACGTTTGCTGTAATGAAAAATATTGTGGAAACAGACAAGAGAAAAAGGAGAGGGCTTCAACCTTGCCCTTGAGGAACTATAAAGGTACTTCCTTTGATATAAATAGATGAGGTACAAGACGAAGAGTCAATTGTGATCAGTCATACAAAATTTAACTTCCGTTTCAGACTTCAGTTGTCTTTAATGCTCTAGTAGAGAGAGATAAACTCACCCTTTCCCCCTGATTTTGTATTGGAAATATAAAAGGTGAAAAGTATAAGAGAGGAGTATGAGGAATCTACCTTGGTATCGTTTTAATAAGCACAACTTTGCAAAGATATCTCCACTTCAAATGGGGTAGGTTAGCAGTAACCCGGTGGAAACCACGACAAAGGAGGAGAAGATGTGAAGGTCTGGCCAAAAAATACCCCTAAACAGATCGTATATAGTAGGGGCCTTAAAATGGAACACTGCAACATCATAGAAGAAAAAGAGGAGAAAGAAAAGTTGGAACTTTTCTTACTTTTAATAGCTTAGCTGAACGAAAATTTCATACTGCAGATAAAAGTCAAAAGAGAAAATGATGGGGGGTTTTGCTATAATGTCAGATGAAATATAAACTTTATTTTGTCTTGTTACCTGAAAATGGACTGTGTGTAGACGGATTTGGATGGGTAAGTCCAAACACCCACAGAAACAGAGTTATAAGAGGGTGAGATTGAGATTCTTAGAGGCAACGAGAGCAGAATCCAGAAGCCAAAGTCACATCAGAGCATATTTTACCGGCTGTAGAAAACAACTGTGGGTTTCTTGATATGGGGTGCATCATGTATGTGTCAGCGTTGTTAAGCAAACAGTGGAATGAAATATTGAAATACGAGTAAAAAAATAGGTTTCTTTAGTTTGCGGGTTGAAAAGGCTGGTCTTTGATTGGAGAAGGTGGTTAAAACTTATTGGCCTTGGAGTGGCCTCACAGATTTCAGTAACCTTATCCTCTAATTTACTCGCCTTATCCTCTAATTTACTCGCGACAACTCATCTCTCATCAGTCCACAGGCAGTCACAACTCTTTACCAGAGCCAAGAAAAAAGGGTCAGAGGGTTAGTGTCAAGTATGTGAAAACGTGAAGAAGCAAAGCTTTCAAGGAGCATGCCTTGGAGGGAGAGTTGGTGAAAGGGCAAAATCTCTTTCTTTTTTTTTTAAAAAAAAAACATGTACAGTATTGATACATTGAGATATGTGGATGCAGTTGGGACCGTGGGTTCTTAACCGTGACTCCAACTTCTATTTATTGCTTCCGTTCTTCAATGCTTTTCCTGGGTTTTGGGGATTACGGGAGATCATGGGGAGCGGGGGAGTTTTCAAGTTTTTGGGAGCAATTAGAGTAGGAAGGAGTTTGTTGGATATTGACCCAACAGAATCTCTGAGTAGATTTCTAAGATTGAAAGCTACGGTGAACCTTGAAATGGTATAAGATTATTTGGTATTCTGCTCTCAATTTAGGGTATGTTTCGTACAAGTGGATAAGATTTTTGAACTTTTTATCTATTTAGGTATGAGAGTGGATCAGTTCTTTCTTTCACTACTAGTAAGCAATGTTTTAAAAATCGGACCGAACATTAAATCGGTCAAAGGAAAGATTTAAGGTTTAGAGGTTCAACCGATAGTGAACCGCTATAAAATCGGTATATAATAAATAAGAAGTAAAACTTATAAATAAAACCTAATGCTTTTAGTGCTTTCAAAGAATGGGGCAAAGCCAGCGCGTCTCCGTTGGTTTCTTAATGTTTGTTGCTGTGGGAGATCTTTGTACTTGTTGGTTTAATTTGAGTCATGGTCAAAAAATTAAAATATGTTTTTATAGCATTTAGCTGAGTCCTTTTTTTCTTTTTTCAATTTCTGCCATTTTCTTTCGGCTTCCCTTTTAAACAAACTTAGATACGCAAACTTAGGACGAAACAAAACCCGAGATGAGCAACAGAGGTGGCACCGGCGGCGGCGATGGAGGTGGCGGTCGGGAGCCTGATGGTGTCGTGATACCAGAAAGTGTACGGAGGACGATACAAAACATTAGAGAGATCACAGAGAAGCAACACAGCGATGAAGATATCTACTCTGTTTTTCAAGAATGCTCCATGGATCCACATGACACCGCCCAAAAGCTTCTCTATTTAGGTATCAAAATAGTCTATGACGCTTTTTTGGGGTTGGGTGTTCTTTGTTTCTTCTTCATGTTTTCGTTTGGGGTGCTTTCTTGATTTATGATCTATATTCAAAAGGCTGTGTTTCGTTGACTAAAAAATGGGAGAGAAAGATGGATTCTTGAGTCTTGTATCTGTGTCGTTTGTTTTGTGAGATTGTGAAGGCATAACAGGCTGGAAAGTTTGTACATGCTGCAAGTGATATCGCCCCCATTTTATTTCCCTCTTATTCTTGTTTTTCATCGTTTTCCTTTTTTGCATTACGATAGTTATTTAAGTTCAGTTCTTTTGCATCTAAAGCAAAGTAATAAAGGATAATGGAAAAGGAAAGTGTATGCTTTGTAGTTCTAGTTTTCAAATACTAATCATACTGAATTAAAATCAAACTGAATTCAAAAAATTTGAAAAAGGAAGCCCTTTCCCCTTTACCTATTTTTCCTTCACTGGCGTTGCAATCTTATCCATCTGTAAATAAGTTGGGAGTTAACGGTCTGCATTGATAAGTGGGTGCAGCTGTTGAAAACTTGATTCAAGCCTATTGATCATCCACTTGCTTCAGATTACTAGTCTTATTTGGAGGAAAATGACATTTTTGTGACTTGTTATTCAGACTTTTAATGTTTCTTCTTTCATCTGCTGTTTCATGAGGTACTTTTCCTTAATTCAAGCATCTGAAGTAAAATTTCTGATTCATAGTAATCTTGTTTGGTTTACAGATACATTTCACGAAGTAAAAACCAAGCGTGATCGCAAAAAGGAGGTAAACCATGCTGTGTTCTCAGTGAACTTCTTGCTTTCTGTGTTTATATAGTTCTCTTGGGGCATTTGGTACCTGTATGCTGAATCATAATCTAGCATGTCCTATGGTTGTCACCACGTAACATCTTAGCAATTGATCACTTTTTTTCCCTCTTTGCTTGTATCTGTTCTAATTGCAAGATCAGTTTGTAATCATCTTCTTGTTTGAATGAAGACTTCAGTCAAGCAAGGGCGTGGACCAAGGGGTGGTCGAGTAGAATATTCTGCTTCTTACGGATCTCCGGGTACTCAACCATGGGTTAAAAGTATGAGTTGTATTGCTTCTTGATTTATTGTGGATGGCTAAAAGAGTTATTTTTTCTTCCCAACGTTAACAAAAACATATTGCATGTATCAAATTTCTGTCTAGTAAAACATGAGTTCTTTAGCCTCCTATTATCACCTTGACAGCATTGTTTTTGCGCTAGTGGATAAGTCTTGGTAACTTAAGTAGGTAGAGATACCGCATTTTTGGTTGAATTTGGATTTTAGAAGCTGATATTGGTTCACTTTAAACAGATCCTCTCTGAAAGTTTTGGTGCCAATCATAAGTAAAATTTTGGACTTAAAGTTGTTTCTGTTTTTTTATTTATGACATTTATATTTTTTGTCCTTTTTTTTGGTTTATAATTTTTTTTCCATATGTTGAAACGTAGTTGGAATGGAAATTGTAATTCTGCCACTTATCCTGAGAAGTAAACAGTTTCCTGCTGATAAGTTGATTTGTGACTGCTTCTGTTAGATGCTGTTGGTAGGAGGAGTGCAGCTCCTCGAAAGGAAAATGGAGTTAATCACATTATGAAGAGAAGCACTTCAAGTTCTGTTCCAGCTGAGCAGAGACAGAGCAGCAATGCCGCACCTGCAGTAAAAAAGTAATGTGCTGTAATTTGAAGTTTGTTACATTGCTGCTTCTAGCATCCAGACTAAAATTTTCTTTAACTTATCGTACTGTTATAGAGACTCCACATTGGCATCAGATGGCCTCCAAAATTTGCTTGATCAGAGTTCTGGTCTGGGAATTAGCCCACAGTTGCTGGTCAGTGGAGTTGTTACTGACTCCAACAATGGTTCATCTGTATTGCCTCCTGGGTCGATTTCATCTGTGCAAGACAGTATGATTGACACTCTGCTTGAAGCTGAACGTGACAAATCAACCCCAAGCTCTAACCAGTTCCCAATTTCTTCTCCTTCAACATCTCTATCTGGTGTTTATTCCTATGCTTTGGACCCCATATTGGCCCCTTCCATGACTCGACATCCTGGTCCAGTGGGTACAATCAAACGTGAAGTAGGAAGTCAGCGAAAAGCTGTTGAACAGATTCCTGTTCAGGAAATAAAACAAACTTCTTACAATAATGAGCCAGATTTTCTGAATAATGAAAACCCGTCCCCAAGTTGTGGGAACTCCATTGACAGAAATAAACCACCAGAAAAATCAAAGATAGCTGATGGGAATCAGTTTTCTGAATCGCTACAGCCTCCATCTTTGATGAATAATGATGAACCTTTGGGTCTTGATTCTTCTGGTTATGAAAGCCATCTCATGGAAGAGTCAGTTTCCCCTTCAAAAGGTATTGTTACAATATTGTTACTTCTTACTGGTTTTTGTTTGCTTGATGAGCTCTAGTGATCCTAAATTGGAATTGCTACTATGCTGCTAATTTGCTGAGCATTTTAAGCCAAATCCTCGGCTATTATTTTTTATTTTTCATTTAATATCACTTAATATTTTAAGCATCCATCTCTGAAAATGATTTTGGAGCAGTGAACACCTCAAAGGATGCACAAGATAGAGCCAATTGTAAAATGCTAACTCGATCAGCTGTCCCTAATGGGTTTGTAACTTTTCCAAATCACTTCAAAGTTCCTGAAGCTTTAAGAAGTGGCTTAACTTTTGGAAGCTTTGATGGAAGCTCAGTAGGAACAAAAGTTGACAATGGTAATTGTGGTGAGATGAATTCTGCAGATGCTATTGAATCATTATCTGGGACCGATGAAGATGCTATCAAACCTTCATCTAGGTTGGTGACTCTGAACTTTTATTTTAATGGTATTCAACTTAGTTTTATTGTTAAATCACATCTTATCCTTCATATTTGTGAAATTAGTTGCTTTAGAGTTCTGTAATCATTTAGGTTGTTTTCTTGACTATTTGCAGTAATGAAGGTATATCCTCAACCGTGCAAGATGATCATTTTGATCATCTAGATTCTCAAGAGCATGTGCTTGAAAAAGTTAAACAATCAGATGACAATGTTGTACCTTCTATAGATTCAAAAGGTGATCACTTAAAGCAAGATACCATGTTGATTAAAGAAGACCATCAAAGTCCTTCTGTTCAAATTGCTCCAAGCTATGGACTTGGGATTGTGCCATCCATGCAGGGGAATCATCTTGTACATTTTGACGGACATGAGGTGCAGTCTCAAGATGTTTCTGGCATTTCAAAATTTCCTGTAAGACTTGACATCATTTTCTCTATATGCTGTCATTTTTAAGGCATAGGCACTTTCTCTTTGCTTTGATCGTTGTTTCTATGATTGGTAATTTTTTCTGCTTATAATCTTTGTCGAGAGTCCAACTAAACTGAAAAAAGAGCACAGAGTATGGTATTGTAGCTTATATTGTAAGATAAAAGATATATACATCTCTGTATCGCGTTTAATTAAGTGTTGCATCTGTAATTCTGGCGTGTTGGGTAAAATCCTGGTAGTTCGTGTATGTATATCGCCTCCTTTGCAGTTTATGTTGCTTTGCTAATCTAATTTTCTTTGGCAAAATTGTAGAGTGAGAATTCCACTACCTCATCCAGTGCTAGTCCTAATCCACCCGTACAGAACTCTGTAGCTACTGCTCCACAGCCTTTCCTTATTAGGCCTCCATATCCTCCCAATTTCTTCCCCTATGGGCATTATTTCAACCCTTATTTCTTGCAACCAGTGCACCATTTCCTAGGCCACAATGGGATTCCTCAACAGCCGGCAACTGGTAGTGCGTACCTTACACCAGCAGCTACTGCGGCTGCAGTCAAATACCCACTTTCACAGTTTAAGTCATCAACTGGCCCTGGAAACCTGACTGTTGGACTTCCTCCCTTGTATGGTTCATATGTATCCCCTCCAGTTGGTTTGAATCAGGGTCAAGCTGTGACTTCTGGAAGCTCTTCGGGGAAGGAGGATCTACCTGCAACTCAGTCGAAGGAAAGTTGTATCTTCAATGCTGGACCAGTGGTTAGCTTTGACTCCTCTGCGTATTTTCAATTTATTCTCTTGGTTGTTCATCCATATTCTTCACGGCCATCCATTCTGTCAGGGCCACTAATAAGGAATGATTTTCTACATACTTTTAGTTCAATCATTTCATTCATCCATTGCACTTAATTTTGAACATCTGTTGAGTTCTGATTGTAAGAATTGTTTGCTTTTGATGACGTTATGTAGAGTGAAGTTTTGCCTTGGATTCCTCCGGCTGGGGATATGTCCAGCGTGCAGCTCAATTCTTTATACCACCTCGTCCCTCAGGGACAGCACCTCACCTTTTCTCCTGCACAAGCTGGTCATGGTCCGATTACAGGAGTTTATCCACCACTGCAAACTGTGGGCGCCTCGTCAACCGTTAATTCACTCCTACAGCAGTCTCAGACATTTACGACAACTGTTGAAACCATGGGACTGCCATCTGTTGCATACCAACCTCAGCTCTCGCAAACAAATTGGAATGCTAGTTACTAACATGTGATCGTGGACTCCACCATATCATAAATGTATGGATCAAGGGAAGCCTCTTATAGTCTTGAAGAAGTGGCCTGACTTGAGTGTAAATATAGAATGCGGCCTGGAAATTGCAGGTGAATATTACAGATAGGGATAAGGAAGGTTGACCATTTTAAGTTGCAAAATGATTGGTCATCTTTTTCTGGTTTTTGCCGAGGCTATCACTTCCCTCTTCTAGTTGGCACTTGGTAGTGGAAAATTTTGCTGCCCTTGTGAAACTTATCAATCCCTTTGAGATCCCAAGGAATTTTAAGATGCTAACAGTATGTGAGATTTTGCCAATTCTCCGTTTCAGATGTCTAATCTGTAAATTACGTATAGAAAAACTTGACAAGTAAATACGTAGTGTACAATGTTATACTGGTATCGGTATCGAATTTGATTTTGGTATGGTATTATATTGATATCGGTCAATCTTAAGGTAATATTTTAAAAACTAAATAGGATGTTGAATTGGTCAATAAGGTTTAAAGATTTAATTAGTATTAAACTATTATAAAATTAATAATAGAAGTAAATATTACAAAAATAAGTGAAATAAAATATTTATTAAAATAAAAAAGAATATTTTAATGTTTATTATTATATAATGAATTATTATAAATCAAATTTAATAATTTAAATTATATCTGAATTTAACATAAAATTTAGAATTATAATAAAAATTAAAAATATATTTGTTAATGAAATAGTATCTCATTATTGCCAAAAATATTTTGTTTATTATATATCTTAGTTTTTAAAGAGTTATAAAAAATAGATGCATTATTTTCATCAATTGACATAATTGATGGAGTTATTTTAGGAAATCAAAATAATAATTAAGAACATTTGAAAGAATGATCAATTGCATAACTACTAAATATAAAGAGATATTACACTTTATAGTTTACATGTTTATACTTACAAATTGCCGTACTGTGAGATAAGATAAGAACTAAGCTAAACGTGTCTAAGTTAATTAAAAGGTCACAACTCACAAGTCACAACAATAATTCAATAACTGAATCCTCCAAGAATAGGTCGTCCTCCAAGAATAGGTCGTCCAACTCAATATAAGTTTCATGAGAACAATTAATAAATTAATAATATGTTGGGTAACAACTGGGTGGATCTTCGTCCACTGCGGGTTTGGGTAATTGTTCATCTACTTATCGGGTGGGTCTTCCAAGTTTTTAAACACGCCATCGTAATCTTTATATTTTAGTACTTAAAATCCTTGATATACGTATAGTGCAATGTAGTGGGTACTGGATAGGCTTTAGCACTAATGAATTATGAGAGACTCTTACCAATGCATTGATACATAATGTCACTGACGGACGAGTTAAAAATTTGAGATAGGAGGATTTAAATATTTAATATTTTTATTTTTAAGAGATCTAATGCACTATTAATTTTTAAATATTCTGTTTTTATATATATATTAAAAAAATTTAAGTTTTTAAAATTTTAAAAAACTCAGTGTACCATTGAGTCTCATATATCTCCGTCATTGCATAACGTAGTACTCGTCAAGCTACGCACTCGTAAGATTTACTTGAGAGGGAATCTAAGTTACTAGTATGAGTGCACATGTACCACAAAGAACATGAACGATAAATATTCTCATGTTAATGCAAGAATATGGTTAAAATCATCAAACACAAAACGATTGGCTAGGAAGTCCCACGAACAAACAACACAAGCTATCACAACAACAAAGACATGTGAAAGCATCCAAAATAATAGCAACTCTAATATAGATGTTGGTCTGACATTAACTCTCATATACAAATTTTAAGGATATACAAAAATCATAATTTAAAGCATTTTAAGACTCTGGTTCTGTCTGATTTTGATGGGGCTGGGCGCTGCTACTAGGATCCATGGGATTGGTTGACTTTTGCACAAAAATACCTACAAAATAATAAGGCACACCGGGGGTTGATTGCCGGTAGGCCCCTCCGACGCTCAAGTTAGCCTTTCTGTGAAAGTTTTGGTGGCTAGTGAATAAAGAATACTAGGGTTTTCGAAAGTCGTACCTTTTCATTATGAGGTAATGAATTTATATAGCTAATACCTACAGGAATTAGGTCAATCATCAAGGGATAGGCCGATCGGTCCATACGTCATTCTGAGTCTGGGCTTGGGCCTAACACGACCGACCCAACTATAAGCCCCCTACTCTTCGAGTCTGACCAAGGAGAAGGGTCGAAGGAGTACATAAGGATTGTACAGCTCGTGATAGGCTTGATCGGTCGGACATTAACGCTTAGTGCATGACAGCTCGTGCCAGGATCGGTCGGTTGAATGTCGATGCCTAGCGCATGAAGGCATTTGGTTTAATCATTACTAACGACAAGTGTCCTCTGACAGGTTTTCAAAATTTGAAACGAGGCGTCTTTTTAACTGCTGCACAGCTGTCATGGGCGTCCTTTCAGCTGTTGCGCCGCTTGGGGCACTTGATAACCCTAATTCGCACGACTCAGATTTTGCCACGCGTTCGACTCTGATTGATACGCCCGTTCAGTTGATCTCGGTGATAACTACTCGGGGTCGACGAATTTCCTTCACTTTCTATTTCGTGTATTCGGTTCTGCATCATTCTCTCTACTCTCTATCTTTCTCCTTGCAGTCACCGAAATTCACTTTTCAAATCCGTCTCCATTCCCGAGTTCGATCTCTAAACTAGGTACGTCCTTCTTCCTTTCCTCGTCCTGTAAGTTTCATTTTTAGTAACTATGTCGTCGACTAGCCCTAGAGACGAACTTAGACTTAGGAACGAAGCTAGCTCCTCCTCTCCTTTTTCGTCGCCTCCTCGCCAACCTTCGCCATGGGCATCCCCGGGTCTTAGCGAAGAAGTAAGTACGGTTCTGAGGGAGCTCCATCAGGAACTGGCAGTCGAGAGAGCTTTACAAATTATTGGGCCGCTAGAGATAGCGGCGGAAATGGTGGAGATGCCAGAAGCCGGCGGAAATGAAGCGTCAGAGGCAAGGGGAAATGAAGAAATCGGAGCGAGTGCCCGGAAGGATGGGCAAATTGTTGAAAAGCTACCGAGCGATCCTTCGACGATGACCGAAAGGGAACTGACCCGCTCGATCATTAAGAACAACATTCCTTCGTCGTGGGGACCCAAATTGGCTGCCAAGAACGAACGGATCTATAGCACCATGGGAGGCTATTTTGCTGTGACAGAGAGCTTTTTCTCGGTCGGTAGTATGAAGGTTCCATATGCCCCAATCATTGATGAGATATGGCACGCCTACTAGTTAGGGCCGAGCCAGATTCCCCCAAATGGTTGGAGGTTCATCAATGGTCTGGCTTTGCTGTGTCATCATTTCGGGTGTCCACCATCGGTCGGTGCCTGCGTCATTTTTTAAGAATGAACCAGAGCTCAAGCGTTAGGGCCGGGATCCCTCATCTCCAGTATAGGGATGCGAGGTATCGTCCTGCTGGAACAGTAAGATCAATCAAAGCGTGGAAGACAAAGTACTTCTTTGTGAGGCCCCCTTTGAATTCCGACCGTGGAGGTATCCCTTGGCCGAGCAATGGAATGATATTGTCGATCTGTCCCTTACTATGGAGGAATGAGAAGTGATCGATAGGATTAAAGTGCTCAGTCAGTATTCTTTCGACAGTCTCGTTCTGGGATATCATGGAGGGGCATTAGCCGATGCCTTTTTAACTGATCCCCCTCCTCTAATTAACGGGCTAGAAGAGGAAACTACCCCTCCTGGTTAACTCCTCGTGGTTTAACTATTTGCTGTATTCACAAGTACTAGTTTCGATTTCTAACCTGCTTCTATAATTGTGCAGCCATGGCAAGGCTCAAGGATTTCACCGGGGCCTCCATTCTCCCTAAATCCAAAAGCTAACCCAAAGGGCCTAGATCTTCTTTGAAGGTGAAGAAGCAAAGGAGAGAGGTAGAGGTCAGCAAAGACATCGCTTAGCCGATGATGCTGGACCAATCTACAGCATTGCTGGCCCCTTCATCCACTGAGGACCGACCTGACGAGTCTGCGTCGTTGTCGATCCAATCGGTGAGTGAGGACC
>JAOTIZ010000005.1:20328244-20339604 GCA_027123425.1 Erythroxylum panamense | reverse complement strand
GAATCCCTGCAATTGCTAAAGATTTTAGAAAAAGAGATTGGCTTTATTTTTTTTAAAAAAATGAAAAAGAATTTAAATTATAATTAAAACTAAATCGACGTTACAACGAGTTTAAGTTTTTAAGTCTACCATCATATTATAATATGATCTAAGAACAAAACTCCCTAAAGAATATAGTATGACTATGTGCATAATAGACATCAACAATAAGAAACAATTATAAGCATCACTACACTTTCATTTTCATGGGAAGACTTATTCATCATTTATGATATTTGAGATTTTGCTTTCTCTTCCAAGCAGATTTTCTTTTTGCAAATTTAGATTGTACACAAAAATTGTTAGGGATGTTTGGAACATAGTCTATAGCTGGTGGGATATTACCGTTCTCTGTTTGTTCGATATCCCCTGTCCCCTGATTCTCAGTTAACCCAACAGCTACAACTGGAATTAACATGTTGGCTTAATCCATCTAGCAATGCTCCAAATGTTAGGAAATGAAATCATTCACGCCACTGTTTGGATTCTACACATTATCTACACTGGAATTATCAAGAGTTATCTTTCCTTGAAAAATATGTATGACAACTTTTTCAATCCTCAAACCAACTTGTTGAATACTATTAGATTGTTGTTGAACAATTTTTCAATATCTACATCTGCCTGTTATGTGCTACTACTAGTTGTCACAATTGTTCTCTCACCTTCTGTCACCATTTTTCTATGTTAAGGGGAGTTAATAATCTTTGCTACTTGCATTGTCCTATTCTTAGAGGAGATAGAAATATCAGTAGCCTCGTCATCTTTTCCTTCCTTCCAATAACCAACTGTGGAGAGTTTACCATCCTAACCAGATTTTGCGATTTATGCAAACTACCAGGTGTTATAAGCTCTTCACCACAAACAATAGCAATTTCATTAACTGCTTGCTCAGAAGGAACTGTTCCATTAGCACCCGCCATAATTCATCATGCCAAGAGGGTTGGAAAGTCTGACCAATGGGGCAATTTGAGTTTGACTCGATCCATTAACATCTCTAAGAAAGGTAAAAGTAGAGAGACGTCGAAGCATTTTTTTAAAGAAGTCAGTTTTTTGTTGTGGTTAAATTTATGTAAAAAAATTAAAAGTAAAAATATTTTGCAAAAATTAAAATTTTAAATAATTATAAACATTAAAATAAAATAATTAATTTAATTATATTAAGCATAATAATTATTAATTAATATTAAATAACTAAATAATATATATTTAATAGATGATATATCATATTGATAAAAAAGCAAAACAGAAAACAAAAGCTAATTTTTATAATTTTTATAAGTTATAAAATTGGAAGAAAACAAAAGTAAAATTTTTAACGATAAATTTTTTTTGAAAGGTAAAATGAATTTAATTAGAAATAGAATAAAAGTTTACAAAAGAAGGGTTATACAAAATGTACCCAGGTATTACAATGGGAATGTAGACAAATGTCTTAGTGTTATTTCCCTAAAACACCTGTCTACATTTAATCTCATTTTCTAATTCTGCCCTTTTTTAATCACTTGGAATATCGTTCCTCGAGTTCATCTCTACAAGTCTACTTCTGGTTTCTGTCCGTTAACATGTCCACTCAGAGAACCCTAGTCTTTTTAGGTAAGTTTTGATCTCAAATTCTCACAATATCTTCTTTCTTCCTTTCCAACATAATATCCGTCCTCTGAAATTTTTATGAATTTGCGAATCTTAAGAGTCATGCCGTCGTGCAATCATAGAGTCTTCTCAGGTATACTTCCTCGCTGTACATGCACTTGTTTCTACTTATGAAACACTCATGTTTGTGCATAGCTACTATGTCAGTCGTGGTTAAAAACCGCAATTGATCATGTATGTGGAGCTGTAATTGTGATGAAATTATTTCGTTCCAATCACCTCCCGGATCTGTGAATAAATGAGATATATGACTTCCTTGACTTCTTGCTTGGAGTTGCAAAATTTCCTATAGTTCTTGTCTCCGAGCTCGCATACTGTGACACTCTTAAAATTCTTAAACCATAATTAACTAAATAGTTTCCAAAACGTATCATTAATAATTAAATTTCTCATTAGTTCCAAAAGAGATAATCGTTTGTTAGATATAAAAATGTTCTACACGACACAACCATCGGAGCCATTGCATTTTAAAAAAGTAAACATTCCAAAAGCTTTACACAATTACTCTGTTGGCCTCACCTAAACTCAACTTGATTCGTCCTGTACTCTGTTGACTAAGTGTTATTAGTAATCACTCGATCTCCTAAAATAAAATGAAATGGCAAGGGCTGAGCTGTCAACTCAATAAAGATAACCGACTTTATCCTTAAAACCAAGTAACTTCATAATTAATTATAACACTTAGTCAATCGATTTAATCAAACATATAATACGTATATACACAACAGTCCTCAGTATAATCCAAACAATTAACAAACATCTCAAAAATTTTGCAAAATTATGATTAACACAAATATTAATTTTAAGTATTCTTTATGTTTTATTCCAATATTTAACTGAATTGCCTGGGCCTAACTTAACCTAGTAGGCGTACATCCAATGATCTACCGGCTCATCTCATCATAATCTCTCATCAGTAGAAACGTAATTAAATGTATAAATATTGGCACAAGGTACTTCAATTTCTCAGTTTTCACCCCGATACTACTCTAGTATCTAGCCATCGACATAGGATATCATTAGGACTCAAGATATCCCGGTATCACTCCAGTATTTAGTCCTCAGCATAGGACATCCTCGGGACTCAGGATGTCCCGGTCTCTGCTCCACAGACAGATACCCAGCCATCACTCATTCATATCAACTCATCCTATTCATCTAAAGACAATCGAATGCAGCATATCCTAGGCAAGCTACTGATTCTCGATTTTCACCAATTATTCACAAATTGTTATCCGCCAATCTCTATTTAATTAATACATTTTCCCATCAATTTAACAATTGCAATACACCTCAAAATATGCATAACAAAATACAATCACAAAACACCTTATACTTTGATTGCATATTAATGAAATAAAATAAACATAATTCATGTAGGTAATTATTAATCATTAGTTAAATTAATGACCAATTCAAAATATAATTTATTAATAACCAACAGTACTTAATTTTAAAAGTAAAGTCTATGGTTTTCCTTACCTCAGTTTCAGATTCAATTAATTGAGAATCCAAAATTTTCCTTAATCGGACTTTCGGACCTAGAATTGACAAAATTTTATTAAACTAATCCTTACCCAATTACACTAATAATCCAACATTATTCTCTCTTCCAATTTATTCTTAATTATAAAAATAATATCCTTACTAACCTAACCCCATAATTACTAAAGTACCCTTAATTAATTAAAAGTCCATTTTACCCTCCTCCATTTCAATTAATATAAAAAATGCCCTTCTTACAACAAAATTCCTGATTTATGCTTAACATTTTGCACTCCCATTCTACCCTTACATGTAACTTAAAATTTCAAAAAAAAAGTCATCATCTTCTCCCTCCCCTTTTCTTCTCTCTTTTCTTCTTTCATTATTTTCTAGCCACATTTTCTCCCTTTTTATCCCTTCATGCAACTTCAATTATCGTCCTAGTCAACCACAACTTGCAAACCAACTACAATCTAGTGTAAGGTGATCAAAATCACACAAAAGACATAAAAATGGCTGGATTTTACCTAAATGTGAGGACTTTTGATGTTGTTAACCACCATAACTCCCTCAAATTTTTTTACAAAACAAACACATTGAGGGAAACCTATGAAGGAAGTGTTACATGCAAGAGAAAGAGTGGTGATCTAGACACTTACTAGCTGGAAAATTTGAGAGAAAGATGAAGACAAAAAATGATTTTCGTATGTTATCATCTAATTTCTAGATTTTGGTTATTTTATACATGTATAAAGGTTGTGGGTTGGGCTGGGTTATGGGTAAGTTATATTAATGATTGGGCTTTATAGATCTTCACCTCTTAAAAGAATTTCGTTCTCGAAATTAAATTACGTACTTGAGGATCTAAACAAATGAGGATATTGACGTTGAACTTCAACTCTGCCGCCCAAGTTGCCTCTCTTGGAGAACGATGATGACTCCACAAAACTCGCACCATCGGAACCTCCCTCCTCCTTAATTTTCCAATTTGTCTATCCAATATCTCCATAGGCTCCTCCTTATAAGTCAAGTCATTTGTAACTTCAATCTTAGGCCTCGATATATCAAGACTAGGATCTGATCGGTACCGTTTCAACATTAACACATAAAACACATCATGAATATGTGATAACTCTGGTGGTAACGCTAATCTATAAGTTAACAATCCCACACGCTGTACAATTTTATATGGCTCAATATATATCGGACTCGACTTCCCCCTCTTACCAAACTTTAGAATTCCCCTCCAAGATAATACCTGAAGAAATGCTATATCTCCAACATTGTACTCCATCTCCCGATGATGTTGATTAGCATATTTCTTTTGTTGATCCTGAGTTGCCTTCAAGCATTGCCTTACCACCTTTATTTTCTCCATTGTCTCTTGAATCAACTCTGGCCTCTCTAATAATCTATCTCCCTCCATATCCCAATATATCGGATCTCTATACCGCCGACCATATAATGCCTCAAATGGTGCCATACCAATGCTAGAGTGATAACTATTGTTATACACAAACTCCATCAAACGTAAATATCTATCCCAATCTCCCTCAAAGTTCAGCATACAAGCTCTCATTATATCCTTCAATGTCTAAATTGTAGGCTCTGACTGCCATCCGACTAAGGGTGAAGTGCAATACTCAAATTCAACCTAGTCCCTAAAGTTGTCTGTAAACTCCTCCAAAATTGAGAAGTAAATTGTGGATCTTGATATGATAAAATAAACTCTGGAACACTGTGTAATCTCACAATCTCATCAACATACAACTTGGAAAGCTTGTCCAAGGAGTCTATCTACTGTATAGGTAAGAAATGAGCTGATTTAGTCAGCCTATCCACATTCACCCAAACTAAGTCATGTCTACGTCTGGTCCTCGGTAATGCTACCACGAAATCCATTAAAATTTTCTCTCACTTTCACGATGAAATGGCTAAGGGTCTTAATTTTCCTACTGGGGCTTGATGCTCTGCCTTAATTTGTTGATTGGTCAAACACCTCGACACAAACTCTGCTACATCTTTCTTGATTGTTGGCCACCGGTAATAAGGTCTTAAGTTTCGATACATTTTTATAATACTTGGATGCATCGCATATGGTGCATTGTGAGCTTTCTTCAAAATCTCTTCTTGTAATTCATCTACATCTGGTACCCAAACTTGCCTCCCAATCACCAACGCTCCATCTGATCTTACTGAAAAGTTATTCTGTTGCACTCTCTCCCTCATCTGCATCAGATAAGAATCTTAAGCTTGTGCCTCTTTGATCCTATCTCCCAAATCTAGTTAGACCTGTATAGTCGCCAATAAGCCACTTAAATAATCAATCTCCAATTTCACATCTAACGCCTTCCAATGGCATCATACTGCGTCCACTCAAACTAGCCATTATGGTAGAGTTGTTCCTACTCAAAGCATTTATCGTTGCACTAGCCTTCCCTGAATGGTAATCAATAGTTCAATCATAATCCTTCAGTAGCTGAATCCATCTTCTTTGCCTTAAGTTTAACTCCCTCTAAGTTAAAATATACTTGAGGCTCTTATGATCTGTAAAGATTCAGAATGTCTCTCCATATAAATAATGTCTCTAAATCTTAAGAGCGTGCACAATTGCCCTAACTCTAGATTATGAGTGGGATAATTCAACTAATGAGAGGCATAAGTTATCACCTTTCTATGTTGCATTAGTACACACCCCAAACCTATCCTTGAAGCATCAGTAAATACCTTAAAACCTCCACCATTTGAGGGTAACACCAAAATTGGGTTGGAAGTTAATCTTTGATTAAGTTCTTTAAAACTCTCCTGACACTGATTGGTCCACTCAAACTAAACTCATTTCTTCAACAATTTGGTTAATGGGTTAGTTATTATCGAAAATCCTTCTATAAATCTCCGATAATACCTAGCAAGTCCTAGAAAATTCCTTATCTTTGATATATTTCTAGGTGGTTCCCACTCTATAATTGCTTTTACTTTCGCATACAACTGTCTGTCCCTTAGAATCTGTAACACAATCCTCAAATGTTACTCATGCTCCTCTTTACTCCTTGAATACACTAATATATCATCAATAAACACTATCACAAACTAATCCAGATACTCCTGAAAAGTCCTATTCATCAATGCCATGAATGCAACTGGTGCATTAGTCAATCCAAAAGGCATCACTAGGAATTCATAATGGCCATACCAAGTACAAAAAGTTGTCTTAGAAATACCTGACTTATCTATCCTCAACTACCAGTATCCCGATCTTAAGTCAATCTTCAGAAGTATAACAGCTCCCCTCAGCTGATCCAAAAGATCATCTATCATCGGTAACGGATATTTATTCTTCACTGTTACCCTGTTTAACTACTGGTAATCTATGCATAGTCTCATATTGTCATCCTTTTTCTTCACAAACAACATTGGAGCTCCCCATAGTGATGTGCTCGACACCTTTTCCAACAATTCCTCTAACTACCTTTTCCACTCATTTAACTCAATAGTAGTCATCCTGTAAGGTGCAATGGAAATTGGTGCCACTCTACGCAAAGTCTTAATGGTGAAATCTATCTCTCGTTGAGATGGTAAACCTGGTAAATCATCTAAGAATACGTTCGAAAATTCCCTTATCATAGGAATATCCTTTAATCTAGGACTCACCTCCCTCGTATCTATAATATGAGCCAGATATGCCTCACATCCATCCAGTATCAACCATCTAGCAGTGACAACTGAGATCACACATGTTGAAACCACTCTATAATCCCCCACAAATATTACTTTTGAGTTACTCGAAGACTCTATCATCACTTTCTTCGCATAACAATCTATTATAGCTCGATGTTGTGTCAACCAATCCATCCAGAAAATCACATAAAAATCCCTTAAGTTCGTCACTTTTAAGTCTGTGAATCCTCAATGGCATTTCCCTTCTTACACTATTTACGACCACACAGTCTCCTACTGACAATGAAACTCTTAGGTCATATCCTAAAGGACTAACCTCCCTTGGAACTCTAGAGGCAAACTTTAAAGAAATGTAAGAATGTGTAGATCCTGGGTCTACTAACACATAAGTGTTAATATCAAATAATGAAATCATACCAGAAATAACATCATTGGTTGGAGGTCCCTCCTCCCTCGTCATGTGGTGTATCCTCGCTTGAGTTTAACTTTGAGATGAAGATGTCCCACCAATACCTGTACCCACTGTTGATCTATGTCCAACTTCTCTACCTGACCCTGTACTGTCTCCTCTACCTTCACTCCTGAACTCCTCCCTACTGTCGGACAACTCCTTTGTAAATGCCCCCGCTCTCCACAAATATAACATGCCTGACTGATCCTAGTAGGCCCCCAACATGGTCCTCTGTGAATCTCCTGCAGGTGGCACAACTTAGATATCCTCCAACTCCTCTATCAAAGATCCCCTAAACCTCTGACTAGCCCCTTTGTCGGATCCAACTGATGGTGCATCGGCAGTGTTATATTGTCCTGAATCCCTACCAGTTCCTCCACTAGACCGATAGAAACTACCACGCCTACTAGATGTTGCATCGACTCTCCTAGATCCCCCAACCCTAATAGACCATGAATGAGTAACTCCCCTCTTAACAGATTGATTCCCCTCTCCATGATGACTCTCCGATTGCCGCTTTAACTCTCTCCTCCTTTTACCTTGTTCTATTACATCCTCCACTTTAACTGCATCCTCTAGTAACTTCTTGAAGTCAAAAATAGCAGCTCCCAATCCCAAATGAATATCTATCTTCAGACCCTGCTCAAATCTGTAACATCTGTCTTTAAGATTTGCCACAATCTCCAATGCATACTTAGATAAGGTTGCAAAGCGAGCCTCATAATCTGCCACTGACATCTCCTTTGTCTAAATCAAACTCATGAATTCCATCTTCTTTCATTCCTGATATATCCACAAAGTGTATTTATCTCTGAACTCTCTCTAGAAATCCTTCCAAGTCATCTCTCGGGTCTTTTAGTATCTCTTCATTGACTTTCACCAAGTCAATGCATTGCCTTGGAATAAGGAAACAATATACTGCAACCTTCTTCCTGAAGCACACTCTAGACGATCTAAAATTATCTCTGTCTGCTCCCACCATGCCTCAGCCTCCTTAAGATCTGTAGTACCTTAAAACTGTACTGCTCCCATCTTATGGATCCACTCATAGTTTCGATCCACCCCAGAATTACCTAAGGCTGGAGTCGTAATGATAGCCTGCTGCTTTATCTGAAAGAATTGCACCATCTGTGGTGGCATTGGCACCTGTCCTCCTACCATATTTGCTTAGGCATCTCCCTGATATAGCACATTCGGAGCACGAATCAAACTCCCCGATTCCCCAGGTGACTCAAGACCAATGTTATCCTCTCTTGAAGCCATCTTAAAAGATATAAGAACATATCATTAGTTTTTTTTCCTCAATATGCGCCTAGAAATGTAAGCCAGCTATGATACCACCCAATGTGACACTCCCAAAAAAATCTTAAACCATAATTAACCAAATAGTTCCCAAAACATATCATTAATAATCAAATTCCTTATTAGTTCCAATCAAGATGATTGTTTACCAGATACAAAAATATTCTACATAACACAACTATTGGAGTTGTCACATTTTGAAAAAATATACATTCCAAAAGCTTTACTCAAGTAATATGTTGGCCCCACCTAAACTCCACTCGGTCTGTCCTTTGCTCTGGGGTTATCAGTAATCACTCGATCTCCTAAAAATGTACAATCACAAGGGGTGAGCTGCCAACTCAATAAGGATAACTAACCATACCTTTAAAACCAAGTAACTCAATAATTAATTATAACATTTAGTCAATCGATTTAATCAAACATATAATATGTATATACACAACAATCCTCAATATAATCCAAACAGTTAACAAACATCTCAAAATTTTTGCTAAATTATGATTAAGACAAATATTAATTTTAACTGTCATTTATGCTTTATTCCAATATTTAACTGAATTACCTGGGCCCAACTTAACCTAATAGGCGTACATCCAATGGTCTGCCAACTCATCTCTTAATCTCTGATAAGTGGAAATGTAATTAAATGTATAAATATTGGCACATGGTATCTCAATTTCTCAATCATTACCCCGGTACTATTCTAGTACTTAGCCATCAACACAGGGTATCCCCGGGACTCAAGATATCCCAGTACCACTTTGGTACCTAATCATCAACATAGGACATCTTTGGGACTCAGGATGCCCCAGTATCTAACTAATCATATCCATCTAATACTATCGAATGTAGCCTATCCTAGGTAAGCTACTGATTCTCGATTTTCACCAATTATTCACAAATTATTATCCACCAATCTTTACTTAAGACATTTTCGGTCAATTTAACAAGTAATACACCTCAAAATATGTATAACAAAATACAATCACAAAACACCATGTACTTTGATTACTTATTAATGAAATAAAATAAACATAATTCATGTAGGTAATTATTAATCATTAATTAAATTAATAACCAATTCAAAATATAATTTATTAATAACCAAACGGTATTTAATGCTTACCCAATCACACTAATAATTCAACATTATTCTCTCTTCCAATTTATTCCTAATTATAAAAATAATATCCTTACTAACCTAACCCCCATAATTACTAAAATACCCTTAATTAATTAAAAGTCCATTTTACCCTCCTCCATTTTAATTAATATGAAAAATGCCCTTCTTACAACAAAATTCCAGATTTACCCTTAACTTTCTACACTTCCCATTCTGCCCTTACATGCAACTTAAATTTTCAAAACAAAGCCATCAGCTTCTCCCTCCCCTTTTCTTCTCTCTTTTCCTCTTTCATTATTTTCTAGCCATATGTTCTCCCTTTTTATCCTTTCATGCAACTTCAATTATTGTCCTAATCAATTACAACATGCAAACCAACTACAATCTAGTGTAGGATGATCAAAATCACACAAAAAGACATAAAAATAGCTACTAATATTTTACCTAAATGTGAGGACTTTTGATGTTGTTAACCACCATAACTCCCTCCAATTTTACTGCAAAACACACATTGAGGGAAACCTATGAAGGAAGTGTTAAATGCAAGAGAAAGAGTGGTGATCTTTGTAACACCCCATTCCCAACTGACATATGCATGTGTGTCCACCGGATACATGTGTACATGCCTATCATAATTGACATGTTAACTATCTTACCTTCGCTGTACATAACATGGCATCATACTCTAAACCATCAATCACACATTTTCTAAACCCAAAATGTTATCACATTATATCAAATTCCATAATTTACATTGTTTCATATAACACAATACCATCCATGTTTTACAATATTATCCTATGAGCATAAACAACTCAACACACACCAAATACAAAAACATGAAAGAAACAGCTAAGCCCTCAATCTTAGCTGACCAACTTTTGAGCCAAATCTAACTGTAACAGTTATACAAAATATGCTTCTATGAAGTCTTAGAAGCTAGGCCGTCTCACTCTCAAACCTGAAAAGCAACGGTGCAATTTTGATGAGTTTTGAAAACTCAGCAGAGTAACCATTCTCGATAGTTCACTCATGTCATAAAACAAGATCATTTATAGCACGTAATCATACAGTTCAACTCCACTTGACAAGTATCAAATACTATTACAGATAAATCATTTTTCAGTTACATAGTTCAATCATATAACAACATTCATATAGCTTTGCAACTCATTCAATGAATTCAAATTATAAGTAGATGCGACATGTATGATGTAGGACCTCGACCTCTCAGGCATCGCGTCCACAGGACCTCTGCCTCTTGGGCGTCGACGTGAATTGTGAATTCTGAGATAATTGTGTTTGAAAATGTGAATTGGAAACGTACTAGGAGTGATTTCAGATGTTAGTGAACATTAGAAATATTTTTTGGGAATTTTGGGAGTAAATGTCCGGACCGGAAAACATGCCCAATGTATCACAATTCACATTGCCACTAAAATCCATTTATCAGAGTATACATAATATCATACAGTCACAAAACCACATTGCAGTCCAATCCAATTTATTAGAATCAAACATATCATTCTCAATCATACAGATTTTCATACAGTCACAATTTATCACATTCACAGCCAGTTTACACTTCAATGCCCAATTCCCATTCCTTCGGTTCAACATTTCAGT
>JAOTIZ010000005.1:20290449-20318780 GCA_027123425.1 Erythroxylum panamense | reverse complement strand
TAAATGTATTATTCATATTTAAACAAAATTGATCTTAATTAGTATCCATTTAATTATAACAATATAACAAATTATAACAATATAATTAAAAGTAAATTGTTTATTTGAACACAAAACGACGTTTTGGATATGCCCAAAACGACGTCGTTTTGGTTATGTTTTAAACGTTTATAACTTCAAAAAGTTTGGATTTTAACCAAACGACGTCATTTTTGTTAAATTATAAATGTTATAGCTTAATCGGAAAAATGACATCGTTTTGGTCGAAAAAATGACATCGTTTTGGTTATAACCAAACGATGTCGTTTTTGTTATACTATAAACGTTATAGCTTCATACGGAAAACGACGTCGTTTTGGTTAGTTTTCACCAAAACGATGTCATTTTACCAATATTTTAAATGTTTATAAAATTGCAAAACGATGTCGCTTGGATTTTAACTAAACGACGTCGTTTTTGTTAAGCTATAACTGTCATAGCTTCATCCACAAAACAACGTCGTTTAGATAAGTTATCTAAAACGATGTCGTTTAGGGATAATCAAATGACGTCGTTTGCTTTCACCTCGTAGATGATGAATTACAAAGATAATTACCGACGCCATTTACCTACAGAATTTATACAGTCGGTAAAATCTTATTTTCCATCTAATTTTGCCGACGCATTCGTTTGTTTCGTCGGTAATTACCGACGAAATAATATCGGTCTATAAATTTCCATCGCTATTCTGCTCTTTTTCTTGTAGTGAAATGTTTGAAACATTTAAGGGTTTTAAATTAATTTTACTTAAAAACATTATGGTTTAAATTATCTTTTTTCAATCTAGTAAACTTCTGAGAATTATTTTACTATTTTTTGTTTTAAAATTGTATATGAATGGTTATTTTATTATAGTTATATGAAAGATTATTTAATGAGAGTTATGATTATTTATATTATTTTGTAAAGATATGTTTATAGTTTACTAGTTTTACTGAAGATAGTCTATCGTAAGCCTAATAAGTAAATTCAGGCTCGAGATATGACAGGACTCGAATACAATTACTTCTTTAATGTTTCAATTTCTTGTGAAGATCTTGGTAGCTTAACTTACAATTCGTCAACTTTATGCAAATTTAATATCATAATTTAAGATAACTATTATAGTTATCCTATAATTTTGAAAGGTCTTATAAAGTCGTAAATTTGTAAAAGAAATTTTAAAAGATAGAAAGATAGAAAATACCTTTCTTGGTAGCTCGTGTATCTCACATATTATATGTCACTCAACTTACATTTATCAAATGTAGAAAAAAGAAATAACTGACTTTTAACTAATCAAATCAAATTTAAGCCTAATAATGAATTTCTAAGACCTTAAACTATTTAAATCAAATAAAAATATTTTAGATTTTAGATTTTTGGTTTCACTTTCCAAAGTGATATTGATTTAAGAAGTTACAATTTAGCCATATATTTAAAGATAGAAGTTATGTTATCTGTTAAAGAGAGCAATAAGAAAGAGTAATGCTTTGGTTTTTTTTGCTTAGGACTAGAAAGATTTAAAGCAAGTTTCAGATCGGGACCTACTTGAATTCTATTGTTTCTTGCAAAAGGATGTTATTACGTGCATAGAAATGAATAGGTTCTAATTAACAAGTGATAGGGTGATATAGTAGTAATAATTGAGTGTCATTCCAGTTACAAGAATTCTTAAGAAACTTCTTAACCCACTCTATAAAGTAGACACCTTTCAGTAAATAACAAGCAGTTGAACAAAATACAGCATTCTTTAGGTGGTGGTACATTATATTGACATGTTCTTTGACTGCCTATTTTCCTGGTTATGAGGAACCAAATTAAGGGGAACAAGGCAATTAGTTTTTTTGATAAGAAAAGTAAGTAGAAAGTGAAAACAAAACAGGTTCTTGATCATCTTGTAAGTTCAGGTATGGAAAGCTCGTGGCTTACCAACCAAGATCCTTCCAGTCCCACTGTTACATAGGAAAACAGTTGGTATGTTATAGATAACTCACTCTTAAATTGCAGGTCTTGGACTTGGACCACTCATTTAAATTACATGGTCTTGCTACATTTTGGATAATCTTCTATCTTGGGATATGGAGACCAGGAAAGATGATGAAATTGAGGACTTGTCAATGTCTCCACCAACTATGGGCTCAATGCAAATTGCAGGAAGCCATGGCTTTGGTCACAACATAGAGTTTATGTCTGAGGCCTACCTTAGAAATAGGTACTCAGAAATTGACATAGAAGATGATAGCTTAAATATGAGCAAAGATTGCTCCCTTCCAATTTTCCTCAAGGTAATGTATACACTCTTCCTTCAACTATTCATCATTCAGCACCCAGCTTAAAGGTACATCTAGCTAAATGATTCCTGGCGTTATGGCAGTTTGAAGATGTGGAGTACAGAGTCAAGAATAGTCAAACTTCTGCAATCAATCCAGTGAAGTCAGTAGTGACAAAGGTAGCATCACAACTGAACTTGGAACAAGAGAATTACAAGCAAATCTTGAAGGGCATAACAGGTAGCACTGGCCCTGGTGAAATCCTTGCTTTAATGGGTCCTTCTGGTAGTGGTAAAACAACCTTGCTAAGAATAGTAGGAGGCAGACTAACTGAAAATGTTGGAGGAAATATCACTTACAATGATGTCCCTTATAATGCATCCCTTAAGAGAAGGTTGGTACACTCAGATAAAGCTAAGTTCTCACGCCTAGGCACTTAACTAGAACTTACGACTAGCCATTCTTACATGTGATCACAGGATTGGATTTGTGACGCAAGATGATATACTGTTCCCACAGCTAACAGTGGAAGAGACTTTAGTCTTTGCTGCATTTTTGAGACTACCAGGAAACATGAGCAGGCAACAAAAGTATGCCAAAGTTGAGATTGTCGTGAAGGACCTAGGCCTTGAAAGGTTTGTTTGTGCTAATTGATCATTGAGTTTATATCTGTGCATGAAAATAGATGGTAAAACTTGAAATACTAGATCAAGATCAAGTGGTTTACTGTTTTCTTCAATATCTTTTGCATGGTCATATATAGATGTCGACACACTCGCATAGGAGGAGGCTTCATTAAAGGAATATCAGGAGGAGAAAGAAAAAGAACCAGCATTGGATATGAGATTCTTGTTGATCCTTCACTGTTGTTGCTTGATGAACCAACTTCAGGCCTCGATTCGACCTCTGCACATCGACTCCTTCAAATCCTTCAAGGACTAGCCAAGGTATATCCGATTGCTGGGTGAGAGAAACCCATACGAATAACATTGCGCGTATAATATTGTTGTTGTGGGACAATGTCCCATGAACAAAGGCTTGTGATCATATAATCATAAAGCCCAGCTGTGGGATTTTTCAGGGAGGAAGGACAATAATTACGACGATTCACCAGCCTTCAAGCAGGATGTTCCGTATGTTTGACAAGCTTCTGTTGATATCACAAGGCAGGCCTGTGTACTACGGGAAAGCAAGAGAGTCTATGTCATACTTCTCTTCTCTAAGATTCAATCCTCAGATAGCCATGAACCCTGCAGAGTTCTTGCTTGACTTGGCTACAGGACAAGTAAATGACATAAGTGTGCCTGAAGATTTATCAACAGCTCTTCAAGGAGCTCTTGATTTTGAGAAGGCAGTAATCAAGGTACGAACTTTCCAAGATAAGCATGTATGTTCTTAGGACTTACATCTTAACATGTCATAACTTTTGCTCTAAATTCAGTACCTTCAAGTCAAGTATGAAAATCAACTGGAGCCAAAAGAAAAAGAAGAAAATCAAAGGTGTAAAAAAGCTCCTGAGCATCTTCAGTTGGCAATTCAAGTTAAGAAAGATTGGACGCTGAGTTGGTGGGATCAGTTAACTATACTCTCCCGGAGGACATTTAGAGAGAGGTGCAGAGATTATTTTGACAAACTTAGACTAGTTCAGGCACTGGGCGTTGCAATATTGTTAGGCCTTCTGTGGTGGAAATCCCAAATCAAAACTGAGGCTCAAGTTCGAGATCAAGTATTCCTTTGAAGTTAACATTTGCGTGGCTTTTCTCTTCCCTGATCATTGCAAGTCCAAGTTTCTAAACTTAACTATCGTATCTTCATTGATACAGGTCGGTTTACTGTTCTACATCTGCATCTTCTGGACATCTTCATCAATATTTGGAGCAGTATACGTATTCCCATTTGAGAAGATCTATCTGGTGAAAGAAAGGAAAGCAGATATGTACAGATTAAGTGCATTTTATGTGTGCAGCACTCTATGTGACATGGTGGCTCATGTGTTCTATCCCACATTTTTCATGGCTATTGTGTACTTCATGGCTGGCTTCAAGAGAACAATTCCTTGCTTCTTCTTCACATTGTTTGGCATATTGCTGGTAGCTATTACAAGTCAGGTTAGTTAAGAGAAGAATCTGAATGAAGTGTTATTTACACAAACTGAGAGCTAAATGAGTGATATTAACATTTAAGGGGGCAGGAGAGCTATTTGGGGCTGCAAGTTTGAGTATCAAAAGAGCAGGGATGTTTGCTTCTCTGATTTTGATGCTGTTCCTGCTCACCGGAGGTTACTACGTGCAGGTATTTCCTTTATATGAATGACTGACGAGTCTATTTGTACAGTGAGAAGTTGTTAGTACAAGAATAAGAACATGTTATGATGATAACTAACCAAAGGGTTAATGATTGACAGCACATACCCAAGTTCATGCAGTGGTTGAAGTACTTGTCTTTTATGTACTATGGCTTCAGATACCTAATCAAAGTGCAGTACGATGGAGAGCAGTTATACGAGTGTGAAAGCCAAGGTGGATGCAAGCCTCTGCAAAGTTCTCCAACCTTTGACACTGTCAACTTGAAAGGTGGCCTCCAAGAAGTTTGGGTGCTACTTGCCATGGCTCTTGCTTTCCGAATCATTGCCTACATGTGCCTTCGCAAGAGGATTAATGTGTCCCATCTTTGAGTTAACCAAAATTATCATTTACAATACATCAATTAATAATACTTAGTGGACTTGATTGGAATGGAAATGAAATTCAGGGGCAATGCACACTAGACTAGTGGTAATTAATCCATTTCTACTTTCTAAAAAATCAAAATTACTTCATTACGCATGTATTTTGATAATTGAGTAACAGTGTTTTTTTAATTAAAAAGCAAGGGACCCGAGAGATATTATATGACTAGTATAAAGAAACAGACCTCTAACATATCCTCTAACAAAATAGAGTGACACCTAATAAGTATAGTATTAAAAATAATAATTCTTACATTAAAATATTCTGTAAAATTAATAAGTCAGCCTATACATCAATTACTATGTTGATAGATGTGTTTATATAAAAAAGTTTAATTTGAAGTAAACAATTCGTTGGTACCCAAAAAAAATGAGAGTCATTTATCGGTTAACCGAGAAAAATAGGATAAGGTACTCAAGTATATTTCAAATATAAAATATTAAACACACTTATCCCATTTTATTATTCACAATTAAATTTTAAAAAAAAAACAGGAAGTATGTGCATTTTGGTCATTTTGAATTTCAGGAAAACGAAGTACGGTCAAAAATCCACCGACTGCCACCACTTCAACACTTATCTTTCTGACTTGGGTTCCATCTGGGTTGTTATTAACTCCCTGCATCCGTCAATCATCCACGTGTCGTGTCTGATTGTCCGAATGTCTATTTCTCTCTCCGAAACGAACATGAAGAGACACAGGGCACAATTATGAATTGTCCCAATTCCCAACTCCAGACTCTGTGTCGGACTCTGACCAGTCTCAGTTTCTGCGTGTTTTTGCCTTTTTAATAAAATGGACTTAGTTCCGTACGGAGACTCCAAGTGCAAACATGAACCTACGTCACTTCCATGGCAAGAAATGTTCAGATCGGGTTCGTTCAGGAAACCGTCTATGGTTCCCCAATCCGACGCGCCGTCGAACGCACCCGACGCGCCACCGATAAGGGGGAACACCAACGACCCAGATCATAAAAACACCTTATCTGACAATCCCCAGGTCCGTCTCGCTCTTTACATAGCCATGGCTCATGCTGGTCTTGCCTTGACTATGTTTATTCTGTATTTTGTATGCAAGCTCTTGCAAGAGTACTTGAGACCTATTCAATGGGCTATTTTGTGTTCTATTCCTTTGAGAGGGATTCAAGAGACCCTTGTTTCTTTCTGGAAGGAGCCTCTTGAATGCGGCCTCACCGAGACTGTTCTTGCAATCCCTGTTGCTATCTTTAAGGTTTGTGTACGTTCTCTTGTAGATATTAAGGAGGTTCTTTTCAGGATTTTCGTCAAAAAATCAAAAAAAGATAGCTCTCATAGGAGAAGTAGAAGTGGGTTTTCGAGATTATTAAGATTGCTGGTGTCATTTGGAGTTTTCGTGATTGCTTACGAGAGTATCGGTGGCATGGGTTCATTGTTAATTCTCGGGTTAGCGTTCTTATGCAGCAGCAAGACTGTGGATTCAACATTTTCTGCAGTAACTTCTTTTAGGAGCAAAAGCTTAGGGCGTGGTGCAGTTGGTTCTTTTTTCACCAGAGGAATCCTAAAGAGATTAAAAACCGTTGTGGCAATCGGGTTGATAGTTGGTATGATATTGGGTTTTTTGGCTGGATTGATATTCTTTTCCTATAAAATTGGTCTTGAAGGAAAAGACGCAGTCATTTCACTGAAGTCACATGTAGAAGAGGGTAATTATGCAGAAAAGATTGGCATTAAGACGTGGATGGATGAGAATGATGTTCCTGGAATGGTGGACAGGTACACCACGATGTTCTATGAAACGGTGTCTGAGCAAATAGATTCTTTGGCAATGCAGTACAATATGACTGAGTTTGTCACTGGGATTAAGCATTTTGTTATTAGCTCTCCAGCTAATGTTTCTGTACAAACGTCTGGTTTAATGAACCTATCTCCTATCTCAGAGAAACTTGTGAGTTTACGGAGGAGAGTAACCGAGCGGGAATGGGGCCAGATTTACAGTGAACTGGACTCGATATTTAGGGAATTGATTATTACCCAGGAGGGACTTGTTGATAAGGCAAAGGAGTTTGCAATCAGAGGGATGGATGTTTCACAACGGGTTGTTGCTAACAGTGCATCTCTTCTGGGTGGTGCTGCTAAACTCATATTCTCAATTGGAAATTCCATCATCTCTGGTGCAGCTGAGGTGTTTAACTTTTTGTCACATTCAATAATATTCTTCTGGCTTCTGTACTATCTAATTACCTCAGAATCCGGTGGGGTAACCGAGCAAGTGATGTACATGCTCCCAATTCCAATATCAGCAAGGATCAGATGCGTTGAAGTTCTTGATAATGCTGTTTCTGGAGTTCTCCTAGCTACAGCTGAGATTGCATTCTTTCAAGGATGTCTTACTTGGCTCCTGTTCAGGCTGTACAAAATTCACTTTTTATATGTGTCAACCGTACTTGCATTCGTCAGCCCTTTGCTGCCAATTTTTCCACCTTGGTTGGCAACAATTCCAGCTGCTGTGCAGCTGGTGTTGGAAAGCAGATATATACTAGCTGTGGGTTTGTCAATAATTCACCTTGTGCTTATGAATTATGGTGCATCAGAAATTCAGGAGGATATACCTGGTTATAATGAGTATCTTACTGGGCTTAGCATAATTGGTGGAATGACATTGTTTCCATCTGCGGTGGAGGTACACCTCTTCAATTCATTACTGAACATTATTCACACGTCTCTGTCTGTATTTCTCTTGAGGAGCATTAAATCACAATACAATTTTATGCTTAAAGTTTTTGCTGCAGTTCCAATTTCATGTATAGATAAAAACCTTTTACAAGTCATTGATTTGCTTCAGAAATGTTCGCAAGTTCGGTTCAATTACCGCCTTTCTGTGTATAGCTGGATTGATTGTGATGGTGATTTTTTTGGATAATGCGGTAGTAGCATTTATATTCAAATTTGAGGTTATTTTTCACCCTGTAATCCACTTTGCGTACTTTGAAATGATCTCAAAAGTATCTGTACTTAGATCGCTAATGACTGCCTCATTAGTTTGTTGTTGATAATGCTCAACTTCTGCTTTTTCATTAACTAGGGAGCAATCATGGGCCCTTTGATTACCACGGTTCTGATCGGTCTTAAGGAGTTGTATGCTGAATTCGTTTTGGAGAAGCCGAATACAAGTTATCAGTAAGTAGACCGCAGCTTCAACTCATGTAGTTTCAACTTTCTACACTTATACATGCAGCAGCCAAGACAATTCATGTGCAAAAGCTTTGATGCCGCTCAAGGTAGAAAGAATGTTTTGCCACCGGTTTCGGTTTTCTCCATCCTTACGGGGTGCTCATTCAATTTACTGTTTTCTTTCTGTGGTTTTCAGACAGAAAAATGGAATTAAGTTTAGAGATTAGATAGTATATATTGAATTCATTCTTGCAAGAATTGTGAATCCCGCGCCTGAAATAGTTGTGGTTGTAGCTTGTTGGGATCTCAAACATCAATAACAACCATTTGAACGAGTTTGCTAGTGAAATTACCATATCAAAAACCACACAGCAAGGTAGTTCTGAGAGTTTAACGCTCGTGATGAACTAAATTGGGGTCATCGTCAAAAGTTGAAAGAATAAATGGAGCTCACGTTTTTCAATATGTACGGTGCAAAAATTCATTCGTTTATCATTGAAAGGAAAGTTTAAATCGGAGAATTCTAAGACGCAGGTAAATTAATAAGGGGCTCTTCTGACTTAAGTGAGGTCACGGGTTCGAACCATCCTCATGTATGCAATCGTTTAAAACTTGAAGCTAGAACTTTACCTTCTGTAAGGGACCTACTCGGTTCGAGCGAGGATTAGTACGGGACAATTACAAGAGAAGGGGAAAAGTAATTGACAACCACTCCGCTAACTTGCGCAATCAGAATGGCAGATTTCACCGCATAAATTTAACCGATGATAGAAGGCGACAAATCACTCCCTAGACCTCAGGCCATCCAGATATTTGATAGATCGAATAAAGAGTCCACAAGAATGTAACCAAAACTTTTCGCATTAAGTGGTGCGTCAGACGCAAGTACAGTGGTTTGTAACCAGCATCACTTTTAACATTTTGTAGTTTACCTTCTCCCGCAACAGTTATTTCATATACTTCTGCAGGAATTTGCGGTGGAAGTCATTCCTAATGGTGTCATTGATGAAGCGCTTTGGAGTCTTGGTTTCACCTCGAGTCTGGTTCTTGAAGACTACATCATCATCCCATCTGAAACAATAAAAGCATATAAGACATAATGATACTGCAACAAACTCAGATTCTTGTTTTAGATTTCAACCACTAACCTCCTTTTCACATTAAAAGAAGTTGGATTGTTAAGCAGTGGGTTTCCTTTAAGAAGCTGCTCTTCCTTGGCCTTAAGTTCTTCGGCAGCCCGTTGTTGTTCCTACAATTGTGGGAAGATGGATAAGCCAACTATTAAAACAGAACATATACGATAAAATCAAACCAGCACGTTTTGTACAAAGTACAAGACCTTGTCCACAATAATTATCCCAGTAATTCTAATGTCAATCAAAACTTCCTATACAATGGTGCCAATTTGGAAGTTTATAAAATGACCTAACGCTAGCTCCTGAAACCTCCAAGGTGTAGGATATCCTCCAATTAAGCTAATCATACCTGTCGAAGCTTCTCTTCTGCTCTTTCCTTTTTTATTCTTTCGAGCTCCGCCATGAGAGCTTCTGTTTCATCATCCTCATCATCATCCCTGCAAAAGGGGAGAGGAGGTCACAATAACACATTACAATAGAAATGTATCACACCAGGTAAAAGCATTGATTTGCGATCTAGTAAAATGCATAAACTTCACAAAGTAGCTCCTCTAAGCAATTAACAAGCTCAATCACATGACTTAGAAATAATTCAACCGGTACGCCATAAGCCCCTACTTCATTGCCCTAGTCATTATTAGATTCACAAAATCAACATGGTAGAAAATTTTGAGTCAAGGACCTCAATCAATGTTTTAAGACCACAAGGATGAAGATATATTTTCATCATGGGAGTCATTTCTTTCTATTCTAATCAGAAGCCACGACGATAAAGATCTTCAGCTTCCTAAACATAACAATAAGGTTTGCCCAATTTGTTCCGAAAATTAAGCACAATGAAGAAGTAAACATAAAATAGAACATTGGAGATAGTAACAAAAACATAAAATAAAAGAGAATCATGTTCGTGAATATTGAAGATTTTCTATCATAAATAGACGCAGATGCAAACAAAAAGGAGAAGCAATGAGATCTAAATTGATTACTCAAGCTATTAGCAAACTGATGTGCTGTCAAAAATAACAACCATTCATCTTCATTGTTAACGTCCACGTCAGAATCATCGGCATCTACACTACGAGGAATTATACGGTCCTCAGTGTCCCTCTTTGACCCTGTATGCAACTACTTTAGTAAGAGAATTAATTGATGAACCCATTAGTCTCAATAAAGTTGAACGCTCTTGTACTTAACCTTCCAAAAGCAGTTGATTTCCCCTTCTACGCTCTCTGTCGTCTGCATGGAAGTACAGTGTAAGGAAAAACAAATAAATCTTTGAAGGCTATATGAATAAACACAATTTTTTACCACTGTATGACTTATCCTTGGAAGAAAAATGCCTCCGCTCACGCTCTTCCAGCTCCTCACGAAGATTTTTCCTTTGCAATTCATCTTGGGTATCTTGCCCATCCTTCCTGTAAGATGTTCAGTATCACACTACACATCAACAATAAATACTCTGCCACAAACATTACCAGATTCGCTAGTATGAACCTTAAGCATGAAAGCAAAAGAAACAAGTAATGGAAAATCACTATAAATTAATGCCACAAATCTCAACAAGTTTGAGAATACACTAATAAGTATGATCTAAAACAACAAATACACAGAGACTAGAAACATAAAAATAAGAAATGAGTTTAAGTTGCATGTCCATATCGTGGCAAATTGAAGAAATACAGCAAATTTATTCCAATAACAAAGGAGAAGCATAGAAAAGGCAACCAACGCATCATCATACAGTACATTTCCAGCTTAAAACACTCAACAATCACATACTACTGTAAAAACTCTGTTGAAAGATAATAAAGGACCAATTATTTCAAAGAACCCACCTAGATTTTAGGGTTGTATGCGCAGCGAGGTCCCTAGATGAGTACTTCTGCGACGGACCAAAAATCCTCGTCCCACCTTGTTCATTGCCGCCTTTCGCTGGAGCCCATGTTGGCCTAGCCGCAGTTGTCATCACTCCTTATTGCTAATCACCTACAGAAAATCCCCCAATTCAATTAGCTTATAAACCCTAGAAATCAGAATGAATCAACACAAACAGATGAAACAGAGGAAAAAGAAGGAGAATTTTAGGGGAGAAGATACAGAAGAAGGAAAAAAAAAAGGTAATACATCACCTAATTCGGAGGAGAAATTCGATCGAAGAATTCAAATGAGAATGATGGAAACTTAGGGTTCACCCGATTTGATTGGGGAAATCGGAATCGATTGATAGGGACCGGAGAGAAGGAAACGAAGAGAGAGTGATGGAAATTTGATGACATAAGAAAAACAGAGTCGGCAAAGGTGGAGCTGGAGTCCCGTTCTGGCTTGGTTGGAAGTGGCTGGAGCTGATCTTTCGAGTTTTAACCACAAAGTTTAAACTTTTTCATTTATATATAAATAAATTTTACCAATTAAGAATATTAGATTATATCCTATTTTTATTTGAAATGACTTTGTAAATTAAATGATATTATATTTACTATTTTAACCTTAACTTTAAATTTTAATTGAATATTTACAATTTGAAAATATTTTGTATTTTAAAAAAAAGAAAACGGTTTCTTTTTTTAAATAAAAATTACGATTATAAAAAATTTACCGTTTTTCTTTCAAGAGACATTAATCTTTTAACGCAGATTACTAAAATATACCGCTAATTTTTCTACTAAATAGTTTTGGTATAAAAAATGCATTATTCATTTTTCTAAAAATTATGAAGTTCATAGCTTCAATTATTTTAAGCATCCAAATTAAAATATTTCATTATTGATTGTTATCTATTGATAAATATTTTAGAATATAATTAATTGATCCTCGTATATTATTTTGTGTATTTGCTAAAAGTAGTATCAAAAGTACAATTATATTGATAAACAAATTAAAAATAGAAATAAAACTAAAACTAAATACAGGTAAAACAAAAACAACTAAAAGACATGTTAATTATTAGTTATCATATGTATATTGATAACTTTAAGTTTAGTAATAAGAGAGTTTTGAATTTTCACTTTTTAATTACTATTTTTGTAGTGTGTATATTTATATATTAATAAATGGAGTAAATATATATATATAATTTTAAATTCTAGTTTATAACAACCTATATACAAATTAATTAATGATGGGGTCTTTAATTGACTTTTTTCATTTTTAGGAAAATTAAAATGTTAGGTTTTCAATTTTCTTTAAAAATTATGAGTTTGTATAAACTCTTTTTTTATTAAAGAGAAATACCTAAGCAAATTACAAAACAGTTCTGAGGAAACATATCCCCGACTTATCCTCAAAGAGGAAATGATGGCACCCGGAAGGTGCAGTAACAAAATAGGTAACCCTAACAACTAAGTGGTCCGCCTGAGAGGCAAGCCAATCGGCGCATCTATTGCTCTTTCGGTAGACATGCCGATGAGCAACAGGCCAATTTCGTGAAGGTAACTCGTGGATGCTCGCAACAATAGGGTTGGGCACCTGTGTACGGGGGGTTGCGAAGGTGAACAGGGTGTGCACCACAATCGAATCTACCTCCAGTTCGATGCAGTGGAAGCCTAGACGCCAGGCAAGTGAGAGGCTTGTGAAGACTCCCCAGAGTTCAGCAGACTTCGAAGCACACCAACCTAGGTTCTGAGTGAAGCTTCCAAGTCAGTTGTAGTCACTGTCGCGTAAAAGGCCACCGGTTGTGACTATGCAAATGCTACGATTGCTGGCGCCATCTGTGTTTAATTTGATCTAGCCTGGCGGCAGCTTGCTCCAACTGACGAGTAGCTCTTGACGGGGCCGGATGCTGCTGTCAGGGTGGCGGCACCTCTCGGATGACAGGCGGAGATGATCTGCATAAGACAAAATGAGAGAGTTAGGAGAGGGAGGCCAAGTGAATTGAGGATCAAATAAAGACTTGTTCCTCCAAGTCCAGAGGAACTAACAAGTGAGGCTAAAAATGGTCACCCAATCATAACCCAGGAGACGGCGTCGGTTTTGTATGTTGGTGTGAATCCATTCCCGAAGAGACAGAGTAAAGAAAGTAGTCGCAGCGAGGTGTGGCGACAACATGTACCAAGTTGGTAATTAAGTCATTGTAAATACACTAAAAACAATACCTAGTTGGTAATTAAGTCATTGGAGACACAGTAAAAACTGCCCATTAAGGAGGATTATCTAAAATTTCCTTTGTTATCATAACCTTCAAATTTAATATCAAAATTCATACTGAATCAAAGAAATTTTATATGCAAATTTTTTTCTCATTTAAAGTAATTTGAGAGGATTATTATTAAAATTCAATTTAATAGGTTCAATTTGAATTAATTAATTTTTAAAATTTTAAAAATTTTAAACTTTAAATCAAGTTTGAATTCAAGTTTTGTTTGGCATCATGATGGAGTGGAGGAGCTTGCAAAAGTCAATTGGTCATAAATTTGTTCTTCTAAGGATCAAAGTGGGTTGGGAGTCAATGATAGTAAAGCTATTAATTTTGCATTGATTCTGAAAGGACTTTAGCAGGTTATAGAAGATAAAACTTCGTTTTGGATGAAATGGTTGCACAATTATTTCTTAAAAGGTAGAAGTGTTCGGAAGATGCAAAAGAGTCACTCACATTCTTATTTTTTGGCACAACTCCTACAACTTAAAGATCATATTAAAGCCAATATCTTCTGTAAAGTAAGGAATGGTGAGAAACTTCTGTTTAGTATGATAATTGGACATGTTATGTTCAGTTGATCTACATAATTGGATCCTCAAAAGCCAGATCTCTTGGTTATTTGGATGACAAAGTCTCTAAGCTGATACAAAACAATAATTAGGCTCGTCCTTATTATTTGTTGAGATAATATCTACCATATATCCATAATTTTGACAATTTCTTTTAGAAAGGGAAACAAATTTATAATATTTCCAGCATGTAAACCTAGAATCTAATACGACCTCTTAGTACTAAGGTGAATTGGTTCAACATTTTTTGGAATAAGTTTTTGATTCATCGAAACTTATTTCTATTGTGGATTATAATGAAAAATAGACTAAGTACAATAGATAGGTCGCATTTTTTTATATGGATAGAAATTGTTTCTTATGCTTGGATTGTGATGAAACTAGGGACCACTTATTTTTTTAGTGTTACTTTACTTCATGCGTTTGGAAGAGATCAAAAGATAATATCAATGAGATCTCACGAGAAATTGATAAATGTAGATTATAGTATGTTTTCTATGTGTTTAAGTGTGTTTTCAAATGTTTTATTAGATGATTATCTTATGTATAGACTTATAATTGTGTTATTATTAGTTTTTTATTTTTTATGTGTTGATTAGTTTAGAACAAGAATTTGATCTTAATTTTATGTTTGAAGAAGTGTTTGATGTGTTTATGAGTGTATAGAAACAAGAATGCGAAGAAAAGAGAAGATCTTGGATTCATGGTGGCTGGCCATGATTTTCACGATCATGAAACCCTTCAGGCCATAATAGTCGTCTATCTAGCTTGTGAGATTTTTCAACTTTTGAGATTTTAGGGCTACTTGGAATCAAATTAAGTCAGAAAACCCTAGAAACAGGCTTAAAAGCCTCAAAAACTATGTAAAGACAAGAAAAACACCAGAAAAAGCAATAGCCATGAGATTCAAAGAAGATCAAAAGGAGACATCAAGTGAAGCGCCAAAATTCCAGATTTGTAGATCAAGACTTCAACTAGTTTTTCTTTCTTTTCTCCTCAATTATTTCATTATCTTGAATGTTTATTTGGATTTTAAGTTTGCTAAACATGATTATGAGTTTCTAAATTCATATTAGTGATTGTTCTTGATATGTTTTGTTAAACCTTATTATTGTTGAATTCAATACATTTATAAATGCTTTGTGATAATTGATATGCTTATTCTTGGTAATAAATTGAAAGAGCGAATTAAGTTATTTGTGTTAAGGTGGACAACGAGTTGGTAGCTTAACAGATCTACAATTATCAAATTAATGAACAATTAAAGAGAGATCTTAATTATGAATTAATTATTCTTAGGATTGCTTGAAACCCAATTGACTAGTTAGGAGTAGTCATGCAAATCGAGAGGTTGCAATTATATTACTTTCTACTTTAATTGGGATTACTTGATTAGATCTCAAGAGAGAGGGTCATCAAAACCTTAGGATATCTAAGATTAGACATAATTGAATTAACAAGATAAAGGTAAGATAAAACGAGAATAAAATAACCCCTAAGTTTCTAGCTTTAATCATATTCATTCTTATTGACAGCTCAATTATTCAATTATTTTGTTTTATTAGTTATTTCAATCTCAGTAATTTATTTTAAATATATCAATCTTTTAATACCTTAAACAAAATTTTATTCAAGTTGTTAAGTATCTAATTAGTCCTTATAGGAACAATACCTTTTGTAGTACAAGTTACAATTTGTGTATTTAGCGCATTGAAAGTTTTCTATACAAAACTTATCAATATAAATTCACTCTCTAAAACCATTCAATGGTTGGTGGATCAACTTAGGAACCATTATGACACCTTGGAGATTTTTTTAATTACTTTAGGGTAATCTATCCATCAGATATGGAATGAAAGGAATGATATGACAACAATTATGATCCTACAAACTATTAAGGAGACCCTTTACTTAAGATGTAAGTTAGTCAATTCCTTGGACATTAATTGCTAGCCTCTTGTTACTTGTATTTTTGTTATTATAGTAGGAAGCTTCATCAATCTTCTTACTAGTGTTCAAAATCTTTTTTTAATTATCCCATATTAATTATTATTCTTTGATATCATTCTTTTAAATTTTTTTAAAAAACTTATCCTTAGTTAGATAACCCATTTTCTTTTCCTGAATTAAGGGTACATATAACTGTAAGAAACTTATTGCCTTCCTAGAAGCTAAAGAGTAATAAAATATTTCTGCCTCCAAAAGAAATTAATGTAATTGTCATACTTGATCTATCCATTTACGTTAAAGCATTAGTTGGTGCATATAATATATAATAATATTCAATTACATAAAAATCTGACTAGACTGGTTTGTTAACTAGGTTAAGCACTAACCAGACTAGTTTCTGGTTCAATTTTTTACTTTTGATTGTAGTGAATGAAAATTGGCTAGTTAAATAATAAATCACCAGCTTTCTCTGAACTGTAAAAACAAGATGAGTCTTTGTCACCCAAACCAATAGCCGCACAAAGAAACTGCCTAAACTAGAATTTGTAAAAAGACAATTCCCAAACTAGTAACCACACAAAGATGACAATAATAAGGATCTGAGTACTTGGAGATCGGAGTTTGTGCATATAGGTCATGATTTGTGGGCTCAAATAACGATAAATTTTGTATCTTTTAACCAATTAGTTTCTTTTTTTAGTTGGTTTTTATTAGGTTCTATTTATAGAGTAATTGGTGATGAGGAAGTGAACAAGAAGAGTAATACTTGACGAACCAGAAAGAACATGTATGGAGGAATAATAAAGGCTGTGGGGAAAATGGGCGGCGAAGGAAGCTATATGTGCCTACAACCGCTAAGCGCATCTTAGGCTAGAAGGCCAAGCTCAATCTCCCCCCACCTCCGATGAAGAGACAATGCCATCATAGAAGTTTGGATTGTGAACTTCTGATGTTTACTGCTAATTAATATGGATTTTCATATATTTATATACTTAATTTAAATATTACTCTTAATATAATAATTCATAATTATTAAATTAGATAAAAACTAATCATTTCAAATTTAAGCGAGGTAATAAATTTAACTTAATTGGTATTTTTAAGTCTTAATGTATTTAAATTTTTATTATAAATAATTAATTGTAATTAAAAAGCATGTGTCACATCTTTTAGGTCCTTTGTGTATGTTTTCAAAATTATTTTAGTATTATCTATTATACATCTTCTTCTTATCTCTTCTTGTTTTGTCTACATGATTTCATCAAGTAAAACATGATGCTACTTTATTATTTACATCGTTGGATATATATAATTTGCTATGAATTACTTATTAAAATAATTTGTGATGCCTTTTATACTTTAGAATTATTGGATTTTGGGTTCAATTTTAACTTGAATGTATAATTTATTATAATTTTTCAATTAAGAATAATTTCATACATTACTAATTTGTAATTTATTTGAATACAGTAAAAGAAGTTGATGTAAATGTTTTAGATGAAAGTGTAGTTTACAAGTACTTAGATAACGTTGGGGAATTTTAAAGTTTTCACGATGATGTGACACAAAATTTTTCAGAAATACAATTTTGATTTCTATTGTTATTTTAAGTTTTATATTATACTTAGATTCAGTTTAAATTTTTAAATTTGATTTATTATTAATTTATTATATAATAATAGAAGTTGGTGTATTTTTATTTTAATAAAATATTTTATTTTTACTTACTTTTAAAAATTTTATTTCTTATTTATTAGATATCAATTTTATACTGATTTAATACTAATTCAGCCTTTAAACCTTAACAGCCTGTTTGGTTTAACAGCTACATTTTTTCATCTTCATCAACACCTTCATTTCATCACTAACTTTTTATTTTAATTCTTCCCATATCATGACATCACATTAATCCTTTTTCCTTAACTCTAGACTCATTTTAATTCTTCTCTAAAACACCCAAAGGGATTCACTTAATTACAGTAAAAACAAAGCATATGCATATCATCTTTCCATGAATTTTCTGCACTCTTTTTATACACATTTTCAATGACCTTTCAAGTTGAAACTCATCTCTACAATAACTTAAGAAAGGTTAATCCTCTTATATGCAAAAATAGGACATTTATATACACATTTCATCACTCACGATTCACACATATAATTTAATGATCAAGTTATCAACCTCAAATTACTCATCATATTAGTTTTATTTAACTCTACCCATGATGGTTAATGCATAACTTACTTAATTCAGTTTCTAAATATCCAAACTCTTCAAGAACACCAAGAAGCTCTAATTTCTCTTACAACTTACGTACGTCATCGTGAAGGTTGGGAGGTTTAGGTTTTTCTGATGGCAAATGAAGAAAACAACAAGGTAAGAGTAGCAAACGAAAGGTGAGAAAGTTAGTTTCAACATTGATGAAGGTTGGTGAGAATATTCGCAAAGAAGATGAAGAAAGTCATGAAGAAGAAGAAGAAGTAAGCAAGATTTAGACAATTAAATTGTCTTTCAAGTATAATCATGGGAATAAAGATTAGTCACTTGCCACATGTCCAATTTCTATGAGTTTAAATTAGGTTCTCTTATTAAACTAGTCCAATCAACTCCAACTTCTACTCTAATTGTCTCTCAATTTTCAATGACATATGTCATTAAATCCCAATGTCATTTATCAAAAATGTTCACTGTCATTAGACTCTTATTTTTACTGCCTTAAATTAATTGTCTTGCCACTTGACATTTTTCTTAGTCTAAAAAAATCAAAATTTTGGAAATTTCACCAAAAATTCCAAATCGATAATTATAATCATCAAATCAATTTTTAAGACATATAATCCATAATTTTCAATAAAATCATGTTTATAAATCAATTATACCCAAAAAAATGTCAATGAATGCTTGTATAATCATTTTAATATATGTAATGAGTCATAATCACATGTGTGTGTATGCTATATTATACATAAGCATGAAATTCACTTTTTAACTTCTTAATAAACACTCATGTATACTATTTTAGGGTTCTAACCCCTAACATGGGATAATGGGATGTTATAATTCTTCCCTCCTTAAGAAATTTCATCATCAAAATTCTTACCTGATTGTTCGAATAGGTAGGGATATTGTCTTCGCATGTGCTCCTTTGTTTTTCAAGTTGGTTCCTCACTCGAGTGATTTTTTTCAAAGGATTTTCATTAGTGGAATTACTCGATTTCTTAGCTTTTTTATTTGATATCCCACTATCTTGATCAGCTCCGCTCCTTAACATAACTCAGATTACTAATAAATTCTTTCTCTTGAGCCGGTAACACATGCATCATATCAGATCAGTATCTTCTGAGCATACTCATATAAAATACATTGTGTAACTGGGACATCTCATTCGGTAAAGCTAACTTGTATGCTAATGGTCATATCCTCTCAATGATCTCATAAGGATCAATGTACCTAGGGCTCAGCTTGCCCTTTTTACCGAATCTCAGCATTCTTCACCAAGGTAATACTCTCAGAAACACTTCACTTTATTCTATATCCCTTCAGTGTTGGTCCATATAGCTCTTCTATCTATTTTGAGTTGCTTTACTTTGACTTCAAATCAGTTTCACCTTATCCACAATATCTTGTATCAATTATGGGCCTTCAACCATTCTTAAGCCCTCTTCATCCCAATATAGAGGTGATCAATCTCATATGGTGCCATTCTAATACTACTATGATAGTGGTTATTATATGCAAACTCAATTAAAGCTATGTACTAATCTCATGCTCTTTGAAACTCCAATACACATGTCCTGAGCATATCCTCAAAAGTCTTGATTATCCTTTTACTCTATCCATCTGTTTGAGGATGAAATGCAGTACTAAAATTTAACTTTGTGCCCATAGCTGACTACAAGCTCTTCCAAAATCATGAAGTAAATCTGGGATTCATGTTTGATATAATGGACACCGGAACCCCCATACAGTCTAACCATCTCATTTACATACCTTCGAGCTAACTGGTCTACTAAATTATTCTCTCTTATTGGTAAGAAATGGGTCAGCTTAGTCAACTGGTCCACCATAACCCATATAGTGTCATTTTTTCTTGGAGTCTTTGGCAATTCCATAATGAAATCCATAGTAATTTGTTCTCATTTCTACGTCAGAATAAGTAATGAATGTAGCTTCTCAACCAGAGCTTGATGTTTAGCCTTAATTTGCTAGAATGTTAAGCACTTAGCAACATACTCCGCTACTTGCTTCTTCGTCCCAAGCCACCATAAATGTTGTTTCAGCATATTATACATCTTGGTGGTCAGGATGCATAATATGAGCTACTACATGAGCTTTCTCTAGAATTTCCTTCCTCAAATCATCCACATTAGGCATACACATCCTTTGCTTCAGCCACAATGTCTCATTTCTTAGCTCAAATTCAGAATTTGGTTTCATTTTTAGTCTTTTGATAAGCTTCACCATATCAGGATCTTTACTCTAGGCCTTTTGGATTCTATCATGCAACATCAGTCTTAGCTTCAATATAGCAATCAATGCCTCATTCTACTCTAGATTAAACTCCACATTTAAAGCTCTCAATTGAATTAAGCTCGGTAACCTCGATAATTAAATCTAAGCTACACTGCTATTCGACTTTCTACTCAATACATCTGCCACCACATTAGCTTTACCCGGATGACACTCAATCATGCAATTATAATCTTTCAATAACTCTATCCATCTCCTCTGTCTCATGTTCAATTCCTTATGACTCAACAGATACCTTAAGCTCTTATGATCAGTGTATATCTAGAATGTCTCTCTATATAGATAGGGTCTCCATATCTTTAGAGCAAAAACAACTACAGCAAGCTCTAAATCATGTACTAGACAACTAATTTCGTGAGACCTTAATTGTCTCGATATATAGGCTATCACCTTGCCATGTTGCACCAACACACATCCCAATCCTTGATGCAAAGCATCACTGTATACTATATATCCTCCAATTTTCGATGGAATAGTTAACATCGGTGCTATGGTCAACCGATGATTTAGTTCTTCAAGGCTTTTTTGACAATTGTCATTCTATCTGAAAACTACATTCTTCCTCATAAGTTTAGTCAAAGGGGTTGAGATCAATGAGAATCTCTTGATAAACCTCTGGTAATATTCGGATAATCCTAGGAAACTTTATATTTCTATTACATTTTTCGAAGCCTCCCACTTCATTACTGCCTCTATCTTCTTTGGATCCACTTATATGCCTTCTCTAGTCACTATCTTACCCAGAAACTCTACTTGGTCCAGCCAAAATTTACATTTACTAAATTTGGCATACAGTTGTTTCTCCCTCATAATCTGTAAAATCACTCTCAAATTCTCAGCATGCTCTTCTCTACTCTTTGAGTACACTAAGATATCAACAATAAAGACAAATACAAAACGATTCAGGTAGGGTTGAAACATCTTATTCATCAAAGCCATAAATGTAGCTGGGGCATTAGTTAACTCAAACAATATTACTAAAAACTCAAAGTGCCCATACCTACTCCTGAACGCACTTTTCGGTACATCAGCCTCTGCTATTTTCAATTGATAGTACCAAAATCTCAAGTCCAACTTAGCGAACACAGGAGCTCCATACAACTGATCAAACAAATCATTAATTTTAGGCAACGGGTATTTGTTATTCACTATTACCCGATTCAGTTGCCTATAATTGATGCACAGTCTTAGAGTTCTATCTTTCTTCTTCACAAATAAGACTGGAGCTCCTCATGGTGATACACTAGGTCTAATGAAACCCTTTTCCAATAACTCCTGTAACTGAGCCGTACACTCCTTTAGTTCCATATGTGCCATCCTATATGGAGAAATAGATATTGAAGCAGCAATAGGAACTAAGTCGATCGTGAACTCTGTTTCTCAGTCTGAAGGTAAGCCAAATAATTCAGTGGGAAACACATCCAGGAATTTCTTAACAATGAGAATGTCCTGCACATTCTGCTCAGTTTGGGTATTGATGACGTGGGTCAGATAAGCCTCATATCCCCCTCGCATCAACCTTAAAGCATTCGTGAATGAGATCAACCTAATTAGCATTACTTGACTAATATCTCAGAAAACTGCTCTGGACTGATTAGGAGATTCTAATTCCATCTCCTTAGTATAGCAATTAATGATAGCTTTATAAGCAGTGAGCCAATCTATGCCTAGGATAATATCTATCTACCTTAACTGTGGTACAATCAAGTATGCCTCTAATTCTGCCTGATCAATTCGAATCAAGCACCTTTTACAGACTTCTCCAATTACTGTGGTACTACCTATCGGTGTACTTACCTCTAATCCATGTTTCAACAATTTTCTGCATTTTTTCATCTTCATCAACACCTTCATTTCATCTCAAACTTTTCATTTTAATTCTTCCCATATCATGACATAACATTAATCCTTTTTCCTTAACTCTAGACTAATTTTAGTTCATCTCTAAAACACTCAAGGGGATTCACGTAATAACAGTAAAAATAAAGCATACGCACATCATCTTTCCATGAATTTTCTTCATTTTTTTGTGCACATTTTCAACTATCTTTCAAGTTCAAACTTATCTCTACAACAACTTAAGAAAGGTTAATCCTCTTATATGCAGAAATAAGACATTTATGTACACATTTCATCACTCACGATTCACACATACAATTTTATGATCAAGTCATCCATCTCAAATTACTTATCATATCAGTTTCATTTAACTCTACACATGATGGTTAATGCATAACTTACATGATTTAGTTTCTAAATCTCCAAACTCTTCAAGAACACCAAGAAGCTCTAACTCTCCTATAACTCACGAACATCATCATGAAGGTTGGGAGATTTAGGTTTTTCTTGTGGCAAATGAAGAAAACTACAAGGTAAAAGTAGAAAGTGAAAGGTGAGAAAGCTAGTTTGGTGAGAATATTCGTGAAGAAGATGAAGAAAGTTGTGAAGAGGAAGAAGAAAAAGTAAGCAAGATTCAGACAATTAAATTGTCTTTCAAGTATAATCGTGGGAATAAAGACTAGACTTGACAAATGACACTTGTCGCCTGACACATGTCCAATTTCTATGAGTTTAAATTAGGTTTTCTTATTTAACTAGTCCAATCAACTCCAATGCTCCAATTGTCTCTCGATTTTCAATGACATATGTCATTAAATCCCTATTTCATTTATAAAAAAATTCTACTGGCATTAGACTCTTATTTGCACTACCTTAAATCAATTGTCTTGCTACTTGGTATTTTTCCTAGTCTAAAAATACTCAAAATTTTGAATATTTCTTAAATTTTACCAAAAATTCCAAATCAATAATTATAATCACCAAATCAATTTTTAAGACATATAATCCACAATTCTCAATAAAAATCATATTTATAAATCAATTATACCTGGAAAATGTCAATTAATGCATATACAATCATTTTCATGTGTGCAATGAATAATAATCACATGTGTGTGTAAGCTATATTATGCATGAGCGTGAAATGCACTTTCTAACTTCTCAATAAACTCTCATGTACACTATTCTAGGGTTCTAGTTATTTGGGAAAACGGGATGTTACATATTTGTTGCAATGTCATCCTTACGAGTTCGAAATCTAGGCTTATCTTTAATTAACACATTAACCCTGATATATGTCCCATCTAGAGCACCTAAGCAATTCTACAATTCAAATGAAATAAAAAATAATGAGGAACCACATCCATCGATGGTCCAAAGAGTTTGTTGGTATGGGCTCAGGTTTCCTAAACAAATGATCTTGCAAATGTATTACTGCATTTAAAATATTATGAAAACATCGACTAATTGTCTCACCTAACCTTCTAAATTTTTTCCTAATAACTCGATTTTTAACATGATGAACAATAATATGTAAGAAAATTTCTACTTGTTCATCAATAAGCATATTTTTTGTTGACCTTAATCCTCCTATACTTTCTAACATTTCATATAGTTTAAAAAAACTTATCTATTCATCCTAACCATCGAAATACATGACTCATCATTATCATGCACAATTTGTCTCACATAATCTCGATTTGCTTAAAAATTTAGAAAATAGCTTTTAACCCTTGGCCTATAACTATATAAAGCAGCCTCCGATGCCAACAAAGTGAATAGGGAACTAACAACATTATACAATTGCAACCATACATTCAAGATAGTCACAATCATTTTTGTTCTTTCAGCATTTCTACATAAATTCAAACTAAAACGAGCCATGAATGCAAAAAATAAAATTTCTAATGCATTTCTGTAAACTTATTCAAACAATGTAAATGTAAGAGAACATATAGCACCCCACTTTCGCAAGACACGTACCCGATATCTATTGTGATATTCGAGTACATACCCCGCAAGGGTGGCATGCAAGAACAGTTATTCAGTCAAAATTCATTACAAATTTTTATTTCTTGAAAACAATGTACATGTATGCAGAAATCATTAATCAAATTAGGCCTGCTAAATTTTTTAAAAACATTTCCATTCAACAACCACTTGGGCCCAACTTTAGATATAAAAAATTTGTAATCATAAAGTCATTTCATTACTAAGTTGTTCATATACACTTTGTAAAATTCTTGTAGAACATAAATCAAAAACAAAAAAATCACTAAAGATATATGTAGGTGCAAACTGATCCCTACCCCTAACTCATGCTCATTTGCAGTGGTTGAACTCCAGTTGGTCTAATTGGATAACTCCTCTAAACCTGAAAAGCCATGTTGCAATTTTTTATGAGTTTTGCGAACTCAATGAGCAAATCATCATTGATGATTTCATCTATGTCATATACATAAATCATATATTTCACAAATATTCATTAAGAACATGTATATTCTAAATACTCACATTAACATGGCATATCATAAAATCATTGCAAATGAGAACAAATATTTACAAATACAAATGCACATGAGACTCCAGATTCGTTATTAATGTTGTGACCAATTGCCTATCATATACGTATACAAATACTGACCCATTAGACTCAGTCAAAATAGAATCACAGAATATAGTTCTACATATAGAATCAGAAATCATAGAGCAAAGCTCTACGTGCAAGCGCCTTCATACTGGCTACTCTGGTCACACTGCTTTTATCTGAGCATGCATTTTTTGAAATGCATCAAATTCAGAATATACCATGTACAACAGTCACGTATAATGCACATTTAGAATCTTATAGTCATCGGACCTAAGTCCGGCATTCAACTTTCATTGATAATTCATATAGAATTTAGAATTTCAAAGCAATCAGAGCACTTCCAATACATTCCCAAATATTAAACTCCTTGGACTTTAAGTCCAAAAATTCAGAAACAATCTCAAATAGATAATATTGAAAGTTTAAACAAATTCAATCAATCCTAGGAAAATCATCTAGGTTGACTCACAGTACGCTCCAATATGCTATTGTCTGAATGGTCCGGCAATGTCTGACTAGCGTCCAATGTGGTCCTCTATATCATACAAAATACATTTACAAATATCACACTTTTGTACAAATGTATAATTATTTCCTTATGCACATCTATGTATATCGAAATTATGCACAATGCGTGTTTAATGACAATCCCAAGTATCCTATTGTAATTCGCATCACCAAATCATTCACAAAGCCCTAAAAAACAATTTACAGTTTAAGGGCTAAGTCACAGGCGTGTACATCTCGCACACCCATGCGTAATAACCAAGAAAAGTGACAAATGTGTAGTCCAAATTAATTCAGTCACGAGTGTGAGAACTTAATTCACGCCCGTGCATGTCCAAATATCAAGGGTGTGAGATCTTAACTCACGCTCGTACATATCAAATGACCCCTTTTAGATTTTTCTAATAACATGCTTTTTGGGTCAACTTGCGTCATCATTCTGATAATGTAAATGAAACAATTAGGCAATACTTTCTTTGAGAAATTTGTTTTCCAATTTTTTAAATTTTTAATGATACAAAGATCATTGAATTTGATTCAGTACTTCCAAAGTTATACTCAATTTACTTTGGACTATTCTTAAAATGTAACCACACTCTATATTCAACTTCAAATTAGATTATGCAATTCCTAGAGACAAGATTAGAATTTACTCTCTTTAGATACTTTATATACTTATGTCTCTAGTTAAATTTAAATCAAGAATAATTCCATTTGGAAACCTATAGATCAAACTATAATCAAAATACCAAAGTATGTTTAGTAAAATCATTCTAGTTATCATACTTCAACACAGTCAACATTTTCATCTTAAATTCATCAATCAGTCCATTTCAGATGGCTATCATATTTGGTGGAGATGAAGATCAACGTCTTAGGAGTTTCTTATTTTAAGAATCAAGTCATTTTGATATCGGGTGAAGAAGTTATAATAAAAATACCGAAGGATGTTCAGAAACAAATTATTTGGAAAAAGGTTGTAAGTCGTGATTTCTGCACGATCACGACTTGTCGCGATCGCGACCTTCCTCAATGAAGTTCAGCACGATTGCGATTTCTTATCTTCTTTACCGAGCAGCTTCTTCATCTTCTCCTTCCATTTTTTTTCATTTTTTCCCTCCTAAAACATCTATTATGCATTTCTATACCCAATTCAATCTCTAAACAAATCAGATTCAAAATTACCATTCAAACACCAAAAATTTGAAACTTTATATTCACTTCCTCTCTTTACTGTAATTTTCCAAAATTTTATTAACACTTCAATCTTCTTCACTTAACACTTAAAACACATAAACCAATTCTTCTAACTTCATTTTAGCTCATCAACACACAACAATTCAAAAATCCAAGATTCACACTTAACCATCAAAATCCCAATCTCATACTTGTAAATTTCAATTTTGGCATTTTATTCTCTATCTACATTCATCTGATACATTTTCCCTTTTTTTCCCGACTCATTCATTTCATCATAAATTTATCATTTAAGCAACTCTATTTCACAACCTCACCAAAAGTTCATTTCATATCATTTAACTCATTTAAATTCATGTCAATCCATCTCTAAAAGTACTTCACAATTTCACGCATGAACAATGAAATCACCATGTTTGGATTTCTCTAAACCAAAACAGGGTACATGTATTTCTACATCAATTTACATAAACTCTCACAAATCTCAAACCAGATTCTATTTCATACAGTTTTTGAATATTTCCCATTTCACAAATCCATCATCTAGTTTATTCATCACTGAAACCACACTGTGTAAACTTCTCATGCATGTATATGTATGAACACTGTAAAACAACATTAGTGTTACTTACTTGATTAAGCAATATTTTCCAGCAGTGAGAGTGAATCAATGACACAAAAATAACAACTGATGTTTGGTGTTTGGTAAACCAGAAGTATATTTGATAACAATATTACTCTCGGTGAATAACAACGAAATAGAGAGAGCTGTAGGAAACAATCTTTCCATCTAAAACACGTAACCACATGTTCTCTTGCATGTAGCACCTTTGTCACTAACTCATTAATCCACGTGTAGGCATCACACCTCTTCACATGTCACCATGCATGTGAGCCATTTGTCAGTATTTAATCAGTCCACGTGTCACATTATAATGTGTCACATTATAATTGGTCCATATTTCAATATTTTGCTTATTCTAAAAAATACTTCAAAATTCCAAATTACCTAAAAAATACCAAAATTATCAAATCATATTTTTAATCGCATTTAATAACTCAATTATACTAAAAAATATTAGTGAATGCATGTACAATCATATGAATGTTCAAAAATGTGCATGTCATATTTAACTTAAGCATGAATTATACGTTCTAATTTCTTAGTAATTTCTCTTGTTCATTATTCAAGTCTTATCATGGGTAGCAGGATGTTATAGAGCAACCATGAAAATATTCAAAATAGTTGAAGGCATAAAGTAGAGTAAGAGAGAAAAAAGAAGATAATATTTCCAGAGTTAAAAAGAGGGGATTATAGAACATAAAAAACCAAAACTTAAACAAACAGTTTAAATGAAACCCTAACTCAAATAACCCAACACCAACTTAAGGAAGATAGAAAGAAAGGCAAAAGGATAATAAGCATAATAACCCTATTGGCTAAGGATAAGAAAGTACATTCATATCTTGATTTTGGTTACAAATCTTTGTGTTTTGATCTAAATGTGAGATAAATTGAGTACAAATAGTGTGAATATTACACAAATATTAATTGGATTATTTTTGTGAATTTTGCATATAGGTTGAAGGGAAAGTCACGTAAATGTTAGAGTAGTGCCCTAAAGGCAATCCCTTTAGCGCATTTTGTTCATAGTCATGTACAGACTTTATGAATAAATAAAGAAAGGCAAGTTTCATTTATTTGAT
>JAOTIZ010000005.1:20261546-20290349 GCA_027123425.1 Erythroxylum panamense | reverse complement strand
TCTATTGGCTATTCAGGTTTGAGGTTTTCATACCGATACCGGGATCCTGGGTTTCGGGAAGGTCCCGGGAATAAAAATTTTTGTTTCCGCTGCCTTAACATGTGATGTTCGTCCCGGGATTTTCCTACAGTAAAGTTGCATGAAAAGAGAAATGAAAAATTAAAAAGAAAAAAGTGGTGACGAGTGTCACCACCTCATGGTGGTGATAACTTACCACCTTAAAGGTGGTGTGACTAACTTAAATGTTAGTCATGCACAATGATGACTTGGGTGACTAGCATTGAACTTAAATACTAGTCGTGCATTTAAGTTAAATGCTAGTTATGGGGGTGACTTAATTAGTCACCACAGTGCATGGCTAGATTGAGACCCTGTGTAAATTTGTGGACACTAAAATGAAACAATGATTTGAAGTATGCTTAAAGTAAATGAAGTTCTGTAACTTACATGTTTTATTTTTACAATTTAACATAAACATAATTGTCATATTAAAGTATTTTAAGATTTTTTTATGACTTGTTTCAATTGCTAATAACACCATTTATTCAATATTCAATTTGAAGTTCACTATAATTAAGTTAGGTTATAATCTGCTATTCTAAAGAAGTTGAGTTATGCAGTAGTGGTTTACATTACAATAGTTACTTATGTGTTCATCTAATATCCCTTTACATATATGATGCTATATATATCCTTTTACTTATGCTTGAGACTATGTAATGCTATATATGCCTTACCTTTATTTCTTTTCAACTTTAAGCCTTATTCTCTGTTTTCATATCTAAAAACCATCAGCAATTTATCAATGTTCCAATAAGTTTGTCGGTGATGAAATTCTATTAAGACTAGTAATAATCTTCTTTCCAAAGACGATTAACAAATTTTCCTGTCTTCCACAACATAAAGATAACGTAGGGAACCAGTCTCTCCAACTACATTCATACTATATATACCTTATTGAAAGAAATAAAAATTTTGTCCATGGCTAAATTCATTATTTATTTATTTTAACTATTACTGGTCTCCTCTTCTAGTTTTTGCTCTAATGCAAATCTATCTGGGAACAAACTCTTTTAGTCAGTGTCATAATTCAGATAACGCAGACACTCTACAATCCACATTAATGCCACACAGATAATGCATCTTCAACATAATTCTTAACACCCAAATAACTCAGACACCCTTCAATCATATCAATTAGCAATTAACACGTTCCAAGCAGTTCAGATGATTTTTCACTTCAATTTCAAACAAGTTGATGCAAACACATTTAAACGACTCATGGACAATGAGTGGCTAAGGGACAATGATTGATGGGAGATGGAGATTATAGATAAATACTATTCACAAATTTGCACATCAAACAACCGATTTGCTTCTGCAAACATAACAAGCTAGATCCATGATCATGATTAAGGAAAATGAGAAACAAAAGACTTGTGCCTTCTACCAGCTATTCACAAATTTACACATCAAACAACCGATTTGCTTATGCAAACATAACAAGCTAGATCCATGATCATGATTAAGGAAAATGAGAAACAAAAGACTTGTGCCTTCTACCAACATTTGGTTTCCTTTTACAAATGGGTCAAGTTGGGTTTACAAGAAAAGCTGAAGAAAAAAGCAATTATCAGTGACAAATGTTAGGGAAAAGGTTGTCCTTACTGAATCAATTCAGCTGATAGAGAAATGTTGGAGAAAACCAACGACAATGTGAAGAGAAAAAGTCAAAAATGAGCGTGAGTGAGACCAGACTAGAGAGTGGAGAAAAGAGACGAGCACAGGAGAGAGAGCCACAAGGCTTGAGTGAGACTAGACGAGATAGTGATGCTGCGTGAGTGAAAAAGAATCGTGGGATGAGAGGACGAACTTGCTGCTGCGTAAGTGAGAAAGTATTGTGGGAGGAGTGCACGAAATTGTCAAGTTGAACAATTTGTTGTGTTTACCTATTCCGGACGTGCGTGGAATAGGTAAAGACAAGGATTAATTATCTTTATCTATTCCTTATGTCTATAAATTACTAACACCAGGAATGGCTATTATGTAGGCTTTTTGTTAACCAAGCAAAGAATCCCTAATTATTATGAATAGATGAATAACAGAATACATATTACTATGAACCAAAAACACTGTAAGTTTTTTCTTTACTTGATTTAATATCCCGATCGATTTCTTTTTTTAAAATAATAATAATAATACACTCCACTCATTAATGTATAAAAGATGTGTCCAAACACTGTCGAGTATACGATACGACAGGTGGGCCTGACCATTATCAGGCCCACTACGTCCTCGTGCTCGCCCTCTCATCACACGACTACTTCACAGTTCACGTTTGGAAGTTCCAGTTCAATTCAAACAATACGATTCAAAGGAAGCCTTCAATTATATTGGGTTGTGTTACTGCGGCTTTTGTATATGTTCTTAATCATCTGATTTGAGTTTCGGAATGGGGAAGAGGAAAGAACGCCGCCTCGCAGCCCTGTCCAACGCCGGCCGCCGCGTCAAGCTCGATCTTTTCGCCGAACCCTCTGGTACCCTCTTCTATTTGTTTCGTTTATTAGGCTTGTTTCCTTTTGCATGTGTATGTATGAATATGTTTGTATTTAATTTTCCCTTTTCCATAAAAAAGATTGCTCTTTTTGTTATTTAGACTGTAAACTTTGCTTTCTATTTGGGTTTTCTAGGTTGAGATTGATTGGTTGTGTTTAAGTTGGCATCGTCTCTATTTGGGTTATGGAAGCTTTTCTGGTTTATTTGGCCTTAAAATTAGGTTTTTATTGAGGATTTGTTTATTGTGAATCACTAAGTGTGAGATAGAATTCGTTTTCCAATGGACATCGGAGGTTATCTCTTTAATTAACCTTAGGGTGTTTAGTAGTTGTACTCTTGGTTTTGATGTCTAGTTGCTGGCTTACATGATTTTGAGGTGTTCTTTTGAGTTTAAGTTTCAGGTTTTTCTTTTTTCTTTTTAATTTATTCTCTTATCAGAATCTCTATGATATTGTTATGATAGGATTATTATTCCCTAGTAATAGTAAGACTGAGCTCTTAAGCAAAATAAAAGTAAAAACTTTATTTGTTGACTGATATGTGGTTTCACAAGATGGTTGAGATCTGACAGTTAACGCAACTGCTTTTTTTTTTAACTTCTTTAGGAGATTTGGGTGGATCCTCTGAAAATGATAAAGTTGGAGACGATGCCAACCGGACACAGCAGGCCGGGTTACCCAATTCACCATCATCTTCAGGTGGGTTCCATCAGTTTTTCTTCAAAAGGCTTATGTAGAGAGGGCATTGGCATGAGTTTTGGTGGCATATTATGTTGTTCTCTCCAAGTACTAGTTTTCAACTTTTAGGGTGGCTGTGGTCACGGGAATGTCTTTATCAGATCTGATGGGGCCCTGCCATTGTGAATACTTCCACCCTGTTATCTGCTATTTCGCAGCATCAAATCGATATGGAGACATCTGCTGGGATTTGTGCTTATCGGTTCGTATGTTTCTGGCTTTATTTGCTTTATGCCTTCACTAACATTTCCTTTCATGTGTAACAGGGAAATTGATCATTTGTTATCCTGTCCGGTGTTATCAAATTTTATGCACCATGTTTTGTTACTAATAACTTGGTTACTGCTGGATGAGAAATATTGCTGCTTTTCAAGTCTCTTAACATTTTTCTATCCTGTTTTCAGGTCTGCAACCACAGAATCCTCTTCTTTTACTTGAGCAATATAGTGATGATGAATTGAATGAAGGAGCAAGCACAGGTCAGAATCATACTGTTGCAGAGGGTTCCCCTTCAGATAGACTTGACCAGGTAATGTTATTATTTTGGAGCTTACTTGGCCTGCCAATACTCAGTGTTGAAACCAAGCTTGGGCTAAGATGCCACTCTTAAACAATGGTTAACTCCTTAAGTGCACCCAGTTTAGTGGCTCATATTTTAGAACTTTAATTATACTTCTGGAAGTCTGATTCATTATGCTATCATGGCTACGGTTATTCTCTTGCTTTCAGAGGTCACAAAATATACATAAATGTAAAGTTAAAGTTGCTATTGATATGTTCTGTACATGACCTTAAGAAAAACTATGGGTGGTGCTGTCATTGTTGTTTTATACCATGGTGTATGTGCATATATCACTCACTAAAGTACCTTTATGAATATGTTGCCAAATTTATCGTAGCTGTTGGCTCATGAATCTCATTAAAAGTCCTTTTTTATAAATAAAATCACATATTAGTAGACGCTGATCATACCCATTAACGTGGAATCATTTTGACAGTGCAAAGAGCCAACTTTAGTTGAGTATTTGCATATCGATGGCCATCATTTTGATCTCTATTTTCTTTAAATGAATAAACTACACTATATTCTTATTTGCTGCATCAGTTTGTTTTGATTAGTTTTTACGTAAAAATTTTGAGCAATGGAATAAACTGAAGATTGATTACTTTCTTAGGCTTTCCTTGAAGCTTATTTGTATGTGTTTTGAGGGTGGTTAAAACTCTCATTCTGTTTGCATGCGATGGTAATTGATGTTTGCTTTTATCAGGATGAATTCCTTAGTGAAGAAAAGAGTAGACAAGCCAGCACAGTGGAAGATTCTACTACTCAGGAGGACAAACAACAGGAAATAGAGGGAGATTTTACAACAGGTGATGGTCTACAGAGACTGGAAGGTGATGATACTAAGGAAAAAGACACTTCTGTCTCAGCTGATATTTGCAATTCCACAGAACAAGTTTCTGATGGACCTCTTCATTCACAATTTTTTGGGGATATAACTTCAGGCTGGAGGATTGTAATGCATGAAGAGAGTAACCAATACTATTACTGGAATATTGAAACAGGGGAGACTTCCTGGGAGGTACCTGCTACTTTGATTCAAGCAACTCAGTTGACCTCTGATCCGAAAGCTCTTACTTCAGGAGAAGCATATTCTGATGCTGTGGTTACTAATATTTCATCTTTGGGTTCTAATTTGGATAATCCTTCAGCTGCATCAACTATAGATGGATGGATGGGTGGAAGTTACATCCATGAAAGCAAGGAACTATATGGCAATGCAACAAGTAGGGATGAGTTGGTTGAAGGCTACAAAAGTGAATTATTGAAAAATGTGACTTCTGTTGCGGATGTAGACCAAAGTGAATCACAGGGTAACTTGACTGCAGTGACTGCATTTCAGGGAGTAGGTAGTGTATTTGTCTCAGATCATTCGCATGATGCAGTGACTAGTGATGAACATAAGGAAGCCATAGATCTTTCAAGTAGTCTCATCAAGCAATGTGAATCTTTGTTGGAAAGACTGAAGTCATTGAAAGGGTGAGAAATATAATTATGGGTCTTGTTTGCTTTTTTACTTTTTGGCCATTGTGTACAATAGATGCAAAATGATTTAAGATTCTTTCCCTTGATGATTACTGAAATTTGTCTTGTAGGTATGGGTATCATCCACATGACCAGTTGTCAAAGTATAGTTTAGAACTAGAGTTGAGACTTTCTGATATCAAGGCTCTTTCATCTCATGGGTCAAGTTTGCTTCCATTTTGGAACCATTCTGAAAAGCAGCTGAAACAATTGGAGGATTCCATTAACAATGACATTTATCAGCTTGCTGTCTCGGCTCAAATGGCTGATGACATTGGGGTATCTGGTAATGCTTATTCTGAAGTAAAGCAAGTACTTGGGGAAAAATGTTTGATGCCTGAATCTGAAGTACAGGCCGAAGAAAACAGTAGAAAATCAGATTTATTCTCTGTTTCTCTGGATGTTGGGAATAAGTCGCATGATGCTGCTGCTGAGGGAACTGTTGTTTCTGTTAAAGATGATTCTTCTTTGGCATCACCTGTTAGACATTTGGAATGTGGTACTGCTGCTAATGAAGTGAATAGGGATGCCGATCTTAAGCCTGAGTTAAGTGCTGGGGAAGATGTTGACATGGATGTTGACATGGAGGTTGAAGATGGGGTTAATTCAAGTATATCAACTGTGGGAGATGCTTTAAGGGCCAAAACTATTGCTTCAAATGACCAACTGATTCAAGCAAATCCACCTACAGATTTAACATCCTTGACATCTGAAGGTACGGTAGCTGTTCCACTTCCTCCTGAAGAGGAATGGGTTCCACCACCTCCACCTGAGGTTGATCAGGCTCCCCCACCTCCTCCTGATGATGAGCAAATTCCTCCACCACCTCCACCAGATGAACCTCTTGAATCTTCTTATCCTCTACTCCCTACTTATACAGAGACTGGTCAACACCCCAGTTATGTGAATCATTGCAACTTGACATATCCAACTTCTGACTTCCAATATTATGGCGACGGAATAACGATGCAAACTAGTAATTTCTATGGACATGCTGATGGCAATCAACTTGCGGTGTCCCATACTTCACATTTATATGGAACAGTGCCCATCACATATGCTGAAACTGCTGCAACTCTCATGGGGCCTCCTGAACCAGTTGGATATTACAATCTGCAAGACGGATCGATGCCGCTCTTTCCTGTAGTTAACACTGCAGGATCTTCTCAATTACATGTTCCTGGAATGCTGTGTAATGAAACACTCTCTTCTGATCAAATTAGACCAGTTGATGACCCTGCAGAAGCTATACAGACATCTAATGTTTCAGTTGTTGGTCATGAGATTGATGTGACATCTGTCTTAGCTCCTTCCGCTATGACCACTTTTACATATTCCAACACAAGTACCATGAAAGAGAGTTCTACGCTATCAGCTGATCCTGCTAGTGACACAGCAGTTGAGCCATCTACAACGGCAAAGTCACAACCTAAAGGTAATCTTTTGGGACTCATGATCTAAGTTGAGGAAATCAATATATTTATGCTTTTATCTACAGATCTACAACCATAGAGTCGTAGAAGGGAAAAATAGTGAATATATTGACTTATCAGTAACTAGGTATTATCCTGTTTATTAAATTTTTTGGGGCAATTCTCGCTATGTCAAAATAGGTATGGGTACCTGAAGTTTTTCTATGTAGGATAGTTCTATATAAGATAGGTAGTGAATAAATTTTGAGCAATAACAAACAATCTCAATCCTAAGACCATGTGAAGATATATTATGTGAATTCATCTTCTATCATTTAAGGACTTTATCATTCACTTCTGCGGCGATGAGGGCTTAAGTGAACAGTTCAACACTATAGGACCATTTTGCATTTTGGGGTAAACATAGGGGCCTTATTTAATCCTTTTGCCTATTCAATCTCCAATGCAGTTTAATGGACCTCTTTTTTTTTTTCTCTTGTTCTGTTTTTAGTTACCTTATTCAAGTTCGTGGGATGGCCGATAAATGTCTAGCCTTCTTTCTTTTTTCATTATTATTTCTGAACATTTTTGACAGTGTTAGTTTCTTGTACATGTGGATGTGCATGCTGATTCTGTATTTGTTCATCATGTTATTCAGTTGTCCGTACGAAGAAGCGGACAGTAGCTGTCGCCCCTTCCTTGAGGTCTAACAAGAAAGTTTCCAATTTGGTGGATAAGGTTGTTATGTCCTCATGTCTTTTGCCTTCAGACAGTCATATTTTGGGATTGTATTCTTGATCAATGTTGTGGAAGTATAGCAATTCTCATATTCTTTTCCAATGTAGTGGAAAGCAGCCAAAGAAGAGCTGAATGAGAATGAAGATGAACCTGACAATCCTTATGAGATATTCGAGAAGAAGCGACAAAGGGAAATTGAGGTATGTGAATGGGCTTTTCTTCTTTAGGATTTTCATCCCTGATTGCTTCGAGTACCTAAAACTTACTGTCGCAGGAGTGGCATGCTAAGCAAATTGCAAGTGGGGAAGCGAAGGATAATGCTAATTTTCAGCCTCTAGGTGGTGATTGGTATGTTATCCTGATTTTAGATGACATTGATGCAAAAGACAATGTGTTTGATATAATGGAAAGTGAGAGTACGGGATTTGTATTATGATTCTGCTCCTTCAAGCTGGCTTTCTTTGCTCCTGTCTAAGTTAAGACAATGTGGTTGATATAATGGAAAGTGAGAGTGCGGGATTTGTATTATAATTCTGCTCCTTCAAGCTGGCTTTCTTTGCTCCGGTCTAAGTTTTCTTATATAATCCAATTATTTTATCCCTTGATGAAATTGTACACAACAGAGGAGGATGGTTGTTATTCGATTATGTGCTTATTTGTCACCTTGTATTGCCATCATGCGTTTCTCTCTTCTTCTTTCCTTTCTTTTTGCATCCCTTCATCTATTTCTCTGCTTATGAACTCTAACTGGCTATTTTCTACGAGGCTTATATTTTCTTTCCCCACTATGTTGGATAGGCGTGAAAGAGTAAAGAGGAGAAGAGCTCAAGCTGCAAAGGAAGCCAAGAAGAACCCAGTGGATGACAAGACCCAGGCGCAGGTCGTCCCTGAGAGTCAGCAGCCTGATTTAGCAGATCTTGCAAAGGGTCTACCGTCTGGTTGGCAAGTACGGCACATAAGTGTTTAGTTGTAGGTCCTTTTCTTTTGAATGCTATGTACCTTGTCTTATCCAAAGTTTGGTCTTTTGTTTGTTTTTCTGACAGGCTTATTGGGATGAAGGATCGAAGCAAGTATACTACGGAAACACACTCACCTCACAGACAACCTGGACTAGGCCTACAAAATGAATCATGCATGACGATTTTTTAGACGTCACGTCTTGCTTTGGTTACAAGCATTTCATCGCAACATTTTTGTTCATGAGGTAGATTGTTTTATAGCACATATTGGTATTTCAATGGTCGTTGGAATCAGTATCCAACCGTTGGGGCAGATGGAGTTGTAAACCTATTCTTCGTCCAGTGATCCTAGAATTTCTTGTGTCAGATCGGCGATGTGTAAGATGGATGAGGCAATGGATGTTCACATTTCGCAAACAACCTTTAACTCAACAAGATTAGTAATGAAATACAGATGATAGATTCATTATGCTTCTCAATTGAGTTGCATCTAATTGCATGTTCCATTGTGCCAAAAAGGTGACGAGGTAATGAAAACAACCATTCATATCTAGTGTTTCGACATCTCTGCTTTGTTCAAAATCGTAACAATGAGGGAAACACGTGTGATGTAAAGTCAAAATCTTAATGTTATAGCTAATAATAATATACAAAACAGCGTAAAGTAGAGCAGAGCAAAGCCGCCCAAGTTACATGACAGCGTACTCGTGGAATCCATACTAATCCGTATAATTTTCACACAAATGTAGTTGGTTGAGGATTACGTTCATGGAAGTATGGCAAGATTTTACCAATGACCAACACTCTTTAAACCAGGTCGCTGATGGAGCTTGATTTAAGAGCCAACTCAGAGAGATTGGAGCCAACAGAACCTCCACGAGTCATGCCATGGCCTCTGTGGAGGCGGCACCTAAATGAGCCTGCGTGAGTGGTTGGAGAGCAAAGACAGTTCCATCTTACTCCTGATGGCTTATTTGATTGCGACTTTGGTGATGTATTCGTGGAATTTGGCCTCTTCTTCTCTGTATCCAAGTTCAGTGCAGGTACTGATATGTTTGGCTTTGGCAGGTGCTTGTCATCCATCCTCGACAGTTTCTGTTCCTGTACTTTGTCCATCTTTCACATGTAAATAAAACCAAGAAACAGACATCTGCATGTTAAGATGCTTCACAGAAAAGAATCATATACTCAAATTCTATCAATTTATAAAATTCTTATTGCCTATATGTCTGAACTGTTTATATGTACATGAGAGATTGTGCATGCGTTACTTGTTCGATGATTTGAGATGGATAATGGCATATTGCTTGCTGATGTCAACCGAATAAAAAAGACATTTTAGTATGGAATTTTCAATCGTGAGAAAATGTTAATATGAAGAGAAATGTTGGAGAAAAAGAGATGGTTTTCCAAGAGGATCAGGTTTCTGCATTTGTGGCTCCATTGATCTTGTTTATATGAGATCATTTCGGATGGACGATGTGATGTAATTAACATTTAACATTGTAATTTTGGTCTTGATCAAAACCCTTGTAACACTGATATGTAAAATGTGTTTGATGTAGATGTTAATCATCAACACTGTCTTGTTTCAAAAGCCATGAAAAGACACAAGAGGTGTAGAATAGAGAGATTATATATAAGATAAACGCATGCCGATGTAATACTTGCCTACCTGAAAATTCAAGCAGGCTAACAGTTTTCCGGTGGCCAACGACTGGTTCTCTGGAGGAGGATGGGGAGGTACAAGTGAGAGAATGGAGTTTTTCTGTTTTGCTTTAATTTTTGGGAAAAGAAATAGTGAAATACAAATGGGAAAAATACGAGGCAACAAACTGTTATTAGCTTAGCATTTTGAGCTTTCTGTTATTCGGTTGAAAACATGTGGTGTCACCTAATTTTCAATTTAGAGCCACTAATAATCTGTTTTCCTAGAGAAAATTCAGCTTTTTCAGAAATTCCAATTTCTTCCCACGGCCATGTGTTTGGTCTGTTAACATTGACAGGACTGACACTATGACAGATGTTCAAAGATGATAATAAAACAACATAGAAATGAGTGTAGTATTGCATTGGAGATACGGGTTTCAAGGGCAATGACTTAAGCATAATGTAGCTCTGTAATAGTTAAATCCAGATACGTAACAAGGGACTAGGAAACAGTTTCATGTAAAAAGCAGACAATGCAGTTTTGTGGAGGGAAGGATACGTACCAGGATGTGCAGGTGCAGCTCTCTTGAAACTTTGAGAAAGAGTTTTAAGTTTTCGAGATGATTTCAGTATGAAAAAAACTGACAAATGGGCACTATAAATTGTCTTCTTGTGGCCCTGAAACTTCTTTACATTGAAAACATCAGTTTCAAGTTTCAACCGTTTTGTTTTTATATATTTATAAGAGATTTCCACTTTTTGTTCTTCTTCTGGTCCCTTGCATGTTGATATTGAAAAGCATCCTTGCCAGCAGGCAAAGTTCTCTGCAAGCTGACCAAAACAGCTTACATGTGGAGAAGGTGTCTTCATCTCCTGTATCCATATGCTATCAATGCTTCATTCAGTGATAATACATTATAAAGTTGGTTTTAGAGATTCAGCTTTTCTTCAAACAGATTGAAGAAAATTTTCAGGTCTAACATGTTTTATGTTTTTAAACAGTCTGTCAACTCCATTTTCTGTTATCATACCCTTAATGGCATCTCTTTCCCAGACCCTCCTTTTTTTTTCAATTAGCAAATTAAAGCTTTCCTATCTAAGTTCAATCCATTGGGTTCAGTGATTTGTTTTCTCACTCTTTTGATGCCAGGAACAAAGCTGACGCTTCAATCTGAAGACCTCAAGCTAGCGGACTATGTTCCCGGTCCAGAAACGTCAAGATGAAGTAAATGCTTTTGAGCTAACTTCTTTGTCATTAAGCATAGGAGGGCAGGGACTCCAACAAAATCAGTTTCCGTCTCAAGCTGTGCACGAGAAGCAGGGCACAAGCTCTGAAGACACCAGAAGCTGTGAAGAACGGTATAAATCGCAAAAGAGCCTGAGGAAAAGTAAGCGTCTGAGAAGTTTAGATGGTGAAGCACTACTGGGAAGCGGGTCCAGCTCAAACCAGCTCAAAATTGGTGGTGTAGGTTGTGGTCAGGAACAATTATGTTGCGCAAGCTTTGGTCCTGGAAAGGGAGTTCATGGAGACAGGCATCACAAGAACAAGCAGCATTCAGTAGATCATGTACCTGGTGGTGTGAAGAGAGTTCGTGAAATGAATGGTGGTTATAAGGCATACCCATATCTAGCATCTGAGGATGAGCAGAGAACCCAAATGAGTGCTTACGGTCCAGCAAGTGTAGCATCAGTCTCTGAGAAACTCCATCTCAGAATGATTAAAAATCGGGAAGCGGCGGCCAGATCCAGAGCCAGGAAGCAGGTAAACAGGGTAGATTAATCCCCGGTAGTTGGCTCTCTAATTACTGCCCTTCATCTACTTGGCTTTAATTTGCCAGATTCTGTTTCTACCGCTCAAAAAATAAACAAGTAGGAGTGTATAACAGACCAAGTCGAAAATAAACATGCAATGAAACCTACTCTCTATAATATACATTAAGCAAGCTTCATTCATTGTTTGCAAGAAAGCTGAATGCTTTGATTGTCAGTTGTCTTCATTTGTGCGATCACAAGTTACTTTGTCCTTTTTCTTTTTCTCTTCTTGCATTTTAATTCTGCACCATTTTAGGTTCAAGAAGTTCAGCACCAACTTGAAATCACTGAACTGAAGAAGGAGAATGGCTACCTGAAAGGTGCTGTGAGGGTAAGTCACTTTGCTCTTTGTGGCATTAGAATACTCTTAGCTAGTTTGGTTAATCTCTTCCTAAATTATGTATTTACAGTGCTCTTCTTTTGTTATTGTAGTTTCTCTTGGCTATCATATCAACAAAAAGCAGGAAGTTGCCGACACTCTCGAGGACTTATTCAGCACCATTTTAGCAAAGAAATCAAGTGTTGTTTCTGTCAAGGGTTTCTTGCGTAAATAATCTCAAAAATAAGAGGAAAAAGGTTGCTTCTCTATTGTTTTTGTAGTTTTTGTCTTAATTTTCCTTGAAAATGAAAAGTACTAAAAGTTCATGTCTTTTATGGAAGTCATTTAAATGTTCATCCATCAAGGGAATGCTTTTAAAACATATTTATAAGAATGAAGGCTTGTAGGTGATGAAAATAGGAGAAAAAAAATTAAAAGTGATGGATAAAAATTGTAAATGACATGCTAAAGATTAAATTGTAAATGAAATGTTAAGGACAAATATGTTAATTAACTCAAAAAAATCTATATTCGTCTCATGGAGGAAAAAGTTTGCTTGTTCTCTTTATTTGTCATATTCATCATTTTGTTGAATATTAAAACTATGAACTTCATCTTTGATCTGTGATATAAGTTTGTAAGTATTTTTGTATATTTTATTGTTTGTAAGTATTTCTGTATATTGTATCACTGTTGGTTGCTAGTCCCTAATAGAATTCAATAAAGGGGAGGAGTGAATTGGGTATTTATAAAACTTAATAATTTTTTAACTAAAATACTAAATTAACAATAATTAATGTAGGTAAGGATGAAAAAAAAGTTTATATAAATTAATTGAACAATTAAGCAATAATTTAAAGAGGATGGAATGTAAGCTAATTTATATTGATTCAGTAAACAACCTTTGTGTAATACACTACTACCATAGTGTATATGCCCGAACATCCATAAATTATCCGAGAATATACCATATGGAAATGACATGTTAGAGTAATTACGTTCACTTATTAAGCATCATACATAACACAAGTATTTAAGAATATCAAAATTTCCTATGTTATTCCTAAACATGAACATAGATTGTTGTATTACAGTACATAATCCACATATATGCATTATTAACAACATCTAAGAGTTTGTTACTCTTTACAAGACGTGCTACATGAAGTGGAATGTTAAACCATAATATCCTATCTATTCTCTATAGTATCAATTGATCGACCTTTGAGTCATTCTTGCTCCAAAATCGACAATACTAGACTGCTACTAGATTGTCTTAGAAGCTAGGTTTCCTCAATACCTAAAATTTGCTATTTTGATAAGTTTTGCGAACTCAACGAGTGAAAAATCATCGATGCGCTCACTCAAACAGAATATAAACATCTCATGTATTAAACACAGTTCAACTAGTATAACACCTTATCCAAAATTAAATCCCATATTTATCACATTGTTCTTCATATTTCAACAAGCATGTTATGAATACAAAAACTTCATATAGTCATTTCAGAACAATCCAATCATTTATCTCAATTCTTTATATCATCAACACAATTCAACATTTATTTGCAATCTATCTCATGAACACATGTAAAGATATAGATGCAAATGATCATAAGACTCACTTCTATTTTTATTTTGTTGTGACCAAGAGCTTATTTGATTATCCCGTATCCATTGCAGATACCGGGTCATTTTATATACTATCCCATACCTATTATGGATACTAGGCTCAATGATAATTGAGTCTGCGACTCGTTATGTACATTTCTGAGCTTTAAGCTCTTTTTCACTTAGATCACTCCGGTCACATCTCCTTTATCTGCTCATGCATTTCAATGTAATAAGATACAACAATTCACATATGATGCATTAATTATTTCACATTCGATAAATTCCAGTCATACATCACATTCTTTGGATCTAAGTCCGGCATTCAACATTCAGTTAAGAACACATATTTTCATATTCACATACATTTACAAAATACTTCTAATACATTCCTAAATATCATTCTCCTCGGACAATTGATGGTCCAGAATTATCACAATCACATGAGTAGTAATTCAATAACTGAATTAAAAATAAAGCAACTAGATTATAGTGAGGGAACATCAAAGTTGACTTATAGTAAGCTCCAGATAGCTATTGCCTCAATGATCCGGCAATGTCTAGATGTGGTTGGTCAATTTGTGCTTCTATATCATACAATACACACATATGTATACATTACTAACTTGTTTAATCAAATGAATACTCAATTATACACATGTATATGTTTCATGCTTTATTCATACTCAATCGACTATCCCAGGTATGTAATCTTATTCCTAAATCGTGCTCATTCATTCATTATAGTTTGTATATAGCTTATTGGTGATTAGATCAATGCCTTAAGACATCTCGATTACTTTAAATTCATTCAATCAAACATTTATCCATCATATCCTAACATTTCATACTCACATAACTTTCCAAATTCTCATTCAGTCATACCTAATTCAGGATTTATATCCCTAGCGTTACATTTGCATTCATAAGAGCACCTTCATTTCTTTAACAACTCGCACTTCTCAAATTCATATGAATTGATATCAAACAATTCATTCCTTAATTCTAACATCAATTATCAACTTAAACTTATCAAATCCTTAATTAATCAATCAATCAAATAACCATCTACGTTTATTTCAAACCTTAATCAAATCCAAATACACTAAGATAAAGTAACTTATCTTTATTTGGTTCAACAATCACATAAAACAGAGTTTTCACTTCCCAAGCATTTCCCATAATCATGGTTATCTTTCCATGATTATGGAAAGACAAAATAGAAACTTTTCTTCTCTAGGCCCTTTCCCACGATCATGGGTAGAAGCTCATGCTACTTCCATGATCGTGGAATGGGTGAATAGACTGTTCACCATTCCTTTCCTTCAATCTTTTTCCAAATTTTAACACTATCATACTAATTTATTGATCATACATCAATTATAACTAAATTATACTTCATTTCCTCGTCAATTTCTATCACTAATTCCAACTCAAAAGCAATCAATTGATAACTCATAAATCATAGTCTTTCATACATCATAATCAAAACAGAACTATCATTCACTTTCATACATATAACCCTAACTTATCAATTTCTAGAACACTCCCAATATATCCATTTTTTTACATAGTTACATCATCATTTACACTTCAAACCTCAACCTAAACCATCCATATAATCCACTATTTTTAAGCATAAAAAACAAAATAGAAACTATACATTCAGTCATTAAATTCCAGCACATCTCATCTTGAACCTTACATGCAATTCATCTCAATTCATCCCTAACCAATCTTTATGGATGTTATGCCCACATATAACTCAATAAGGTAATCAAATACTTACTTGTTTGTCTCAAGATTTCCTCAATCAAAAAGCTAAGTAAGTCTCCCAAGCACCAAACATACATTAATAAGATGATGGGATTAAACAATTTTCAAGATAAAGACTACAAAAATTTTGGAAAAATTCAAGGTTATGGAGGTTGTGTGGGGGTGTCGATGGTGAGGAGAAGAGCAAGAGAGCATATAACAAAAAACATGAAAGAGGGTGGTCTTTCAAGTGTGAAAATTGTGGGTGTAGGTGTGTGGAGGAGAAAGTGGACACATGCCATGCCACTTGTCAAATGGAGAACCATGTTATATGTCTTCCTCTTACACTACCAATTGTCATTCCATAACTAGTCCAATTGTCATTAAATCTCTAGACTATATGTCACTCAATTATACCTCCATTTTCACTCTTTTATTCAATCCAGGTGTCACTCTATTATTGATGCCATATATCACCATCTCATAGGCTCATTCAACTTAAATTCTCATGTATCATTTTATCTTGTCGGTTTAATATTTTTCCTAGACTAAATGCACATAACAATTCATTAATCACCCAATTGTGACAATAAATTCCAATTCACTAATTATAGTCCATCAAACTAGAATTCAAGACATGATCAATTCATAATCACGTAATCACAACATAAACATTTAAAATCTTTCATACCCTGAAATAAATTAATTGAGTGCATAAACTATCTTTACAATGTGTACTAAACCATAATTCATGTATGTATGTGAATATGATGTATGAAAATGAAATGTACTTCATATAGCATATAAATTCCTAAGTGTAGGAATGGGTTATTACACCATGTTTAGTCTGCAGATAAATAATAGTAGTAAGATAAAATTTGAAAAGTTCAAATTTCATGACAGTACATTCAATAGGAACTAGTGCCTTTGATGAGACATTTGATGTGTAGTTGAAAGGCTAAGAGACATTGAAAGATTCATTTTTATGATGAATTAAAAGTCTTTGGAAATATAGGGATTTCAAGCTTTACGTACTGTTCTGCAATGGTAGATCTGAGACCACACTATTCCAATCTAGAACTCTGGATGATTTCTTTCGCACGAGGTATTGTGAATTTATCATGTTTACAAACTGGTTAGTGATAGTATAGTTGCCCTCTTAAGTGAAAGTATATAGAGACATATTACTCACAGAGAACAATAATTCTAATTTTCAATTGTTGAAAACATAATTTTCCAATAACAACTCTAGATGTATATAAAAAGGTAACATCTTAGTTCTAGAAATTAGATCCATTGAAATAGATAGGAAGTTGTTCACCTATTCTAAGTCCAAGTACGTAGATAATGTATTAAATATGTTTGGCATTTGAGATATCAAATACTTTTGAAGTATTGAAGATATCCATTATTCTATACATGAGTTGATATTTGAGTTCAAGGAGACAAGGATATTTACTTTAGAAGTAAACATTAATTAAGGCTTATTTTATTTAAAACAATATCATTCAAGATTTGAAAGGTTCCAATGTAGCAATGGTTACTAATTAAGCCATAATATATTTTTCATTAAGTGGAAATGATTAATTAGATCAATAGGTTCTGTAGTGAACTTGATATAATTCCTTACATTGTTCAAGATAGTAATGTACTATGGGACATTAGAGTCATTAGGCATGTAGAGGAACATAAGGTCTCATCAAAGATCCAAGAATGTATTTGGGCAAATTTTCTTAATTATAATGATAATTAAGATTAAAGTTGTAAGATTTAAGCAAATGCTCACTATAGAGAATTTTATAGAATTCGTTCATTAAGCCACTATCCCAACAGTAACATGATTGTCATATGGTGATATGGTATATAATACTTAAACGATTGGTTTATTGCAAGTGAGAGATTGTTAGTTTATACCTTACAGCCAATCAATTTGGTTGTAGTTTAATGACAATTATTTAAAAATACTTTTTATCTTGTACATGTTTAGATGTATATGATAAAGTCCATGGGATAATTATACATTAAAACTGAAATTGTAATTAGATTATAATTATGAGATTCATATTGCATTTATGTATTATCCTTTAATTGTTTTTAGTCATTGTTCTATTAAGGCTGGACATTAATAGAATATAAAAAAGCTAGCACATATTATGTTTTTCTTTATGAATGAAGTATTCAATCTTATAGACTAAAGTATGGAGATACTTAAACAAACATGTGAGTATTTATTACAGAACAAGTTCATTGAACTGACCTGATATGAGAAGTTCATTTGAAACATTAGTTGACATTTATGAAAATTCTCATTGTGATGTTGTATAAGTGATCCTTTAATTTGAGATCTCCAAAGTTATCTTGTATAGGGGTTGCTAGGATTTGATATTACTTATGACATAATTAATCATGGGTTATTCATTCGATAATTAATGAATGTAACATGAACTATATGGAAGTAACTGAGTGATTAAAATAAGATTCATCACCCTAAAGTAATTAGGGAGAATGTTCTGTTGTTCTTTATTAGTGTTGATTCGAAAAGTCCTTGGCCAAGGTGGAACGAAAATATGTAAATAATTTACCATTGTTATTAATTGAATCAACAGCTAATGGCAGAGAACTAATATAATTGGACTCAAAATAGAGTAGACATTAATTCTATGCTCTATGTCTAATCAAAATATTATATGATGAAAGAATTGAATTATACAGAAAAATTATACACGAAAATGTTAGTCAAAGATATTTTTAACCAAATTGGACTTGATTGTAAAGTTTGAGAAACTGTATGTTTAAATATGAGATATTTAATAAATGAAGATCCATATGGGATGTTGGATCTTAATTGGGCTTAATTGATATTTAATTAGAATTATTTGTAATTCTAATTAAAGTTTAACTAACATTAAAATTTAATTTCAATTAAATACTAAAATGAAAACTTATTATAAATAGGCTTAAACTCTAATGGAGCTAGTAATTTTTGCTTAATCCTTTTTGTCAAAGATATAGAGTTATCTCAACCTGTTTTGTAAATATCATTAGAGACCAGACACTTGTGCGTCTCTAGTGGTTAAGATGGATAGATTTCAAAAACGGTTTGAGAAATACGATAAGAATATGATCGAGCTTTAAAATAAGGTACAAATTAAGATTCATATTTTATTATGATTTAATCATTAATCATTTTATATAATTAAAGTAATATTAGTTTTTGAAAAATCAAAATATGAAAAAGTTTTGTAATTATTCTGTTTGATCGGGATTGAATCCTGTCCCAATTTCTCTACGTTAGTAATAAAGAAAAAGAGAAAAATATATTTGGTTAATAGAGAGATAAAGAAAGAGAGAGACAGCCACCACAAGCTATTAAAATAGCAGGAGAAACAAAGAAGGCCAAAAGAACAAACAACCCTTGTCGTTTGCATTGGTGTGTAAAATGGGCCCTAACATTTTAGGGCGTTCAAAATGAACCATAATGTTTGAAAAACGTTCAAATTGAACCCTAACATTTGGAAAATGTTTGAAAAGAACCCTGACCATTAATGATGTTAAGCTACTGTCAGTTATCTATTGACGAGGTTTTTTAAAATTTTTGAAGTGGGACCCACCATTTGATGATGTGTAATTTTTAAAAAATAGGTGCGTCCTATATTATTTATAATTGTTGATGCACTCATATTTTCATATACGTTTAGGACTTAATTCAGAGTCATTTACATTCATTTTATATTCATCTATGGCTAGTTTATCATGTTTTAGCATCATTCGAGGTTCGTTGACGTAAAATGCATAAATGAAATAAATAGACTCAAATTGCACTGTTTTTGGGTTTTTGGCAGACTTGACCTTTAGTCGTTGTGGGATTTTTATCTCGAGATTGGTTTATTCAAAAATTCTAAAATTTCATACTTAAATTCTTGACTCAGTGACGGATTGTTTTGGACCAATTGCAGATTTTTCTGAGCTGGAATTAAGGATAATAAATTCTCAAAATTTGCTTCAGATTTTGGATCATTAGAATGACCTTTCAAGGATATTTTGATCATAACTTTTGACTCAGATGGCAAAATCCCGTGATTCAAGTCTCATATTGAAGCTTTCAAGTCTCATATTGAAGCTAACTCAAAGACGAAGATACTAATAAAATTTGAGCTCCTAAATTGTCACTGTTTAATTTTTACGCTCTGTCAAAATTAACCTTGAAAAATCCATTCCACAGCTAGCATCCAAGAAGAAAACAAATGACTGCCTCCATTTTATTCAAGACATGTAGCAACCTTTATTCACGCACAAGAGGCAATGCAGCTCTTATTGACCAGCACACCATGCATTTCATGAAAGCAGCAGCCTCCATGCAACAGCCGCAAGCTCCACTCTTCACTAAAAAGTCAAGCAGCCTTTATTGACTAATAACTAGCCTCCACTCCACTCTCACTTTCCAGCAAAAATCATGCAAACAACGCACCCCTCACATAAGATTTCCAAGAATCACGCCACACCAATTTCAGCAGCTTGCTGTCACTCACCATTCACACAAGCAAATCCACTAACTCCACGCACCAAAGCAACCTCCAAACTTCACGCCACGCACACCATATAGCCTCCAATTGAATCCTCCAATGTTAACCACCTAGCTCCACCAAGACACACAAGCCTTCTTTTATTTTTCAACTTCCAAGCTCTAGCTCATATTCACGCAGATTGCTCTCCAACCTGGCAACTCATCAACGCAAGACTTGGTTTATTTTTTTTAAACGTCAAAGCTCCAGCCATCATTGATGCACATAATTCCTCTCCATGCCACACTTGTCATTTTCTCTCCAGCCTCTTTAGATGCAAGCTTTGATTTTTCTTTCCAATCCATTGAAACAGCCAAGCCTCCTTTTATCATTGAACCAACGTAAGCCTTCATCACCTCTCAACCAACAACAAGCCTCCAAGCATCAATCGTGATTTCTCTCTAGCCTTTATACACGCAAGCCTTGATTTGTTAGCTCCAATCCTCCACAACGCACAGTCCTCACTCACCATACACTCACCACTCACATACTCTCTACTCTACACACAACGTTACAACACAGTGGATATTAAATGAAGCAGCTACGTCGAGGTGGAAGAAAAGAAACGTGAGCAGCTAGTGGAGAAGACACCTGGTGGAAACCTTTATGTTGAAGCAATTAGGCTAGGAGAATAATGTTACACCACTCAAGAAGAGAGCACACTATTCTGTTGCAATTTGGAGACGTGTTCTTAATTTTTATTTGATTCCGTCATGAGTGTATACAGGGTTTTTGCTTCCAAGAATTATATGACACTATCAAGACTAAAGGGTCAACGCAAGATGACATTAGGCTCACTTTGTTCCCATTTTCTCTTCGAGACAAAGCAAAGAATTGGCTTCACTCAATTTCTGCTGATAAAATGTGAACTTGACAGGAGGTGGCACAACAGTTCTTGATTAAATTTTTTCCACCTGGTAAAGCCACGAAGTTAAGAGAAGAGATCAACACATTTAGACAGCATGACTTGGAACCATTGCATGAAGCTTGGGAGAGGTACAAAGATCTTTTGAGAAAGTACCCACATCACGGATACCAAGACTAGGTACAAGTGGAAATGTTCTACAATGGGTTGAATGGTCATACTCGAACCATTGTGGATGCAGCAGCAGGTGGTACTCTGATGAGAAAAACATCTTAAGAATCATGTGCATTACTAGAAGATATGGCTTCAAACAGCTACCAGTGGCCTTCCGAGAGAAATACTGGAAAGAGATGAATTTTAGAAGTGGACTAAGTTACTCAGTTATCTGCTCAATTGGCATCCCTATCTAATCAGTTTTCAAAATTTATATCAAAGGAAAGATAGAATGAGCAGGCAGCAGTTACTAGCCATTCAGTCTACACCAATGATGAGGAGGTGGAACAAGCACAGTTTGTTAACCAAAGGAACTTGGGATTTAAGTCACAGCCAATGGGAAATCAATATGGTCAAGGCTACAATTCTAAGGAGCAATATAACTATGGTATTCAAAGGAACATGCCTCACCCACCTGGATATGGACCACCATTGGCAGAACGGAAACCTTCCTTGGAAGAAATGATTGGCACTTTTGTAAATGAGACAAGGAACCATTTCCACAAGAACGAGAAGGAGATGGATGAGCTAAAGATGCAAGTAACCAGTATGGGGACTTCAGTGAAGGGTATGGAAGTTCAATTGGGACAACTTGCAAATGCTGTTGGAAATTTGAATAAGATGACATTTCCAAGTAATACTGAAACTAACCCAAGAGAGCAGTGCAAGGCCATCATTCTTCGAAGTGGAAAAGAATTGGAGGAAGTGAAACCTAAAGAACAGAGCTCTACTAAATACAACCAGAACGAAGGAAAGAATACTTGCGAAGAATCAAGTGCACCAACACAAGTTGAGAAGGAAGTTAACTTGGAGAAGAAACTGGAAGGGGAGTTGCAAACCAAAATCATCCCCAAGTTGCCATATCATCAAAGATTTCAGCGGAAGAAAATCAATGATTAATTTGCAAAATTCCTTGAAATCTTTAGGAAACTTGAGACAACATTCTCTTGATTGAAGCGATTGAGCAAGCACCAAATTACGCAAAATTCATCAAGGACATTGTTACCAAAAATAGGAGATTTGGAGACTATGAGATAGTATTGATGACCGAGGAGTGTAGTGCAGTCTTGCAAAGAAAGTTACCATAGAAATTGAAAGATCCGAGAAGCTTCACAATTTCGTATGATATCGGCAACATGCATTTTGGTAAAGTGCTTTGTGATTTGAGAGCAAGCATAAATCTCATGCCTCATTCCATCTTCCAAAAGCTGGGATTAGGAGAAGTCAAGTCATCAACAATTTGCCTCCAACTAGTCGACCATTCTCTCACTTATCCTCGAGGTATTATAGAAGATGTTCTTGTTTGTGTTGACAAATTTATTCTCCCTGTAGACTTTGTGGTGCTCGATATGGAAGAAGATAAGGAGATCCCAATCATACTTGGGCGACCATTCTTGGCTAATGGAGGTGCAGTGATTGACTGCAACAAGGAGAACTAACCTTGCATGTAAATGGCGAGAAGGTGAAGTTCAACATATATAGATCGCTCAAACATCCAAGTGATATACTAACTTGCAACTGAGTGGATGTCATATCCTTTTCTGTGGTAACATCTTTTCCTTCCATTATCTCTAAAGACCCATTACTGACATGTTTGGAAGGTATGTTTGTCAAAGATTCTATGGATGATGATGATGCTTGTTTGATGATGGTATTGGATTCTTTTGAATGCTTGAAAAATTTTGATCAACCTGAGCTTTTGTTCTGTGTGAATAATGCTGATATTGTTAGTGATGTGAAAGATGTGCACCTATTGATTGATTTGAAACCCTTGCTTGAAAATTTGAAATATGCGTTCTTAGGTGCTAATCAAACTTTTCCTGTCATTATTTCATCTTCATTAACTCATTTAGAAGAAGAAAAATTGCTTAGGGTATTAAGGGAGTTAAAAAATGCATTGGGTTGGTCAATTTCAGACAGTAAGGGAATTAGTCCTTCTATTGTAATGCATAAAATTCTGATGGAGGAGTCATTCACCCCTAGCATTGAACCTCAAAGAAGATTGAACCCAACAATGAAGGAAGTGGTTAGGAACGAAATTCAAAAGTGGCTTAAGGCTGGAATCATTTACCCAATTTTTGATAGTTTATGGGTTAGTCCTACTCAGGTTGTTCTTAAAAAAGGTGGATTCACTGTAGTTAAAGATGATAACAATGAGACTACTTCTACTAGGACTACTTCCATTAGGACAACCACTAGATGGAGGGTTTGCATGGATTATAGGAAGTTGAACAAAGCCACAAGGAAGGACCATTTTCCTTTGCCATTCATAGATCAGATGTTAGATAGACTTGTTGAACATACATTTTATTGTTTTCTAGATAGGTACTCGAGATATAACCAAATACCTATAGCACCTGAAGATCAAGAAAAGACCATATTTACTTGTCCTTTTGGTACATTTGCATTTAGGCGCATGCCTTTTGGTCTTTGCAATACTCCTGCTACAATTTAACATTGCATCTTTTTGGACATGGTTGAGAATTTCATAGAAAATTTTATGGATGATTTTTCTATTTTTGGTGATTCATTTGATAAGTGCTTACATAATTTGTCTCTAGTGTTGAAAAGATGTCAGGATACTAACTTGGTGCTTAATTGGGAGAAATGTCATTTTATGGTGAGGGAAGGAATTGTGTTAGGTCACAAAGTATCTGCCCATGGCATTGAAGTGGACCGAGTCAAAACAATAACTATTGAAAAGCTTCCTCCACCGACAAATGTAAACGGTATCCATAGTTTCTTTGGACATGCGAGGTTTTACTAGAGATTCATCAAAGATTTCTCCAAGATCACTAAACCCCTTTGCAATCTCTTGGAGAAGGATCTGAATTTTGAATTCAATGAGAAATGTTTAAAGGCTTTTGAGTTAATCAAGAAATAGTTGATTTTAACTCATGTGATGATCACACCGGATTGGTAACAACTGTTTGAAATCGTGTAGGATGCGAGTGACTTCGCAGTAGGAGCAGCTTTAGGCCAAAGGCAAGAGAAAGTGTTCAATGTTATCTACTACTCGAGCTAGAATTTGGATGATGCCCATCAAAATTACACTACTACAGAGGAGGAAATGATAGCGGTTGTGTTTGTTTTGGACAAGTTTCGATCGTATATCATTGGGTCCAAGGTTATGGTTTTCATAAATCATGCGACAATCTAATATTTGTTTGCAAAGAAAGATGCCAAGCCACCACTCATTCGATGGGTATTGCATTTAAAAAAAATAAAAAAGAAAGAAAAAGTAAAAAGAAAGAAAAAGAATCAAACGTAGTAGCATTAGTTAGTGATGGGTTGTAGTAGTCCCATGTATTCATTTGCTTATCTCATACTTTGTATTTAGTTGTCCCTTTTACGTAGTGCTTTGTTAATGCTTGTGAGTTAACCTGTGACCTTTTTATCCTACCTTAACCCAAACCCCATTACAACCCTAAATAAAAGTCCTTTTGATCCATGTCGATGTATGTTTTATGTGGTAAAGAATTGATGAATATACAAGCTTATGGTAGTGTAGTCTTTTAGAAGGAGTCTTGAGTGAAACACTAACCCTAAATACTTGAGTGATTCGAGTGAAAACGTGAGAAAAATTTATTTGAATTTTATATATGCTTTTGATCAATAGTGTCTACTTTTGACCTTATTTATGTGTATTGATGAAAAAATTATGATATGTGTAGTAACTCAAAGCTTAAGTTTGCTGAAGTTTAAATGAATGTACACACTCGATTTTCTTTGAAAACGAATTGATGAAACTTTTTGTGTTTAAATTGCTTGAGGACAAGCGATAATTCAAGTGTGGGGGTATTTGATAGAGATACTAATAGGCTATTATTTGATGCATTAATTTGAGTCAATTGTATAGTGCTTTGGGGGTACATTTTTGCTAAATTACTATTTTTATATTATATTTGGATGTTAGGAGTTATTTTGGAGAAAAGAAGTCAAAAGTGGATAAATTAGAGAAGACATACAACACAGCCAAGAAAAGCAAAAGGAGGGCTTGGTCTTGGTTTTAGAGAAAAGAGAAAAACGTTAAGCAGAAAACAAAAATTAAAAAGGAGGGTTCAACGTGTTTTGAAAGGACAAAAGAAAAACAACACAGCCAAAGACGAAAAAGAGAGGGCCTAGCATTTAGCAAAAAATTAAAATAGGGTAGTAGCCTCCATTGAAAATATATACAGCCTCCACTCCACGAAAAAGAGGGGAGCCACCAAACAAGAACAACGCAAACTCCAAAACAAGAACAACGCATCGTCCAAAGTAGACAACACAGCCTCCACTCGTTAAAGAACAATGAAACCTCCACTCCATTGAAGAACAACGCAACCTCCACTCCACTGAAAGACAATGTAGCCTCCACTGAAAGATAACCTAGCCTCCACACAAAAGGGACAGCAGCCTCCACTAAAGGGACGACACAACCACGTAAAGGAGAGGAGAGAGCACGCTGTTCTACAACAATTGGAACCATGTTCTTCATTTATATTTGATTCCTTCATGAGTTTGTCTAGGGTTTATGGTTTTGGATTGCTTGGCATGATGATTTGTGGCTAGAACCTTAATTTCTCTTAGAGATTTGATGTTTTGGTGATGCTTTAACAATGAAAATTGCTGAAATTCATGACTGAATATTCATATACTTGTTTATTTTTCTTGGGATTAATTGTTCTTACTTTGGATTATTGGAAGTTTGTTTGGTATAAATTCACCTTTAAAAAAAGGGGGTTTTTGCTAAAAGATTGAAGGAATTTTAACTATGATTTTTTTATTAGTTGAGAGACCCAAGAAACTTAGGAGATGAAAATAGAAGGTTTGGGTATGGAACTTAAGAAACTCTAGGAAGAACTTAAGTAAGGAATTACTAAGTGATGTCTAGAGTGGATAGATTAATTTACCTTTGGGAGAAGGGGATTAATTATTCTTAAAATTCACATACAAGGTTAGGATTTTTCATTTATGGAGGATAGCTAATTCAATATTAAGGTTGGCAAAAATATCATTCTCTAAGAGAAAGTCATTCCCCATTGAAGTTAATATTTTAATTAGTCAATTGATGCACTCTTTTCTTAATTAGTTATTAGATAGATATGCCACATTCATAGTTATTTTGGTTGCATTGAATTGGTTAATTGCTTAGAAATTCATTTGAGTTTACATCGCTTTTAATTTCAAATTTTCACCCAACTTGATTCCAAACATTATTAGCTAGCGTAGATTTGAACTTTCTTATAACCCCTATAGACATGACTCAGTTCTTACTGACGTATTACTCACTTCGATAACCGTGCACTTGCAATTCATAAACAGAACCTATCACTTGAGATATGAAAACCTTAATTATCTCCCTCATGTCAAGTTTAAAGCATGAAAAATTACTTTAAAACAGCTTTAGAATGTCTTATTTCCTTTTTCTGGAGTTAAATCTTATTTATTATCAATGTAATAAATTTAGAAAAAAAAAACTCACTTTATGAATTCCTCATATCCAGAAACTGACCCAAAATTACCCAGGGTATCTTTGCAGGAATTATGCATGCGTCTTACACTCACCACACTCCCATCGCCTCTAATGCGTGCCCTGTGTGTGTCAACACCTGGCAACACCTTGGCCAACCATGCGTCTACCAGCTGTCTGGCACATATCACCTCAGTGGCGATACTGTGCAAGCCCATCACTTTCTCTCTCCTTGCTAGAGACAGATGAATTCTAACAAGTTTCAAGTGTGATTTTTGCTCTCCAAAGCTAGTTTTCAACTTGTTTTTCAATGCTAATCACATGTAGCACAAATTCAAGCAACAGTATGCAAGAAAAAATCAAAAAACGGAACTTTATTTTCTGAAACCCTTATGGAGAGAAATAAAAAATCTTCATTTTTAACCACCCGATCGCGCGACCGCTTTGATACCATGTGTAATACGTAACTTTATTCTCGAAACCCTTATAGAGAAAAATTGAAAAATCTTCGTTTTTAACCACCCAATCGTGTAACCACTTTGATACCACGTGTAATAAGTAACATGAACCTTAATTACGTATTGTGGATCAAACGTGAAAGGGAAATAACAAAGAAATGTGGAAATACCTTATTTCGGTTATATATAACTTTCGAAGGAGCTTTCTAAAACTGAAATAAGCATGAATCCACCGGAACTTTCACAGGATCTACTCACCAGGACAAGTTAAAGCTTTTCTGTAGCTTTTTAAATACGTGAACCTCTGAATGGGTCAGAGTAACCATTCATTCACGATTTCTATTAACAACTATAGGAGACCTAAATCTTCTATATATAACATTCATATCGAACTTTTTCATCACAGGTTTGATACGAGTCTGATCCACTCTGATCGGAGTTTATTTTTCTTCTGAACTTTGATCTATTAACCTAGAGTTTTTATTGAGCCACTTTTTTATCTTTTGGCGGATGAAATATGATTAGCTTAAACGATAAGTTATTAAAATTGTTAAAATAAAATTAAGTGTTCTACACCAAATGAGAAAGTATCAAATAAATGAGTCGTTCAATGCTTTGTCTTTTGTGAGGTATGATATGTATGATTTCTCAGGACATGCTCAAGCAGTTGGCTTTGGCTCAAGCCATAGAATGGCTGCACTTTCACGGTCACGGGATTATCCAAACCCTCGCAATGATCACTCCAGTAATTATGAGAGAACATGCTATTTACAAGGTTTTGGCCACTTATTAGCTCAAGAATGTCATTTGCGGACGATCCTTGCTAGTTAATGTAATTAACATTTTCTTTTGGCGAGAAAATTGGGAGACGAGGATTAGCCATTTGTTGTGACCGTTTGGCTTATAGACAGGGTCGGCCCTGGGCAGGGGCCAGCAGGGCACCTGCCTAGGGCCCTCTATAAGAGGGGGGCCCTCAGCCCCCTCTTTAAATAACTTAATGGCTACAAGAAAAACTAGAACCCTTGGGTTGATTTAAAAACAGCAAGGGAAAATCGGGTGCATGATCACCATCACCATCAAAGCTGACCATTCTTGTAAAGATATTAATATTCCCATAACGAAATGTGCATAGTCAGCGGACTTGCAATCATGGTTTTCTATTGCACAAAAATATTTTAATGAGCCTGACAAATCATAGCAGTGTATTACGATATTGGCAGTGACTATAAATAGACAGGATATCTTGGCATCTCAACTATCAAACTATCTTTCAATCTTGTCCAAAACTGTATTTTTTATTTTGAATATTAGATATTAAATTTTGTTATTTATTTTTTCTTGTATTACATATATAATATCATTTATATATCTTTGTGATATATTATGAAACTGTTGGAGTTTGGTTGTGCCTGCATACTTCTTCCAGTTCCATATAAATGCTTTTGTTCTTTTTCTAATCCAAGTGTGTTATAATTAGTTTATATTATGTTGCCTAAAAAGCATTTATCTAGAAGTGAAAAAAGGAAAAAAAGAAGAAGAAGAAAGAAAACAAGTAGCACAGTTGATAGAATCCCAAAAAGGAGCAATAAATAAATTTATTAAAAGAGTAGGCTCCTCT
>JAOTIZ010000005.1:20215869-20231231 GCA_027123425.1 Erythroxylum panamense | reverse complement strand
TTGTCATTATTATTTATTATTAAGATTTTTAAAAATATGGTTGATGTAAACAGTAAATTAGTAAAGTATACAGTACAACAGTACAATATATTAATAGATTATTTTGTAAATTTTAAAAATTGTAAGGACTATTTTATAAATTTAAAAAATTATCTAAAATGATACCCAATACTAACCGGTACCGATATAATTTTATTCTAGAACTCAATCCAATACTGAGCCCAATATGATATTCATAACTTTGGTTTGAAGCATATATCGGCTTTAAACTTTTTAAGACTATACACTATACAGTATTCAACATGTCCCTAAAAGTTGTCGCATCATGATTGAGACATATTCTCATTATTATTAGTATTATCATAACTATTTTAATCCCAGCAACTCATTTATTTTGGGAGGCAGCACGTGCGTCCTCCACCACCAACTAGGCGGCGGCGAAGGCGGCGGGAAACCACTAGTCCGTTGCACCGGATATGTACTTTCGCCTTTTACGCATTATTGTCGTACACATAATTGCGTTTAGTCTCTATCATAACATCGACTCATAACCAATTGGACATTTGTACAACTGCTGCTATCTGTCATATACCACAAGCATAATAATAAATAAATACAACACAACAGTTAAATACTAGTGTAAATTTATTAAATACAACACAATAATTAATTATAATCATTTACATTATTCTCTGACATAAAGTGCAAATATTAATTTGTTAGGCTTTTTGGTTCTAACCAAAGCTCTCTATCCAAGAATAGGAAAAGGGTTAAAAACATATCTGTGACTTGTTAAGCTTTCTGTCTTCTGCTCTGCACCACCTTAAGCTTTCTTCTTCCGTTGTTTTCGTTTCTCTCGAGGTAAGAGTTTGTTTCCTTTTCTCGTTCCCAAACATTTTTTTCTTCCTCTTCATCCCCTGTTTGTTTCCAATCGAATATGGTTCTTACATGTTTTGGGTTTCTCTTTTCTTCTGTTTCTACGCTTACAAAAGGATTAGCTTTTACGTGGTTCATCAGAGCTGCTAACTTTGATGGTTTTGATTGGAACTTGATTTATCGATCCGTGGTGGCTGTTTAATTGGGATGTTTGTGCTTAATGGGTTTTCTTCGGTTTCGTGTTTTGGATCTGGGATCGGGCTTAATCTGTGCTTTTGCACGTCAAGATCGATTCTTTTGGGATTCATTTCTGATTTTGATTTGTCGGTGGAGGTTCTTGGATGAAGCTAGAAAGGGCAGTGTGATCACCTGTTCAGTTTTCATGAAATATCGCTATAACTCTTAGGATTTACTATAAGAGAAAGGTGAAAAGACTGTCTTCTTCATTATTTTGGTTTATTAGAATTTCTTCACCTAATGAACCCCGGAATTTATTGTTGGAGTAATTCTTTCTTGATAAATTTTCTTTTGAGGTTGTTTTTTGTCCTAGGTGTGATTGGGAAGTATATAGAATTCTCAACGTCAATGCTTAGGTTATTAGACTAATTATTATGCACAACGTCCTTTAACTGTTAAATTTGCAGTCTTGCGAACTGAAGTTAGTTCAATAGACTAGCTGAGTGGCAAATGAAATAGATATAAGCCGCGCAGACCCAAATTGACTGCTACTTGGATCAGGAAATCAAATGCATGAATAGCAAAAGATTCTGAATGTTTTTCAGAATAGCAAAAAATATGAAATATGCGGACCCAAATTGATAGCTTCACTGGTTAGTGGTTCTTTGACTGAATGGCTAGCTAGTCATTTGGGCCTTTATTCTGGCTCGTCTGCTGCCACTTGGGGTTTTTGTTTAATTTCCGTATCTTAATTCAGTATGGGCCTGGTTTCATTAAGATATCGTATATACTTTGAGGGGAAAGCATCCCTCTTCACTACTCTCTTGTTCTACCACTTAAACTGGCCTACTTTTCCATGACAATTGGTTGTCAAAATCTTGTGAGCTCAGAGGTCATTGGAAGTTTGTTTAATGTACTTGCTCAATCCCACTAGTTTATCTTTGCTTGTATAGACTGTTCAGGAGCTTCTGTGTTTATACTTACATTTGCTTTTTGATCTTGATTTCTGATATGCCTTTTTCTTTGGACGCATGGATGTCTAAGGTATAAACATTGTGAAGAAACAAAGACTAGAAATATCTCTAGAATTGTTGATTGCTTTGCTTTTCTCTTTTTTATGTCTCTGTTTATAATCATGTCCAGAAAGGAGCACATTTTATGATTGTTAGCTCAAAAGTTGACTTTACAATCATGTATTGCAGTCACAATCAAATCATTCCTGTCTCAGTGGAACAGTTATATTGCAGGGCTTTGTACAGCAGAAGCTGGAAATGGTTAAAAGGTTCATATTACTGATAACTCACACAGAGGCTGATATCTCCCTTCATATAGATGAAAAGGATTGCTGACTATTGTCTCTGCTTTGCAGGGATGGAGTGTACTAATGCTCATAACATATCATGTTGCAGTGTGTGGAGGGATTTATTGGTTCCATTTTACAATGTTGTGACATTGACGTATACAAACAGTCGAGAGGCCTTGATGATCCTGAACTTCTTGCCAGGGAGACAGTTTGTATGTGACTTAAGTCCTGTCTTCGTTTATGCTTTCATGTAATAGTTTCCTATGTCACCTAGTTCTTTGTACCTTTGGCAAATACGTAGTTGCCAAGCTTTTATGCATGATGAATGTTACTTAAGTTGTGCTTGTCATTGGGAAAATGTTGTGGCTGCCATAATGCTTTTGGAAAATGTTTTAGATAATATCCTCTGGCACTGCTATTTGTACTTTTTCATGTAAAATTGTCAAGGAACTAATTTTTGATGTTGCAATAAATTCAGATCTTCTTCATACAGTTTATTTGGTCATCATAGTAATTTTCTTGAAGATAATTTTCTTCTCTCTCTGCAGTCAGTGTAAGCGAAATAGAGGCCCTGTATGAGCTCTTTAAGAAGATCAGCAGTGCCGTGATTGATGATGGTCTTATCAATAAGGTCTATGTAACTTGGAACATGCCCACAAATATTATCTTTTATGTATAAACTTGTTCTAGATGCATGGATTCAGTAAACCTTGCAGCCCTTGAACCATTTAAATCTCTTGTTGCTGCTTTTATTTTACTGTGTTGTTATAATTGAGCAACCTTTTTGAAATGTATCTTCAACTCTCTTACTGCAGGAAGAGTTTCAGTTAGCATTGTTCAAGACAAACAAAAAAGAGAGCTTGTTTGCTGATAGGGTACGTCTTGATCTTTATTCAAATTTAGCTATTTGGGTGTAGCAGATTAGTCCTCTTCTCATTTGTAGTTAATCACATTAATAATCCTTTATGTGTATGTTACTTTGACTGTTCTGCTTGTTGATTTTAGGTTTTTGACTTATTTGATACAAAACACAATGGGATTCTAGGTTTTGAAGAGTTTGCGCGGGCTCTCTCAGTGTTTCATCCCAATGCTCCAATTGATGATAAGATAGAGTGTATATACCCTGAGATAATTCTTTCTTTACATTAATTTTTTAATGGCCATGTGATACTAAAATTTTCATATAATTTTTAAGCATCACTTCCCGGTGCTTCATATGTGTATATCCTATGATATTTGTTGCAGTTTCTTTTCAACTGTATGATCTGAAGCAGCAAGGATTCATCGAGAGACAGGAGGTGGGTTTTGGCAACTGTATATCTTCTTAGATGCTTCAGTTGGTTCTTTGAATTCCTGCTGTTCATTTACGCACTATCAAGAAATTTATCTAAGTTGTGATAAATAGGTGAAACAAATGGTAGTGGCCACCCTCGCAGAATCTGGTATGAACCTTACAGATGATGTCATAGAAAATATAATTGACAAGGTGCTCCTTCACACAAATATAAGTTTCATATCGCTTCTGTTATCTGCTTTGCGTCAGCTAGTTTTTCTTTTTGTTAAAAGTTTCTGAACTTTGAAATGATGTTTCAGACATTTGAGGAAGCTGATACAAAGCATGATGGGAAGATTGACAAGGAAGAGTGGAGAAGCCTTGTTTTGCGTCATCCATCTTTACTAAAGAATATGACCCTTCAGTATCTAAAGTAAGTTCTTTAAATGTCGGGTGTACTTAATTTTGATTGGACTTATGTGGTAAATTATGGGAATTTGTGATTGAGTTGATAGCAAGGAATTCTAGTTAGGCTATTTCAATGGTGAATCAGGTGGCAACTTAGAGGGTAAAACTTATCTGATTTTTTTTTTTAATGAGCAGGGACATAACCACTACATTCCCAAGCTTTGTGTTCCACTCGCAAGTTGAAGATACATGAGCATACCATCTGCATTCAGCTTCAATAAGATCCAATTATTTTATTCAGTTTCTTTTATCTTTGGGGTGGGGGAGGTTAAGAGATGGCGTGTTTCTTGATAAACAATGAGTCCCTTTCACAACTCAAGCGAAGAAGAGAGTATTTAAATTCAATTGGTTTCAATATGGTGGTTTCTGATTTGTGTATATTTAGATGCGGTGAGGGAACTTAACTTCTACATCCTTTGATCATTGCCTAGCTCTTGAATTGAAGATTATTTCTTCATTTATGTTAAGAATGTTTTCATTTTTATGGCCATTTATTTCCTATCCGATGTTGTTATTTTCCATTATTTTTTGGATTAAGAAAGAGAATCCTTATATCAAAAATGGAGATATAAGGTTTGATCTTTTACATTAAAAAAAAAAGATCACTGCTTTGTCTTTATGGAAGTAAGTTTATATTCTTCATGTTTCTGGGTGATAGAAAATGAATTTAAGAACTACTTCCAATCAAACTTGCGAAGCTAGACAAATGTGAATTAAACCATTATTAACCTTCTAAATTTCATTATCTGATCAAATTGAGGTTAAGCTTGAAGCATTGAACATTAAGAAATTATAATTGTTTAATTATGTACTTTCTTTTGTAATGTTATTGTAGGCATTGATTGAAACATAACTGTTAGTTTTAATCCTAAAATTAGATTTGGGTGTATTTTTTTATGATGGATGGTTAAAGTTTATATTTGACACAAGATAAAATGCTAGAGAGGTATTGTTTTGATATTGAAGTGAATGTGATAACAAATGGTTGATTTCATGCTTAATGCTAAGAGGTTAAGGCATTTGCAACCAAATTTTCATGTGAATCATTTGAAAGTGGTTTGAGACCACTTGAGAATCATAATTTTATAAGAAAGCTAATAAAGAAAATAAACAAAAGAAAATTTAAGATAATTGAAGTGTACAGAGAGAAGTATCCTTAATTGTGAACTCTTTATGACCTTACAATGAATTTACCCATTGAGATAATTGAGGACAATGATGTTCCAATATGCACTTAACCAACTATTGATGCAACTAAACTTATAGAAACTAAAGTTTATCAATAAACTTATAGAAACTAAAGTAATCCTTGAAGGGCATCCATTGAAGCATTCACTAAAATACGCATAGATGATAACCTACATATTTTTTAGGATTCGTAAACCTAACATATAATGAAAATACTAAGTTTTTAACAGACTTTATTGAGTTAGAATATTCAAGTGAAGAAATTGCAAATAAAATATTTTACTATGGTATAGAAAAAGAATTTCTTGATATAATAGAGTTTTACATGAGTATAGAAAATATTGATTTAGGAGATAACAACATTAAAGTTGATAATGAAGACATTAGTAGCTTTTATGAAAGCTCAAGTAATGAGAGAGAAGCCAAAATATCCTTACTTTACTGCTTTAAGTTATATAGATGCCAAAATCATTTTGAAACAAAAAAAAAGCTTTTTTTTGTTACTACTTTTATAAAGGCTTTAAAGAACTTGAGTTTCCAAAATGATTTATCTATAATTGTATTAAAAATAATATGTCAAGATTTAATTTCGAATATAAAAAGAAATATAGATAGAGAATACATGCAAGCCTTACGTAAGATAGACATACATTTTAGATAAAGACATTCTAAGACTCTTAAGCTTGTGGTAATACAATTGATGGGAAGAAGGTTGATTACTAATGAATTACTAACAAGTATGTGACACACTTTAGAGATAGTTCTAACTAAAAATTTTGTGGGTGAAAAGGAGCTATTTTAAGGTATCATCAAAAGGAGATTTCATATAGTAAAGCATACAAAGGTTATATATGTCTTGCTTTTGTTGCTTAGAGATGAAGGAGCAAAATATTATAAGCTAAGAGGATACTTCTTGGTTATAATGGAATCTAAGAAGAGCAAGTAAGTTTATATTATATCTTATGAAGGTAAATTTCATTCATGCTATAATTTTTTTAAGGATAAGTGAAATCTAGATTTTTCAATGCTTGTAGGACTATTATATGTATTGGGGGGTGTCAAGGGATAATAAGATATGATAGAAAATAGTTGACAACTATTGAAAACCTTTCTTCAAAAAAAAAAACTATTGAAAACCATTAGATATGATAGAAAAAAGTTGAAAACTATTGAAAGCCATTGGAAAGGGCTAATTGATAACATATATCCTTTGGTTTAGGCTATTGTTAAAGTTGAGAAAAAAGAAAAGAGAGTTTGTCTCGGTTTCTTAGGTGCTTACTTAATGATATTAGCAATAGTCACTCATAAGTGTTCACGAGTGACAGAAAAAGGTAAAACATTGAACTACTACAATTTTTAATTTAAATGTCACCAAAATTTGATGAAAATTTTTCTTATTCATATGATGTAGGAACTGCTTTGATAATGAGTCTACTATGATGATCATTATTACTTTAGGAATTCATAAACTAACTTAAAAGGAAATATAATCTATTTATTGTTATGAAAGATCATATGTGGAATGTAGCTATATCCTCCACAAGGATATGAAAGGCAAATTAGTAAGTTGGAGAGTATGAACAAGAGACATATGACTAGTCACACAAATTTTCTAAAAGGAGATGATATAGAGATGATTTTTTTTTAAAAGATGAAAGAATGAGTTGCTCCCAAATAACATTATAAAGTATTTTTATTGAATACTTGAGGAATCTATAGACAAACCAAGATTGACTTACTTATAAGTCATGAGAAGGGAAATTATGAAAAGGTCATCAAAGGAAGAAAGGGATGATTGTATATAATGGCAATATATGTCTTAATATTATATATGAGCTACAGAAGAAAAAGAGCAAGTTACTAATTATTTAGCTAATTTTACAAGAGATGGGAAATTTGAAATTATATGAACGACTATCAGAATAAGGGATAACATTTTTGACAAATGGGAGTTGACTAGTATCCTTGAGATCTAAACGAATATGCATATGAGTACTATATTAGGAAGGTTTATATGACGTGTTTATGAAAAAGTATAAATCTAGTTCTAAATGAATAGTTTTGCTAGTGCGTATGGAACAATATGGTCACACTATTAAACCTCCACCTATATAAAAAAAGTAGGCGAGTCCAAGAAAATGAGAATAAGAAAAATTGGTGAAGGTAATAAGGCTACTATATCAACAAGAATTAGGGGATATTCACTTATATGAAATAAAAAATATATGATATAATGCCATAATATGTAAAATGCCATTTTCTACGTCAAATGAGAAGAGCTCCTCTCGAAATCCAATGGTATTAAACTTTCTATACTATTTTCATTCAATAATTATTTGAATGCAAATCATTTTATCTTTAATAGTTAATTTTAAGTAAGGATAAGTATATATATTCCTTAAAAAGTGTAGTGGTAAATGTATCTTAAGACAAGGATAAGGTGATAATTCAAAAAACCAATAAAAAAGAGAATAGGCAACCAATAATCAAATTGAGGGATCTAGGATTGCAACAAACTTAAGATCAAAAGAAAGAGTTAACCAACCAAAAAGATAAGAAATAAATGTAATCAAATAACCTTTGATCTTAGAACCAAACCACTTAGTTGGTTACATTGATGTATGTCCTTAGCTAGTGGACTATGATGACCACTTATGATAGAACAAATTTTTGTGGTTTAAAATTGCGTAGGGTATGTTATGTCTTTTATGTAGTTATGACAAAGTAGTCATACCCTTATTTTATATTTTTGTTTTATGCAATGGTATTATCATTATTATATAAATTGTCTCTTTTGTTTATACAATATATAGTGAAAGGCATGTGCAATGTCTCATTTTTATCAGGAAATTATGTATTCAAACTTGATTTGAATTGAATAACTTGATTTGGAAAAAATTTATGACTTTATTTGAATTGGAATAACTAATTACACATAAGCATATTCATTTCCTATAACAACTAAAAAATGTATAACTAAATAGTTAAATGAATACTTTCATTTTCATTAATTAAAGAATAGTGTTCATACAATTTACACCTACTAGATTAACTAAAACAATTGATTTATTAGGTTATATATGGCGAAAGGTCCAATTTTCCCCTTAAAGTTTGGCAAAAAGTATAAGATAACCCTTATCGTTATCTTTGATATCAGTTTATCCCCTAAAACTTCTATTAACTTCGACAAATAAACATTACATCCCTATTAATTTGGGCCAACTAGGCATGTAATATAAGATCAGTTGATTATATAACTATTATTTAAATTCATTAATTAATTTTAAAATTTTTAGAAATTAAAACAAAAAATTCAAACCCTAAAACCTAATTTCATCTAGACCAATTGCATATGATTTCCCTAATTTTCAAAAAATCTCATACAACTTAATTGCATATGTTTTCCCTAATTTTCATCTATTTTCCCTAAAAGTTTTGTGATTTGTCTATCTTCTTTAACTCAAGCAATTACCTAAACCAATTAGATCATTTCGTTGTTTCAACAACTTTGACAAAGGAATTAGCACTTATGATTAGTGTGTTAGCTACCAGACTAGGAGCTACCACTGAAATACCACCAAGAGTTGCCACTGAAATACCACTGGGATGTAATGTTGATAAGTTACTAATTAATGTAGCTGTAGGAGCACTATTACTGAAGGTTGACAAAGATATGTTTACCAAAGGTACAGTAGGTGAAACACCAACTTTTTAAAAAATTTGCACATTACCCATATTTAGGGCACTAGAACCAATTGGTATTTATGATAAGTGAATAGGTACTGATGCTAGAGTTGATGACAATGCATGGAAGCATCATCATCTTTGTTGAACACCATTAATTTATTCCCCCATCAACTTGAGTATGTGATTAGAAGCAGATGGACTCACATAATCACAATCACTTTTAGCCAAAATTCTTTCTTTAGTACTTGAACAGTCTTTGAAAGGAATAGGATCAGTGGGCAATTTAATAACTTAGGGAGTAAAAAGATAGAATAGGACCAATATAGTCTTACTTCACTCCTTGCTTGAATCGACAAAGAAAATATATGCAATCGAGTTAGATGAAATTAGTTTTTTGGGTTTTTTTCTTAATTTTGGAAAATAAAAATAAATAATTTTATGAACACGTATGCTATTATGTTGATAGCTAACCTTATCTGGCATGCCTAGGTGGCCGCACTTAACAGGGACATTATGTTTATTTGACGGAGTTAGCATTTTCGAGGCAACTTGCTCTATTTTGGAAATGTTAGGGAGTACACTGATATCAGAGATAATAGTAGGGGTTATTTTAGACTTTTTCCCGAACGTTAAAGGGCAAATTGAACTTTTTGTCCTTTATGTATCCATAACTAACATTTATAGTTGACTCATCCATCCATCTTTATTTCCATTTTTGTTATTTATTTTTAATTATTTTACTATTATTATTACTTTTTTTCCTCATATGAGTCATTTGGAAACAACATTTCTACTAGTTAGGGGTACAACTTTGTACTACTGGACCTCCCCAGGCTTTGCATCTCAGCGGGATTTGTACTAAGTATTGTTGTTGTTATTGTTGTTGTATAGGTTCCAGTGGTAACACTAGAAATAATTTAAGACAAGGTCATCAAACCCCATATCCAACTAAGCTTACTTTTATCTTCCTTATATCCTTTGCAAATTGTTACCATGTTCTTTTTCCTTAAACCATTGATGACATCTACACTTCTTGATATAAATTTTTTATTTTATCACTCAAATAAATCTCAAGATTCTTTTCCCTATAAACAAAAAAAATAGTTAGTAATTTCTTGATAAAACTCTTCATTTGATATGAAATGCAATATCCATAGATTTTATCTCATATTTTGAACATCCAAAGAACCCTCTTCCATGGTTCTTTGCTATCCATAAAGTCTATAAAAGAGCCTCAAATCTATTAATTATAATATGTATAAACATATTGTTGAACATTTGAAGTTATAGATGTGGATGATTTTATTTAAAAAAATCCAACAATCTAATATTTAAAAGGAAAAAGCTTGATTCATCCACACTAACGATATACCTAAACATAATTAGTAATTTAAATGTATTAACCAATTGCAAACCCATGTATTGGGAGTTTTAGCTATATAATTACCATATACTCATGCTAATTCTAAAGATAGAATGATCTTAAAGCATAAATCATAAATTTATCAAGTAAAGCTTAATACCAACACAAATAGAATAAATCTAAACATTATTAATAACTAAATAATCAAACATCTTATTTACATCTAAATAATCAAATATTTTATATATACATATCTTTTGTAGTTCTAAATAATTTTCTTTATTCTAAGAATGATTAACCTCCTTGTCAATTCCACCATGTAGAAGCTAGCATTATTCCTTGGTAACAAGTATGTAAGCGTGAAGTTAGTGAGACAAGAGACAAAAGCTTCTATAGAGGTTAAGTAGTAAAATGACAATTTGGGTGAAAACTTAACCTATATGAGTGAAACATTATAATAAAATGATAAGTATGTGAGATTTACTTATATTTGTGACATTAAAAAAACAGAGAAATAAAAAAGTAGCATCCTTTTAAAATGATGATTTAAGGCATATGATTGAATAACTATAACTAAATGTATTGTTTTCATATTCTTGATATCTATTCATGTCTTAGTTTATTTAAGCTCTATAACTCTTTCATGCATTTTAACCATGGGAAGTTCCAATATGTGTTTTGATGATAACAAAGCATAGTTACTATAAATGGTTCATTTTTATAATGTCTTAAAAGAAAGAAATATGGAATAAAGTAAAGAAACACCTTATTGAGACTATAAAGAGAAGTTTATAAACTTAAAATGAATTAATGAAAGGATAAGATCAATACCAAGGAAGGTTAAGACTAGATAAGTCTATAAGTTCAGTTGTAATTATTTGTATCTCCTACTTAGTTACTTTAATGATTTAGGGTATATTCGTGCATAAACATATTATTTTTTAAACTTAAAACATAAATATTTTTAATTGTTAAGAGAAACTAATGTTTTGATTTCAAATAAATCACTTTTAATCCTTAAAATACTCTTTAGAGAACTTCTGAAATTTTTTTGTATCAAGTTTTTATTAAAGAATATTTTTTTTATCTTTGAAAGAATTTGAAAAATCTTTTAAAAACTTGTTTTCAGTTATATTGATAGATAAACCTAGGGTAGTGGTTGACCAAAGTATTGTATTTGTGTAAATTGATAAACCAATATATGGTGGAAGTTAGCAAAAATGTGTATCATGAGATTGTATATCATATTAATCATACATTGGTCAATAATATGATATATTGATCGAATAATGTAACAGACTAATCAATCAATTTCACTATTACTAACTGTTACAATAGTTAGTTTTTGTGTATAACGATAATTTGGAACCAACATAGGCATAAATACTTGGATATTCTATTGCTAAACATCTTTATGGTAGTTAGGATTTATAATAGCACATTTTCAAGAGCTTTCAAACATTTTGCAAGTATCCATTCATTTATTATGAAGTGGTTGTGAGCTATTAAATATTAAAGTAAGCAACTAAGTTTATTCAAGTCATAATGATCATTTGGGGTTATGTAATTTGTATTTGGTTGATCTGAGAAAATTTGAGATTATTCTTCACCTTCAAGGAAGAATGTAAAAGAATTTCTCTTTACCTAAATAAAAATTATTGTAAGGAGGTTTTTTTTTCACCTATTTGAAAGAAGAGTTTAATGGAATCACAATAGAAACTTAGAGAATAGACGTAGGAAAGAATTGTTTGATTAAGATTATTAAATTTCCATTTCATATTATCATCAAGCTTTATTTTAAGTTACAAAAAGTTTCTAAATTTACTAACACCAAATTCGTCCCTCTTGGGTGCCATTAAGGACCAGTAAGTGGTAACAGAGAGAGTCTATTTTATTTTTATTTCAGACAAAATTTTTAAGAAAATACCTTTATGATATATTTAAGAGAAACTAATCGCTTATTAGATTCTAAAAAAGTAGTTCTATTTTTTTTGGTAATTTGGTGTTGGTTAGCTTTTTCTTTTCATCTTATATTTTGAATTTCCAAATTCCTTTTGTTTATATTTCTTATACTATTTTGTTTTCGTGTTAGAAGCTTTTCATGTTCTATCATTATTGAAAGTTATGTTAAGACACTCATCCCGGTGGGATGAGAAAATGAGAGGAGGAAAGAAGCCGAAAAAGAAGGCTCTCTCCTCCTCCTTCAATGTATCAAAAACATAATTCCACTTTCATAGTGAAATTTCTTCTCTCTCCGTGGTTTTTACCCTATTGGGGTTTTCCACGTAAACTTTTTATGTTCTTTAATTTATTCCTATTTCCTATATATTTTCCTTTTTTTGTGCTTTCTTTTCCAACATGTGGTATCAGAGACACGCTTGGGTTAAGTTTAAATCTATTTGCCGTATGTTCTGTGGTTGCTATTTACTGTGGATCCTCCATATCAGAAAATAAATTAGATTTTGTAGTATCTTTGGGTGTGCACGGTACGCTTGTGGGACCACCTTTAGGTTTGCATACCTAGTGGGACCCACTGTCCCCTGATATTCCTAAATTGCTCAGTGTTATCATTTGTGAGGCTTGTTTCGTGTGGAGCCCACAAGTTTACTATTCACGTGTAGGGTAGACTTACGTGAAATAGTGGGAGGAGCTTTTTAGCAGAATGTCAGAAGTGAAAGGAGAATATAAGGTGGATAAATTCAACGGTGAAAATTTCTCGATTTGGAAGATGAGAATGAGGGCTATCTTGGTGAAAGATAAGTGCCTCGCAACAATTGTCAAAAGACTAGATAATATCATTTTTGAAAAATGGGAAGAAATGGATGTAAACGCAATGACAAATTTACATCTCGGATTGGCAGATGAGATATCGTCAAGTATAGAGGAGAAGAAGACAGCCAAAGAAATTTGGGATTATCTTTACAAGCATATACGAGACAAAGTCCTTACACAACAGAATATTTCTCAAGAGGAGGTTTTACACTTTACGGATGTCAGAATCTTCAACAGTGACTAAGCACGTCAATATACTGAATTCTCTATTTTCACAACTCAAAAACATGGATTGTGTGATAGGAACGAGTGAACGAGCGGAAATTCTACTTCAGAGTTTACCAGATTCATACAATCAACTCATCATCAACTTGACGACCAACTTGCCTGTGGAAAGTTTGAACTTTGACAATATTGTAGCTGCAATCATTGATAAGAAAAAGCGGCGCAAGAATAAGCAGGGATCTTCACAACAAGTAGAGGCATTGACGATGACGAGAGGTAGATCGATGGAACGTGGTCTCAGTAGGAGTCAATAACATGGTAGATCAAAATCTCAGAATAAGAAAAATTTTAAATGCCACAATTGTGGTAAAAAAGGTCACTACAAGAAAGATTGTTGGAACCTAAAGCACAGTTCTGGTCCTCAGGGAAGAGTTGCCGACCCTTAAGGAAATGTTGCAAGTAGATCAGACGACGATAACGCCTTGACTTGTGAAGCATCAATAACACATGATTGCAAGAGGATGATGCAGGACGTGTGGTTGGTTGATTTTGGTGCAACTTATCACATGACCCCTCGTGAAGAATGGTTCTATCACTACGAACCAGTCTCAGAAGGTCTTGTATATAGTTGCAGTGATCAGGCCATGAATGTTGTTGGAATTGGATCTATCAAGATGAAGATGTAAGATGGAACTGTTCATACCATTCATCATATACGACATGTTGAGGGAATTCGGAAGAATTTATTATCGTTGGGACAATTGGATGACCTCGGCTGTAAGATGGAATGTGAATGGAGAATCATAAAGATAGTTCGTGGAGTGCTAGTGATAATGAAGGCAGAGAAGATAGCTGCCAACTTATACATGATATAGGAAGAGACTTTGGTGGATGGAGAAGCTTCAGTTGCCTGAAGTAACAATGAGAGGTCTTTGATGATATGGCACAGGAAACTTGGTCATATGTTGGAGCAAGGAATGAAGATTCTCGTGGACCAGAAACTATTTCTTGGGCTCACAAAGGCTTCATTACCATTTTGTGAGCAGTGCGTAACAAGCAAATAGCATCGGTTGAAGTTCAACACATCGGGCTCTTGAAGCACAAATGTTCTAGAACTGGTTCACTCTAACGTATGGCAAGCACAGGTTGTGTCCCTAGGAGGAGCAAAGTACTTTGTATCATTCATTGATGATTATTCCAGGAGATGCTAGGTGTATCCAATCAAGAGCAATGGAGATGTATATCAGACCTTTAAAGAATACAAAGTGCGAGTCCAGTTGGATACAGGAAAGAAGATGAGGTGCCTCAGGACAGATAATGGAGGAGAATACATTGGTGAAGATTTTGATAGTTACTGTAAGCAAAATGGTATCAAGTGACAGTTCATAACGGCATGTACTTCACAGCAGAACAGTGTGGCAGAGCAGATGAACAGAACGTTACTGGAGAGAACTAGGGCAATGTTGGCGACAGCTAGTCTGGAGAAGTCCTTTTAGGCTGAAGCTGTCAACAATGCTTGTTAAGTGATCAACCGAAGTCCGTCAACAACAATTGATTTAAGGATACTGTTGGAGTTGTGGAAAGGTAAACCAGTAGATTATTCTAATCTTCATGTTTTTGGAAGTCCTGCACATATGATGTACCATGACCAGGATGTTTCAGAGTTAGATCCAAAGTCTAGGACATGTATTTTCGTAGGCTGTGTTGATGCTGTAAAGGGGTATCGCCTATGGAATCTCACTACCCGCAAAGTTGTTATCAGCAGGGATGTCATCTTCATAGAAGATAAGCATTGTAGTGAAGATGCAGGTACATCAGGGTCAAATATTACAGTGATATAGGTGAACGAACATATTTCTGAAATAGTGTCGGATTAGAATCCTGTGGAGAATGAGGTTGAAGTCGAAATCAGACGATCTGATGCTGAAGTCGATGAAATTAGACGATCAACTCGCACAAGGGAAGCTCCCAGTTGGCATTTTGATTATATTATGGATAGCAATGTAGCATATTGTCTACTCACTGAAGAT
>JAOTIZ010000005.1:20179361-20191441 GCA_027123425.1 Erythroxylum panamense | reverse complement strand
TTATTTTTACAGGTTATGAAGAGTACCCCGTTAGACAAACGGGAGTATGTCCACTGCATGGGAGTCAGAGATTAGGGGTCGGGATCAGTTCACGTCTACATTGTGTCTTTCTGATTTATGTGTAAATTTGTATTTCCGCAAATTAGTGTTTTTAATTCAGTGGGTCCTATTTGGCTAATGTCGTATTTATAATATGATTTCGGAAAGTGTTCAATATTGTTATGGGCTTATTTATGAATGTAATTGTGATATGAATGAAAAGGATTTCGAATTAAAGTGGACCCAATTGTTTATGAATTCCGCACTTGCGATGATTTCAAAAATGTTTTAAAATTGACATATTGAGTTTTGAATGCAAATTTAGTTGGTAGCATACCATTTTCGTGTGGCGCGGACTCGGATATCACCCACGATATCGGGTTCGGGTCCTACAGGAGTGGGGTGTTACATCATTTGTAGTGGCTGAACTCCAATTGGTCTAATTGGAAACTCCTCTAAACCTAAAAAGCCACGTTGTAATTTTTTTATGAGTTTTACGAACTCAATGGGTGAACCATCATCGATGATTTCACCCAAGACATATACACAAATCACATATACTCATTCACAACATGAATAATTCAAATTCTCAAATTATCATGGCACCTCATATTGTCATCTCGAATTCAGAACATATTTCATAATCATATAGAGATTTATACAAATACAAATGCATATGAGACTCCAGATTTGTTATTATAGTTGTGACTGAGTGCCTATCACATATATATACAGATACTAGCACATTGGGCTTAGTCAGAATAGAATCACGGAGCATAACTCTACGTGCAGAAACAGAAATCATGGAGCAAGGCTCTACGTGCAAATACTTTCATACTAGCTACTCGGGTCATAACGTCTTTATCTGAGCATGCATTTTATAAAATGCATCAAATACAGAATAAGTCATGTATAGCATACATTCATAATGCACAATCAAAATCTCATAGTCATTGGACCTAAATTCGGCATTCAACTTTTGTTGAGAATATAAATATCATTTAGAAGTCATCGGACATCCAACATTCAACTTTCGTTGAGTATACAAATATCTTTCAGAAATTAGATGCAAATAAAACACTTTCAATGCATTCCCAAATAATAATCTCCTCGGACCTTAAGTTTGGAATCATAAAAATCTCACATATTTAATAATTATAAGTCAAACAAATTCAATCAATCCTAGGAAAATCATCCAAGTTGATTCACAGTACTCTCCACTATGCTATTGCCTGGATGGTCTGGCAATGTCTAACTATCGTCGAATGTGCTCTTTTAAATAATACAAAACACATTTACATATATCACACTTTTGCACAAATGTATAAGTATTTCTTTTTGCACATCTATGTATATATAATAGACACAATGCATGTTCAATGACAATCCTAGGTATCTTATTGTGATCCTTATCAACATATCATTCATATATCAAAATTCTCATAATTATTATTTGTACTTAGGGTTGGACCACAATAAAATAATGTGAAACTAGTTTCTTAACCCAATTGATCATTTCAGATTTTTCTAACAACATACTTTCAGGTCAATTTTTCATTATCATTTTGATAAGGTAATTGACATAATTAGGCAACACTTCCTTCTAGAAAGTTGTTCTTCAATGTCTTAAGTTTCTAATGACACTAAAATCATTCAATTTGGTTCAGTATTTTGAAAATTATTCTCCAAATATTTTTGGACTATTCTCATTCTAAAACAGTACACTTTACTCAACTTCCATCTAGAAATTGAAAGTCTTAGAGATTGAATTACATTTAGATTTCTTCAGAAAATCTATAGCCCCATGTCCCTAGTCTACTCCAAATAAAAAATCATCCCATTTGGATAACTATAAAAGAAGTTATAGGCAAAAGAAGGAAAGATGTTCAATGTACAAAAGCTCTCGGGTTTGTTAACCCAACCAAAATAAAGTCACGATCGTGTAACATCAATGCACGCTCGTGTATACCAATTTAAATAAATCATGGGTGTGAAACCATCACTCACACCTGTGCACATCAAAAACTCACAGTCGTGCACCCTTAACTCACGGCTATGCACACCCAATCTCCAGAACAAATTTTTCTAGATTTTTCCTTAACATTTCATCTTAAATTCAACAATCAATCCATTTTAGATTACTATAATATTTGGTGAAGATGAAGAACAATGTGTTATAAGTCTATTGGTTAAAGAATCAAGTCATTTAAACATCTAGTGAAGAAGTTATAAAAAAAAGATTGAAGGATGTTTAGAACAAACTTTTCCAAAAAAACAATTGAAAGTCGCGATCGTGTGTCCACACAAATGGGAGTTTCACTAGCAGGTCACGATCGTGCTGAAGCACGATTGTGACTAGTGACCATCAATAGCGATGTCACGATCTTCTTCTTCTCTTTTTCACCGAATATTTCTCTTTCTTCTCCTTTAATTCTTTTTTCCAGATTTCTCATTCTTATCTCATTCAATCTATGACTCCATTATTTTATCCTCTTTTAAACTCCCATTACAATTCAAAATTATCCACAACAGATCAAAATTCAAAATTACACACTAACACTAAAAACAGAACATATACGAACATTCACCAATTTCTGCACTTTTCTATCTTTTATCTCTTTCTATTTTCAACTTTCTCTTACTACTATAATTTTGCTTCCAACAATAACGATCCATAAAGCAAAACAGAACCTAAAGCCATATGGTTCTACATCACATTTTACTGCTATTGTTTCTATTAAACTCAGTAACTCAAGACAAACAAATTAAAATCCCCGATTACTAACAACTATTGAAAACATATCACCATTCATGTAACTCCATTTCAGTTTAGCTTTTCTGCACTTTTTCATTCTCACTATCGAATTTATTTCTTCCCATATCACTCATGCATGTATTCATTTACACAGTAAAACATTATTAAAAATCACTTACTTGTTTCAACAAGGTCTCCAGCAGTGAGAAGGAATCAAGATACTGGATAAACAAGTTAGTGTTTTGGTGATGGTGTTTTCGGTGGAGAAACATACACAAAGGACAAAACTTTAGCTGTAGAAACTTTCCTTCCTAAGCACGTACACGCACACATGACTACGTGTATTACTAACTTACTGCCACATGTCACCATGCATGTAAGCCATTTGTCAATATTTAACCAGTCCACTGTCAGACTAGAATTGGCCCAATTTCAACATTTGTCTTATTCTCCTAATACTCCAAATTTTCAAAAATTCACCAAAAATTTCAAAATATCCGAAATATTATCAAAATTATCAATTCATAAATAAATCACATTTATAACTCAATTATACCCGAAAAATGTCAATGAATGTATGTACAATAATATTCATGTGCAAAAATTAATATGTATGTGTATGTCATATTTTGCTTGAATATGAAACACATTTTCTAATTTCTCGATACTTTCTCATAATACACTATTCGAGCCTTAACATGGGTAACGGGATGTTACAATTAACCCCTTTTGTTAAATACTCCATTTACTTATGGGTCTTTAGATGCATGAATAAGTTTACTTATATGTTGTCGTTTCAAGTATTTTTCTATTTCTTGTTATTGATCACTTGATTTATACGTGAAAATTCTTTTCATTAATCCAATTCATTTACTTGATATAAAAAAGGTCTCAGCATTGAGTATAAGTTGATACGCCAAATCAACAACACTCTTAGTTTAGTTCTGAAACAAATACTCTAAGGATAGCTTGTTGATTATAGAATGAGAAAAACTTCTTAGCTCACTCTAACTCTTTTTCTTTCCCTTTTTCAGTGTTCTTTTCATTCATATCGATAAATCCCATCACTGCTCCTTTTATACTAAAAAATAAGGTTTCATAATTGGACACGGTCACTTATACGATCGTGTAGGTGATTGTGTCTCAATTAGATTTCAAGGAATCATGGGTATACATGATCACAGTGAGCCACATGATTGACTTACACAATTGTGTATACTTGAGACACAGGCATATGTGTTTCCATATGCCCATGTATATCTTCGATTCTTGCCATCCATCTGTATATGTTTGCAGTTACCTACACAGTTTTTACACATGACAGTGTATGATAGGGACACGGGAGTGTTTGATCTTACACGGCTATGTAGGTCATCATCACTCTTGTACAAGTTCACAATATCTTACACAACCTTCACACATGATCATGTAAGTCAAAGATACAAGCATGTTGTATTCTACTGGATTATGTCTCCTAGAAATAACTTCAAATCAACAGTTATTTGTATTGAGTTCACTCGTTCATTATTCCAACAATATGTGACAATATCATTAGGGCGCAGGTGAATTAGTAAGGGACCCTCCTGACTTAAGTGAGATCACAGGTTCGAATCGTCCTCATGTATGCAGCCGTTTAAAACTTGAAGTTAAAGCTTTGCCTCCCGCAAGGGATCTACCCAGCTCGAGCAAGAATTAGTCTAAGTATGGATAGCTTAAAGGTGTCTTCCTATAATTGAGATCCTAGAACACCTCATAAGCAAAAAAAAAAAAGAAATTATAGAAACTCACTTTGATCTCTAAATGGGATCGGAGATTCTAATGCGTACTTGGTCACATTTTGTCTTCAAAAGAAATAACTTCCCTCACTAAACATTTTTTTAATAATATCAAACATATAAAATAACTTCTTAGTAAATTGGTCCGATTGTTCTTCCTGACCCTCAAGGTCTTCAATTTTTCGTAGCCGAGACCAGCCGATTGGATTACCAGATCTGCAGATAGTACCTTAATTTTTTTTTTTTACATATTCCTCATCGCTTGTGCACTTCACTACTAAACCAGGATTGGCATTCCAAGGGAATAGCCCTAGGCCTAGAATACACGTAAATTCTCTGTAAATGATTGAATCTCCCTGCTTTTAAACTAATGTTTGCAAAAATCCCGTCGAGTTTTTCTCTTTTCTTGTCGAAAGACAAGTTGTACATTGAGGTTTTTGAGCCCATTGGAAAACTAAGTGGAGAAAACATGAGCTGGTGCAGCAAACTGTGACCACATAAATTGATGGACCACCTTCAGACCTGAATTATTAGAGAGAAGATACAGGGTGAAAACATTCAGCGGTTGCTGTGGATCTTGAGGCCATAAGCATCACTGTCTCATGTCCATATCTATCAATTGGGAAATACTAATCCTTGATTTAATCCAACCACAGCCAAGTCTGTCAATCATCTTAAGAGATAATTATGACTTGACCGCAAAAGAGGAAACAGGATACTTCTCCATGAATAGAAAAGAGGGAACAAGACAAGATAGAGTGAATTAAAAAAAAGGGGTAACTTGGATTAGCAGCCACTAACAAAAGTTTTATTTTCTGGCAACTCAAACTAATCGAGTTTTGCACTTGGCACCAAATCTAAGAAACAGAGAGGAGATTTTGAAGGGAACTCAAACATGGTACCTCTTGTTTAAGTTTTGACAGCAACAGCCATAAAGTGCATCACAAATAGATCCACTTACATAACTTAAACCAAATATCTATCTGCATCAACATCTCTTAGCCAACATGTAGACCAATGACATTAATAATATAGTAAGAAAAGGTAAAAAATGGAAGGTGGTCGAGCATCCAGATCTTCTGCTTTTCTTCTATATACAAAACATGGGGTTCCTCCCTCAACAATCCCAAAACAGATCAGCTCTTCTCAACTCTCATCAATGCCTGAAACTACAAGGAATATCTTACCTTCTTCCAATATCTTCTCATTTACCTTGCTTCTATCAATAAATTCTCTTCTCTTTCGTTCCTGTCAGTCCATAGATGAACAAGGACAAGCTCTTTTGACATGGAAGAACAGTTTAAACAGCTCCACTGGTGTATTATACTCATGGAATCCTTCAGACCCAAGTCCATGCAAATGGTTTGGGGTCAGCTGCAACTCAGATGGCAACGTTATAGAGATAAGCTTGAAAGCGGTTGACTTGCAAGGTCCATTACCTTCAAACTTTCAGTCTCTCAAGGCATTGCAAAAGCTTACCCTCTCATCAACCAACCTCACAGCCAGAATCCCCAGAGAGTTTGGAAAATATCTTGAGCTTAGTTTCATAGATCTCAGTGACAATTCTCTCTCAGGCGAAATACCTGAAGAAATTTGCAGGTTAAGCAAATTGCAAACCTTGTCTCTCAATACAAACTTCCTTGGTGGTCGGATTCCAGATAATATTGGAAACCTTTCAAATTTAGAGTATTTGACACTCTTTGACAATCAACTAACTGGTGAAATTCCGAAGAGTCTTGGAGCTTTAAACAGGCTGCAAATTTTCCGAGCGGGTGGGAACAAAAATCTTAAAGGTGAGCTTCCTCAGGAGATTGGAAATTGCACCAACTTGGTTTTGTTAGGCCTCGCAGAAACCAGCATTTCGGGGAATCTCCCTTCATCTATTGGAATGCTGAAAAGAATTCAAACCATAGCCATTTATACGGCATTTTTAACCGGTCCTATCCCAGAAGAGATCGGAAACTGCGAGGAGTTGCAGAACCTCTACTTGTATCAGAATACCTTATCTGGTCCAATCCCAAAGCGAATTGGAGAACTCAGAAAGCTTGAGAGTTTGCTCTTGTGGCAGAACAGTTTAGTAGGTACAATCCCGGACAAGCTTGGAAGATGCTCTGAATTGAAAGTTATTGATTTGTCCGAAAATCTTCTGACAGGGAGCATACCAAGAAGTTTTGGAAACCTTCTGAAGCTTCAGGAGCTTCAGATAAGTGTTAACCAGTTATCAGGCACCATTCCCGTTGAAATCTCAAACTGTACAGCTCTTACTCATCTTGAAGTAGACAACAACGACTTAACGGGTGAGATTCCTGCATGTGTCGGAAACCTTAAAAACTTGACTCTTTTCTTTGCTTGGCAAAACAATCTAACAGGCAATGTGCCGGAGTCTCTCTCGGAGTGCCAGAACCTTGAAGCTCTTGATTTATCTTATAACAATCTCTTTGGTGTGATACCGAAGCAGATTTTCGGACTGCAAAATCTCACCAAACTACTACTACTTTCAAATGATTTGACGGGCTTTATCCCACCTGAAATAGGAAACTGTACCAGCTTGTACAGATTAAGGTTGAACAGAAATAGACTGGCTGGTACCATTCCTTCGGAAATTGGAAACTTGAAGATTCTAAACTTCATTGACTTAAGTGTCAATCATCTTGTTGGAGGGATTTCCCAGTCAGTATCTGGATGCCACAACCTCGAATTTCTTGATCTTCATTCAAATCGAATCACTGGTTCTATACCTGCTACTCTGCCCGAAAGCCTAAAATTTCTGGATGTTTCAGATAATAGGCTTACAGGCCCATTGGCTCCTAGCATTGGTTCACTCACAGAACTTAATAAGCTCAATTTCGCAAAGAATCGACTCTCAGGTGGTATCCCAGCAGAGATATCATCATGCAGTAAGCTGCAATTTCTAAACCTTGGTGATAATGGTTTCTCTGGGGCAATTCCAAAGGAACTTGGTCAAATTGCTGCTCTGGAGATCGCTCTCAATCTTAGTTGGAACCAATTCTCCGGTGGGATTCCCTCCGAATTGTCCGGACTCAACAAGCTTGGAGTACTTGACCTTTCACACAACAAGTTTGAGGGCAAGTTAGATGTTCTAGCAACCCTCCAAAACCTTGTTTCTCTTAACGTCTCTTTCAATGATTTCTCTGGTGAATTGCCCAACACCCCATTTTTTCGTAAGCTTCCTCTCAGTGACCTTGCTTCAAACCAACGTCTCTACATTGACGGAGCCGTAGGAACACCAGCTGATAGAACGGGAAAAACAGCCCGTGCTAGATCAGCGACGAAGATTGTTATGTCCATTCTCCTTAGTGCCAGTGCTTTCTTAGTAGCAGTGGCAATCTACTTGCTAGTCCAAACCCGTATTGCCAGCGGTAGGAAGAGGGAGGATGACACTTGGGAGATAATTTTGTATCAAAAGCTTGAGTTCTCCATTGGTGAAATTGTTAGGAACCTAACGTCATCAAATGTAATAGGCACAGGCAGCTCTGGAGTGGTGTACAGGGTGATTATTTCAAATGGTGACACTCTAGCTGTTAAGAAGATGTGGTCATCAGAAGAGTTCGGGGCATTCAATTCTGAAATCCGAACACTTGGTTCCATCAGACACCGAAACATTGTTCGTCTTTTGGGCTGGGGTTATAACAGGAATCTGAAGCTGCTCTTCTATGACTATCTTCCCAATGGAAGCTTGAGCTCGCTTCTTCATGGTGCTGGTAAAGGAGGAGCTGAATGGGAAGCCAGATATGATATTGTATTAGGAGTGGCTAATGCACTAGCATACTTGCACCACGATTGTACGCCAGCAATTCTTCACGGTGATGTTAAGGCCATGAATGTTCTGTTAGGAGCAGGCTATGAACCTTACCTAGCTGACTTTGGATTAGCAAAAGTTGTGAGTAGCTATACAACTGATGATGACTTATCCAAACCATACCAGAGACCAAATCTTGCTGGTTCTTATGGATACATGGCTCCAGGTACTTTTAAATCTACATTCAACGAGTTTCAATTTACTCCAAAAAGATTTCAGAAAGTAATCTTTGCTTCATTTTTCTTGGGTTCTTATCCTTTCTTTTTGGATTTTGTGAAGAGCATGCATCCATGCAACGTATCACCGAGAAAAGCGACGTGTACAGTTTTGGAGTTATGCTTTTAGAGATCCTAACGGGAAGGCATCCCCTAGATCCAACATTGCCTGGTGGTGCACACTTGGTTCAGTGGGTTAGGGACCACATAACTAGTAAGAAAGACCCTGCTCACATTCTTGATCCAAAGCTCAGAGGAAGAGCTGACCCTACCATGCATGAAATGCTACAAACATTAGCTGTTTCATTTCTGTGCATTAGCACAAGAGCGGATGAGCGTCCGACCATGAAGGATGTTGTAGCAATGCTAAAGGAGATTCGACACCTTGATGCCTTAAAAAAAGAATCTGACGTTTCAAAGAGTGATTTAACAACAGTTCATTGTACTCCTCATCCTAGGATTCTAGTTTCAGAAGGCTCTTCCAACTGCTCATTTGCATTCTCTGATGATTCCATCTCATACTAGTTCAAGTGAGGAGCTTGAGAATAGGTTTACATCCAACTTGCTTTCTGCATTTTTCCCACAAAAATTCCACTTCACACAGGCCAATCAAAATGGGAAGTCTAGTCTAGTGTAACTTTACCCCTTCTCATTTTCTGCTTCTCTCAAGCTGGAATTGCTCTTACAGAGTGGAGTCAACACAGTTATTGTATAATAATATTAACAAGAAAAATTAGGGAAGTTAAGGTTTTTGAAAGGATTGAGTTTTGTTGAATGATTTCAATAGTATAGACATGTTGAATAATTTCAGTTGTTATCTCATCCAAAAAGAATGAGGGCTGAGTATGTAGAAGCCGGACCAATTGCTTGGTTGGGTTCTATATAATGGAATTTAATGTTAGGAAAAGGGGCTCTCTCTCTTTCTGTTTGTATCCATCTTTTACAGAAACAGTACAAAAAGTCTTTCCAGCGGTTGCTCACATGTTCATGGGCTATCTAAGAGAGACTTTAATTTCCAGCCACCAACCAAAAGAGCTCCTCAGAAGACATGCTAAACTTGGATTAGAAGACATTCAGAAACACATGCATTTGCAGGACCATCATACCTTTGGTTATAAGTAGCAAAATTATGTCCTCCATCCTAACCTTGATCACATGCGGTGCTACAGACATCCACTTGAAAACTATGGTCACGACAGTATAACTCAAAACAACATCCCATCTAATAGTACAAGAGCTGAACCCAAATTGTTTCCTTCAGAACCATAAGCGTATGTTATACCGAGGAACCAAGTAAATTGCTGATTTTTCTGAGATACACGTAAAAAGTGTTGACATTTAAACCAACACAAGTAACCAACAAGGTCTGATTGGAGGGAATGCACTTCATGGGTACATGAATAAGCCCATTTTCAGTATATACAATCGTTGGCCACTTGCTGCTTTTTCTTGGAGGTGCCACCATCAAGATGGACTTCATTCTGTACAGATTAGATGTCACTAAAGCAGGCTGACGCAAGATGAAATGTAGCACAGTTAAGGGCTGAAGTGCTAAGCTTTTGGTCGCATCACTGCCTACTAATGGAGAGTGATTCTATCCACAGAGCAAATTATGAACCATTGTTTAAATCCAGGATAGCCCGTATCTCTGGTGTGGAATTAAGAGATCCTTATTGCACTCTAGCGAGGATTTTGAACTTCCAACTTTTTCAATACAACGCTAATGACTCTCCAGTCAAAACCACGCTGCTGGAGCCATCGAAAAATTCTTGATTTCTGTCTCTTTTGGAACATCCTGACCACGTAACCACTGCTTTGAAACTTGAGCCATTAGATGATCCATATAATGCTTTGACATGCCAAGCTTTGATTTTTGATCTCCATGTTCACCCTCCTCAAAAACTAGTTTTATTGCCTTCTCCATGTCAGCTTGACTTACACCCTTGCTGTACAAAGCCTGGTCAGACAATGAGACTGCAACATTTAGTGGCCATACTATCTGTTGAAATTAACAGATGATATAAAATAATTACCCCTTCCAAGAGATTTTTGGTGATCTGGACATATAAAATAGGCGGTTTCCAAGTCAAAAGATTGCACATTTATCCATGAAACATGGATAAATGTTTCATAGTTAAATGAACTGAGTTGGCTGTATGAATGTACAGACTACCACAATCAGGGTTGCAAATCTGAAGTGAACGTACAGACTTCTATTGTTAAGTTGGTCCATGTAGCCGAGATAGACTCTGTTCAACTCTTCCCAGGAAATTTAAAATATATATGTAGTTGGTCTATTGACCAGGCAGAAAAGCTTGGCTTAACATAATTGACATTTGAAAGCACCTATGATGAAAGCCTTGATTGCATGAATCTATTGTTCCACTACGTTATAACAATTGTCATTGTAAATGCTTGCACCACCAAAAGATGGTTTCTTTGTCAGCAATCAAATAACATTGTAACATTCGGCATTTTACATGTATACGAGTCAACTTCCTTTTTTTTTTTCTCCATTTTCTAATATTTTCATTTTAACTCCTCAAAATTTAGTATTTACGAATTCGCTCTTTTTAACCATTCTTCCTCTCAACGAGTCCATCACAACCATACCCATTTTAGCTACCATTGTCGCCAGAATCATCGTAAAAACCAAGGAGAAAAACCGATGAAAAATGTCAATCATCAATCCATCGCTTCTGGTGGTTGTTTTCAGTCACCACCACCACTATTTGACTCGCCTCGACCTTAGGAACAAAATCCCTATGATCTCATCGCCAGTTGCAACCTAGCTCACCGCCGATTGATGGAAAAAGAGGTTAGGATTTTAGCTTATTTTCCTTCAATTCGTTCAAATATGTTGAGAATCTGAGTATGTTGCTTTGGAGAAAGTTTTTCTACTCATCAAGAGCTTTCATTTGGCATAATCGTTGAATTCTAAAATTAAAGATTTTCCGATGATTAGAGGAAATATTTCGATAACCGGAGGAATATTTTGGTCATCAAAGATACTGTTTCGGTGATCATTTTGATCACTTTTGTGAAAAAATTTCTAAAAATCATACTGATATTTTTCTCTAAAGAACCATAGTTAGATATTCAACGATTTGTGAATTAAAAATCACGAAAAGTTTAGGCCAGAATAGGAGAAATCTCCGAATTTCATAAATGGATTGTTTAGGTAATTTGGATGATAAGTAAATTATTAGTTGAGCCCAATATATAACTCCTAATTAGCACTGATTGAGGTCTTTTTCTTTCAATTTACCAAGTATAGCAAGAGCGGGACCCCATTGGAAGGTTCGGATAGACAAGTTTAATTATCAGGTAAGTTTATACCGACTTACTATTACTTTAATTATACCAGCAAATGAATATTGTTCAATGTTGGTATAGATGACATCATATAGCAATGTATAACCACATTAATGTGTGTGTATATATATATATATAAGTTTTTTAATTTCATCAATATA
>JAOTIZ010000005.1:20144301-20154600 GCA_027123425.1 Erythroxylum panamense | reverse complement strand
TAGGTTTTCTGATCTCTGCGTGGATACCTTTAGAGATAGTCTCTATTGGCTATTCAGGTTTGAGTCTTCATACAGACTCATAGATCCTGGCCTTTGGGAAGGTCCCGGCGATAAAAATTTTTGTTTTCCGCACCTGGTACATGTGATGTACCTCCCGGGATTTTCCTACACAGTACAGCTACATCTACTAGGCCAGCGAACAACAACGAAGTCATCGAGCTTCGGGTTACAGTGCAAACACTGATGGACAAGATAACTCATTTGGAAGAGGACCGAACGGAGCAAATGAGAGCGCAGATGGAGCAAATGAGAGCGCAGACGGACCTGATTGCTCGCATCAGAGAGAAGATGGAACAGTTGAAGGGAAAGCTTAACGACGACCCACCGCGATCACCAAGACCATAGATGGTCTAACTCATTATGTTTCAATCACAAACATAAGAATTTATGTACACCTTAATGTGTTTATTATCAAATTTGAATCAATTTAAATTCTTTTAATCATATATCATTATTTAATCTTCTGATAACACAAATTATATATATATATATATAAATAACAGATTGGTGAAAACTATTGCATATTAATAGACTAGATAACAAATGTATACAAACTTATTACCTACATAATCTAACATACCGTCGGTGAAACCAAAACAAATTACCGACGGAAACTGTTATCCCATCGGAGAAATCAAATGGATTTCACCGACGGATAATGTAATACCGTCGGTATAACAAACGATTTATCGACTATTAACGACATTCTTTACCGTCGGTATATTTGACCGACGGACAGTATACCGTCGGTGACATTATGTAACCCGTCGTAATTCACCAACGAAAATTTTAAAAATTTCTATTGCAAATTTTACCGACGACAAATATTCCGTCAGAAAATGACTTCATTGCGTCGTTAATACACCGACGGGTACAGCCGTCGGTATATATACCGTCGCTGATGTTAGTTAAACCCGTCGTAATTCACCGACAGAAATTTTAAAATTTTTCGTTACAAATTGTACCGATGAAAAATATTCCGTCGAAAAATGAGTTTGTTGCGTCGTTAATACACCGACGGTTACGGTCGTCGGTATATATTACCTACGGCCGTTTTACAAACGGTTTTGAGCTACAAAAAAATCCGTCGGCACTTTTGGTACCCGACGAAACTTCCGCATTTGTCGACGGAATATTGTCGTATTTCTTGTAGTGTACATATGGGAGATGAAATAAATGACAATAGGAAGATGAGGTAGAAATAAGAAATCTTCTTACAAAGAAGAATTTTACCGAATTAGATTAAATAGATCAGATAGTTTATTTTTGAGAATAACTATCGAAGGAATAAATCAGAAATAATATTAGAGTCCTAATCCCAATGGAGACTCCGGCATAAGAGGTATAATATACTACTGAGAATGTATGTATTTTTGTTTGATATAAAGTATCTAACTATATAAGTGGATTCCTGAATTTGAGGAGACATTAATTACTACAATGAGAAGTATATAGGTCCATGTTATATTCTGTATAAATATGTTCGGAAGATACAAATTTGACCTGATGAATGTATTACAACACTAGAAGTTAAGATTGAAAATAAATTGAAATGTGTGGAGAAAATAGTATGAATGAGTAGATAGTAGAATAATTCAATGTGAAATCAAAAGAAATCGAATGAATTGATAAAATCATTTGAGAAAGGAAGTTAATTGGGTAATTCAAAATAACATGAGACAATGCTACCTTATTGAGGAATTAGCTATTTAAGGAATTATAAGAACTAATGATGGGCATATGGAGCTTTGGAAATATTTGTTCAAGTTAACAAATGGCCCGACAGTACTATGGTATTAAAGATTGGAGCGATCTAAGCAAAATTTGATGATATATTGAAGGTATTCGAAAAGTTTAGAATAATAGTTAAATATTTAAAGAAAAATGTGTAAATCATATGAGTAATGAAAGTAAAGAGAATTTTGAGGAATTATAATGATATTAATTATATCGTATGGATTTGGAGATTTTATAGTATACAATGATGTTGTATAAGAGATTTGGATAAAATCCAATGTAGCATAATAAAGTTATTTCATATATATGGAGACAACTAAAGTCCTATAAGTTGACTATTCGATACATGATTTAGAGCTGTTATAATAGTGATTGCTTTGAAAGTTTGGAGACAATATATGTATAGGAACATCTTGGATACATATATATATATATATACAGATCATTAAAGTTTGAGTAATTATTGAGTTGAGAAAACTGAATATGAGACTGAGAAAGTGGATAGAAGTACTGAAAAACTATGATTGTACAAATCAATATTTCCCAGTAAAGTTAGTGATACAATAAGCAGAAATCCTAATATTAATGAAGCACGAATTCAGATATTGAGGTTATCAAATCTAGTGCAAAAAGGAACATAGAATGTAGAGTTGAATTTTGGGCAAATCAAAGTGCTATTTGCTATGGAATTGAGATCAGTTTCACATTAAAGGATTAACCAAGTCCAAATTGAGGATTTAGAAATTGTGAATCTTACTAAGAAATCAAAAGTGAATACAAATTTTGAGTTCGAATAGGAAGAATGATACATTATGTCTGAAATAAGAAGTATGTGTACAGATAAAGATGATTGAGCAAAGAGATTGTTCGATTAGCATAAATAACAACCCATGATATACATCCCAGTAGGAATGCGCCAAAACAACATCTAGCGGCTAAGAATGTATAATCAAATAACTAAATGTTTCAATTTGCCGACGGTCTTAATTGTCGAAGATATGCTTAAAGCTTATATTTTGGAGTCCATAGGAACATGAGATTAATGTATAGTTCTATTTGACTTCAAGCATCACAATCATTATCATAGTGATTTCATTATAATACTGTATGATGAGTTAGATGATAGAAAAAGACATTCGCTTTTGTATTGTGATGATTAAGGCCTAAAAATGGTTAACCGCCAAAATTGATTAAGAGGTTGTTGATAAGTGAAATTGATCTGTATTAGAAATTAAGTGATTCAAGAAGATAAATGAGTTAAGTGGATCAATACCAAGGGTATGGAATATAGTGAGATAGACATGAGAGTTAAGAATATTAACACGACACTAATGGAGAGTGTAAAATTCGAGTTCTAACTTTAGGGGAAATCTAGATTAATTTAGGTTGAATTAGACCTTAGAAAGCTATAGCTTATCTTTCTAACTTTCTAACGATATATAGTATGAAATTTTTGGATATCCGAGTCAAAAATTATGATCTTTATAAGTGAAGATGCTTTAGAGAGTGTAGTTAGTGATTTAGAACTTTTGGTCATGTGAGGAAGACCCAGTAGAAATACCTTCATCTTATACATCTCAGACTGAATTGTCCGATGCATGTTAGACTAAATCGTCTATAGACTGAATCGTTTGATGCATCTCAGACTGAATCGTCTGATTCACTGTAGACTGAATCGTCTGATACACTATAGAATGAATCATCTAATGAATCTCAGACTGAATCATTTGGCCTTTTGTCTGGTTTAATTTTGATCTTCTAGATGAAAAATCTCATTAGTATCTTCATGAAAGTTGTATGTCTATAAGTCCTCTTTCAAACCGTCTAAGAATGACCTTGATCCGATATCTCTAGAGAAAGTTATGCTAATTGTTCCAAAAATAGGTCTTAGACTAAAGTCTTTCGTCTGACCTTTCATCTGATATCATCTATTCTTTCATTTGGTTCAATTTTGACCATCTAGATGACAAAATCTTGGTTTGATATCTTCATGAAAGTTGTATATCTATAAGTCCTCTTTCAATCCGTCTAAGAATAACCTTGATCTGATAACTTTAGAGAAAGTTATGCTAATTGTTCCAAAATAGGGCTTAGACTGAAGCTTTTCATCTGGCATCGTCTAGCCTTTGATTTGGTTCAATTTTGACCCTCTAGATGACAAAATCTCGGTTTTGTGTCTTCATAAAAGTATTATATCTATAAGTCCTCTTTCAATCCGTCTAATAATGATCTTGATCCAATAAATCTAGAGAAATTTATACTAATTGTTCCAAAATAGGTCTTAGACTGAAGCCTTTCGCCTGACCTTTCATCTAATATCGTCTAGCCTTTGGTCTGGTTCAATTTTGACCCTCTAAATGATAAAATTTCTCTTCAAGGTCTTCAGAAAAGTTTTATATCTCAAAGTTCTCTTTGAAACCGTCCTAATATGACCTTAATTAGACATCTATAGAGAAAGTTATGCTAATTGTCCCGAAATATATTCAATATGATTGAGGAAAAATCTTGTTTGATTCTTTCGGCCATAATTTTGTTATCAAATCTCCAAATGAAGTGATTCTTAAGCCAATAGATTAACACTTTTTTCTACCTCTTCATAAAATGTTATAGTTTTTTTTATGTTGATTTGAAAAAGATTGATTGAATCAAAGAAAGGGTATGGGTTGGAAGAGTATGAATTGGATATTTTACTGAGCATACTTTGGTATTTTGATGATATCTTGATCTGTAGAGTTCCAAATGAAATGATTCTTGTTTCAAAATAAATTAGAGACATAGAGCTACAAATTATCTGAAGGAATCAAATATTAATTCAGTCCTTAAGACTTTCAATTTCTAGATGGAAGTTGGCTTTAGTGTACTGTTTCAGTTTAATAACAGTTTGAAAATGTTTGGGCCCTAACTTCCAAATTTCTGAACCAAATGGGATGATTTTAGTGTCACTAGAAACTTAAGACAATGGAGAACAAATGTTCTGAAAGGAGTCAATTTGTAATTCCGGTTGAGGTTTTCCACAGTCTATTCTAAAATAGGAGAAATGAGTTTATTTTTATGTTTGACTAATATGGGCATGCCGCTCTTGTGGGATGATGATTAATGAGCGTTCATGAAAAAATCCTATAGGATAATATGCTCAAGCTTTATGACTCCGAAAGTTGGGTTTCAAAATCGGGGCCCAACACTTGGTGACCTGGCGATTTGCAAAAGGTGGGCTTGTAAGTAGAAGATGGTGAAGAGTAAGTAGAGAATACAACCAAAGAATTAGTAGAGATCTAACTTATTATTAAGTGTTAGTGATGAGAGGAGTAAAAGCATACAGGAGGGGAGAAGGAAATTAGTTTGTGAAATTTTAAGAAGGAAGAATAAGCTTAGGATTTATGGGGAAAAAAACTTTTTTCAATTTAGTCCCTCTATTTATCTTAATTTATATTCTTATATTGATATTAACTTGTATTTTGGTTACCAACTAGTAGTTTGACTCGATATGGGATTTGAAAGTTTCGTACTATTTCTAGTTGGTACTAGTTGAAAGAACATGGTATCATTATCTTCGGTTAAAATGCCTAATTAAGGAAATAATTATAATAGAAGTAACAAAATTATTGTTAATCTCAAAAGAAAATCCCAAAGAGTTGTTAATTTAAGAATGAAATCGTAATCCTTAAAAATTACATATATTTAGGAGACCTTCCACCGCACTTTTTAAGAGTTACTTCTACATCTTTGATAAGTTTCATTTTTACTAGCTACATATGTGATTTGTATTTTAATGTTTCGTAAAAGGTTTAAGTCTTGACTATTATCTCTGGTATCACTTTATACAATAATGTTACTAAAATGATACTAATTACACCCTTAAATAAGGTGTAAAAGTAATAATATAGTAAAATATGGCGTATAATATTTTGATGCATATGTGACATGGTGGCATCTTTTAGGCATGATCTATGTCTTAAGTTTTTGTTACATGCAAGAAAAGACTTACCTACGGATTAATTCAAAAGGGACAATTTCATAATTTGGTCCCCAAAATTAACCCTTCATTCTATTTCCGCTCATATATTTCTGTTTTAGTTCCTTAAATTAAGTTGAAATTCTAATTTTTACTAGACATATGATTCCTTGTAACTCTTATTTTCTCTCCTAAAAATAGAATAGCAGACTAGAAAATATCAAGCTATCACCGTTACCAATACTCATTTAAAGAGATGACATAATGAGAGACATTATGCCACATAAGATATACGGTGATAGTGGCGTAAGGATGTGGCATGGCCCCTAAAGCCAACACTGAAAAGTGTTTGATTACAACATAACCAGAAAAGTGAGCAAAAGACACAAGATGGACCCTACCAGGAAAAAAAAAAAAAAAACAGGCCCCTGAAGTAGGAGTCGTCAAAACCCTAGTACTGCATTTATTTTCTTCAACCTTCTGTTTACTATACATAGTGATAGGTCTCAACTCAACTTTGCGTGTTTCTGTCATTTTACGTTCATGGAGGCTGTTCTAGATACTACCGCTGATATTGGGAGAGTGGTTTGCTCCATTTTTGAGTATGCTGTGGTGGAGACTGCTCTGCTTGCTCAAAGCTCTCTGCTTGGGCTTCTCTTAATGGTACATTCTTTCATTCTTTGCTCTTCCACTGTGGTGGAGACTGCTCTACTTGCTCAAAGCTCTCTGCTTGGGCTTCTCTTAATGATACATTCTTTCATTCTTTACTTTTCCACTGGTGACTAGTGGTTGTTGTGTGCATTACTTTGCATTCATTTAACCCTCCTTGTTTCTATAGGATCTTTTGTTGATTGGTTCTATTAGAAAATGGTATTGTGTAGAATAAATTCTTAACTGGGTAGTTGGTTTTGACGAGAAATATTTGGTTATTGGAGTGTTTTTTGTGGCTTTTGTTTTGTGTAGAAGAAGTGGTTTAGAGTTATAAGGTTGTTTTTGTCGATTGGAAGTACTCTGTTGCCTTAAATTGCCATCTTTTGGTCCGCTCTATCTGCGGTCTTCTGTGTTTCCTTTAGATACTCTTTGGTAGCAGGTTTATTGCGTTTAGGTGTGCTATTGTTTTATAGAAGACGTGTAACTGTACTCATCTACGAAGATTGTGGGTAGAATGACTGTCGAAAATTTATTCTGTACTTCTGCCTGTCCTTTGGCCCCAGAAAAGGAAAAGATGTTACGGTATCTTTGGGGTTTTTTAAAAATGTTTATTTAACTCAATAACAACAAAATTGAAGGGAAAATGTGATTTTATTTCGTTGAAGAATGCATTACTGCCTTTTGATTTTGCAGCAATTCTTGTGATCATGCCTGAATGCTATGTTTGACACCATATTCGTTAGTATGTAGCATTTGACTTTGTGTAGACTCTAAATATTGTGTCTGAACTTAAGAGGTTATTCCTTTATGCTACTTTTCTGGCTGGACTCTATTATTGTCTAACTTGGAACTTTTACTTGTTCAATTTGGCATTCTTCCTCGTCATTGCTTTTCAATTTCTCATGTTCATGTTATAAGATCATTTGGCAACATTTGGCACCTTTATGCTTTGTTGTGATCCTATAATCGAACTTTCATTCAATTCATTTTGAAAGAAAACATACTTTCTCTTTCTGTTTAAAGTTTTAGCCTGCTTGTTAATCTTCAAGCTTTGTTATTTGCTGCATTTCTTAATCTGGTGTGTTTCTATCCTGCTGAAGATTTCTGAACAGTTTATTTTTCAATTCTAATATCAGATGAGATTTCAGCCACATGATGGTATCATGTTAACAGATTTAGTTACAACTGATAAGAGGTGAAGTTGAATCTCTTAATTGTTGGCTTTGTTTGAACTTTCTGTCAAGGTTTATTAAACCAAATTTTTTGAGTTACAGGTTTCCTCTGAGTGAGTTGAATGAAGTGAGAAAACCTGTTGAAGACAATCAGGATGGTGGTGAAACCAATGATGGTGATAGTGACAATGATGACGACGGCGACGACGACGACGACAATGATGGAGAAGATAACGAAGGAGAAGATGATGAAGATGATGAGGGAAATAATGATGACATTGATGATGATGGCAGCGCCGAAAGTGGTGATGAAGATGACGACGATGATGGTGAAGATGACGACGACGACGACGATGATGACGATGATGAAGATGACGAGGACGATGAAGAAGATGAAGAAGAAGAAGCCCAACCTCCGACTAAAAAGAAGAAGTGAGGAATAAAATTCCCTTCATAAATTTTAAGGTTCTTTTCTTTTCTTGAGAATTAATGTCAGAATCTTAAGGCTTTTTGCAGATTAATTTCCCTTCATAAATTTTCAAGCATAGCATGCACAAGTCTTCTGTTTCTGTTGTCAAAAAAGGACATATAATCATATCATACTGAATTTTATTAGCAGAAATTTAACATGATTCATGTTATTATGCTGCTATCTGCTCGAAGCCTCAAGTGAGCAGGATTCTGTGATTTTGGTAACCATAATTGCAGCGGCATCATTAGCATGAAGTAGAGAGTAAGTGACAACGCGGTACAGTTGTTGCAAAACTAATTTGTTTAGAAGCACATAGCAGGTACATTTTCCAGCTCGAAATAGAGTAATTTACAGCGTTTCGGACATTACTAGCCACCTCAGATGCTATGGACCATGGTCCTTTCCAAAACGTTGCGTTTTTCTTGGAGCTTTTGAGGATTTTTTTTAAAAATTAAATAAACTATATTTATGAGAAGAAGCCTGAGACTTTACAAAAGGGTAATGAACACAACCAAGAACCAACCTAACTACAGATACAAATGTCCTAGCACATCGGGCACTGCTCATTCAAGCTCTCAAATAATTAAGCAGATGAGTTAGTAAACATGCAATATAATGAACCCTGTCATAATTCCCCTGTTGATTGCAATTCACTAAAGTCAAGTTGAAGGTAGGTCCCAACTAATTCTGGTGTGAGAGGAAGCTTCTCCATGAGCTTGAGTATCCACCATAACGTTCCTAATCCAACGTATAGTCTTAGCTATGGATGCAGACGATGATTCTTTTCTCTCCAAACTCTGCAATGCAGCAATTAAATGTAACTCTAAAGATTTTGCAATCCTTCCCCATCAGTTTGTTTGGTCACAAGCCCATTCCACGACCTTGAACCATTCCTTATCCTAGAATGAGCAATAAAGCAGTTGTTGATTCCTAAACCATAAGGTTTGAGAGAACTAATACTGGAAGAAAAGATGATCAATGAACTCTGGTAGGAGCTAGCATAGTAAACAAATTTGGTCCGAGCAGCCTTTTATACTGTCCTTTGTCTTGAGTTACTTGTTGAGAACTAAACATCATCTAAAGGAAGCTTCGGGGACCTAATACGTGGAACAAACCAAATTTCCCTAATGCTTTTGTGACTGTATAACATGAAAATCTCCAAATAAGATTTGTTTGTATATCTATTAGAATTATGCTTCAACCAAGCAATGGAATCTAAAGAGAACGGATTAGGATTATAAATAGGGTGATTTGCCTCAATTAAAGCTAGACCCTTGTGTTACAACTCCATTCATTCCCATTGATAATCTCTTTCACCTCAGCATTGTAAGGTATCCTTGATTTTAGTGAGCTCGTATTTGATATAATGTGCAATGGCCCTAAGTTGCTCCATTTGTCAAACCAAAATCATGTATCCTTGCCATCACCAATCAAATTCTTGAGAACCATACTAAGTTGATCCCTCAATCAAAGCGTCTTAAGTTAAAGTCAAGAGTGCTCTCTATTAAGAACTAAACCCCTAGAAACTGATCTTAGACAAGCAATAGTTATGTATCTATTTAACCTGTATTGCCCCTTTATTATTCACTACAAGAAGATCACCGATGGAAACAATACCATTGTAAATTAGCGACGGAAAATCACATTCCGTAGGTAAAATTGTCGTAATATATGATAATTTGCGACGGAATAGAAATCACCATTGGTAAAAGAGGCGCAAACGGTATCGACAAAATAAGCATCATCGTTTACTGATGAAAGTGTATTCTGTCGGTAAAGTTGAAAGTTAAACGTCGTCGTTTGCTTAGACTGCAACGTTTTTAATAAAACATAAATGAATCATGATGTGCCGATAGAAGTGTATTCCGTCAATTATTTACAGACAGAAGGGTTACTCCGTCAGTAAAATTAAAATTTAAACAGCACCGTTAGTTTCGTCTTTAGCATTTTTGTAAAATCGAAAACAACGTCTTGCCATTATCGATAGTCAACTAATATCATGATATGAAACTCATCATTTTCTTTAAGTAAACTCTTTTATTTATATGGAGATAAATCGCAACACTACAGTCTAAACCATAATCAAGCGAGCAACTTGATTATTCAACTGTGAATCCATTAATTTAGATTCTTATAATATACATGTTTTCTATACATCTCTATGTATATGTATATTACAATCTTGGTACCTTTTGACTAGATATATAATGCTCACACAAATAAAACCAAACTCTTTTGTTTTATTAATAATAAAT
>JAOTIZ010000005.1:20121459-20132012 GCA_027123425.1 Erythroxylum panamense | reverse complement strand
ATTTTCCAATAGTCCAAAGGAATAACAAATAAATCCAAGGAAAAATCAACAAGCATATGAATATTCAATCATGGATTATAGCAAAATTTAATATTAAAGCATCATCAAAAATATCAAATCCCTAAGAGAAATTAAAAGTTCTAGCCACAAATCATCATGCCAAACAATCCACAAACATACAACCTAAATAAACTCATGACAGAATCAATTTAAAAATAAAGAACAAAGCTCCAAATATGCAGCAAAATAAAATGAGCTCTCCCCTCTCCTTGCGTGGTTGCTTCTTTGGCGATGAATGGAGGCTACTACATTGGTGGAGATTATGCCGAAATGGGAGCAACTTCTAATGGATGAAAGCTGTGTTGATGGAGTTGCGTGGATGGCTAGTGAATGGAAGGTTGGAGAGGAATCTGTTTTGGTGGAGGGATGCTTGTGAGATGCGTCGAATGTGTTCTTAATTTTTCCAGCTGCATTCAGTGAGTAGCGTGGAGAGCTGCTACCTTTTGTTCTGTTTTTGGAAGAGTAGCATAATTTTTTGGCTAGTCTTTTTGGATGTATGTGAGCTGTCAAAAACCTCTTCCACCTTGCTGCATGCGTTGTTGAAATATTCAGCTGGTTAGTGGCGTAGCTTGCATGATTGGAGAGGTATTATTGGAGGCTAGTTGTTAGCCAATAAAGGCTGCTTGGCTTTTTAGTGAAGAGTGAAGCTTTCGGCTATTGCATGGAGGCTGGTGAATGTTTGGTGGCTGGTGCATGCTTATTCAGAAAATGAACGCTGAAGTGAGGCTGCTTTGTCTTGTGATACATGAATGATGGCTTTTTTGTGAGTGGAAAGTCAAGGATGGAGCCTTTTTGTGAATGAAGAGTGCATGTACATGGGCTGGTTGGAATGGTTTTTCTAAGACCAATTTTGACAATGCATAAAAATTAAACAGTGATGACTTAGAAGCTAAAATTTTATCAATGTCTTCGTCTTTGAGTTATCTTAAATATGAGACTTGAATCACGGGATTTCTCCATCTGAGTCAAAAGTTATGGCCGAAACATCGTCAACAGGTCATTCTGGCGCTCCAAAATATGACGTGAATTTTGTTAATTTATTTCTCCTAAATTTCAGCTCCAAAAAACCTACAATTGGTCCCAAAAAATTCATCAATGAGTCAAGAATTTACTTATGAAATTTCAGAATTTTTGGCTAAACCAATCTCGAGATAAAAATCCCATAATGACTAGAGGTCAAGTCTGCCGGAAACTAAAAAACAGTGCAATTCAAGTCTATTTATTTCATTTATGTATTTTACGTCAACGGACCTCGAATAATGCTAAAACATGATAAAACAACCATAGATGAACATAAAATGAATGTAAATGACTCTGAATTAAGTCCTAAACATATATGAAAGTATGAGTGTTTCAATGTCTTCCAGAAGACTATTATGGCACGCCTCTTTCAGGTCAGTGATATCATACTTGTCGGCTGCATGTAGAAGCGCCAGTCGGTGGTTAAGAAATTCTTCATGTTGGATATTTCCATAAATGTAATTAAGAAAAGCCTGGCAGGCTTCAATTGACATGTCAGTAATGTTTTTGATTGATAGCTCTTTCTCTTTGAGGCCATGAGCAAACATGCTGCAGAAAACAGGTGATCATGATGCAAGAATGGCACGATGAGCTCCAAGGCTTCCATCAGAGGTATTTACTGTGATGTCTGTATGGATGCTTTCAGTTAGCATTCGACCAAGGCATGAAATGGCTGTAGCATTAGATCGACTTCCATCAACTCCCTGCACCCATATGGAGCAAGGTTCTCCTCCCTATACATAACAAATATTGCTTTAACCAAACTACACGTAAATTATTAACTAGAATTCATAAGCAAAGGTTTGAATCATTCTTTTAATTAGAGTAGAGTGAACAAATTAAAATGATTGATGGATTGCAATAAAGTATATGGAAATCATTCCTTTAATGTCACGCTACAGTTGATAAACCAAGTAAGAGCATACGTCTGGAGATGTTGTCTTCAAATCAAGGAACTCGACATCAATGATGATTTTTCCTGTAAATGGAACCTCGAGAGCCCAAATGAAATCCTCATTAGTTTTGAGCTGCTTGTCTATTATCTCTACACATGCTATTACTTGACATAAAAAGAAGAGTAGATACAGCAACCCAATGTCCAGCTCGTGAAGTTAGAGCATAACAAACAGGAATTGGGATAAAATGAGAAATTAAGTGCCCATCCACTATTCATTGAAACATCAAAAATTTTCTCATGGACTACGAGATGGTATCTTTTTTCAGAACATTTTCCCTTAAAATTGTAGGCAAACATCAAACTTTGGTAATTTAGATGTCGAATATAATCACCCAAGTTAGCCTCTGTCTAGCTAACAATGAGATGCTAATTGCAGAGTTTTCATACATATAATTCACAGGGTAATATAGCAGTGGTGAGAAAAGTTAGATTCTTTTGAAGTTAACTACCTGGATGAGTAAAGGTCTTCCAGTTGCAAGCGGAACAATTAACCCGAATACGGAATGCGCAACTGGGGGATTTTCTTTGGTTAGATTCGATATTTCTGGAAATAATTTAACAAAGAACACCCGGTTTTTCTCGACAGAAAAATGCCTACAGTCCAATATAAACGAACATGGATAATTCAGCAGAATAAGCCAAAGGAAAAAAAACCAAAGAAGAAACATAAAGTAAAAGGTCATCGACTTTGTTTATATTTTTTCATTTTCCTAAAGAAAACATATCTAGCAGTAGACAAGAGAAGCATTCCAGATACAGGATAACAATAACGTAAGCCCATCCTGTCTTGGGCATCGACCATGCCCCCCATCCTCTCTAACCAACAGTGACGGAGTTAGAAGTTTAAGATAGGAGGGCCCAAATATTTAATTTTTTAAAATCTTGGGGGGTCCAATGTACTAATGGGCTCCAAATAATTCCGTCCTTATATATATATATATTAAAATAAAAATATTTATTTTTTTAAATGTTGGGGGGCCCAGTGCACCATAGGCCCCCACGTAGCTCCGTCTATGCTAACCAGTAATGCGTTTATTTAAATCTCGGAATCACACTTCATAATTGTACATTCCTTGGACAACCTTATCCAAATTCCACTTTATCAAAGCCAAAAACTTTTCCATTAAAGGTAAACAAACAAGCTCAACTAAAATACAAGTATTAGCAACTGAACTTGTACGTGATGACCCTACCAAATCTTTAGCAAAATTTATTAGAACTAATCAACCGAAACAACCAATAGTATAGCATTATTTACTACAGACATGTAAACGAATTTCTTCACCAGTTACCAATAAGATACCCGACATACAAAAAGATTGCTTTGGAAGAAAGTTAACTAACCAATTCCACTTGCCGATCTTGAAAGGATCGGACCTACGGGAGCTGCAAGAAGCGAGGTTCTCTATCCTCCATTGAGCGAGATGAGACGTCGTTTCAACTTTGTAAGTGTTGAAAGAAAAAGATGATTCTAACGGAATACGGATACGAGGATGAATTATTGTCAGAAGAATTGACGCACATCAGAGGGAAGAGAGAGAAAAGGGAGGATCCATTGATAGAGAGAGGAAGATTACAACGATTGCACACACCTAATACATGCCATTCAAGGCACACATAATCGGCTTAAATTCAGCTAACACATTCCTCTACATGACTCCCCATTCTATTACTCTAGTCTCGTTATTTAATTAAACGTTGCGCTTTACTCTCCGTCTAGTCCAGTTAGTCTCCTGGCCTTCTTATGGTCGTTCCGTCTTGGCTGCCTTTACTTGATAACAATTCCCTTTCCCTTAACATCTTTTCCCACCAAATTAATCTCCGGATAAGGCTTCTGGAGATCGAACAAATATTCCCACGTTTCTTCCGCATCTCCTCCACTCGACCATTGCACCAACAATTGTGTTACTGCTCTGTTGTGCTTTTTAGTGATGCGTCGGTCTAAAAAAGCTACTGGAATTCGCTCCACCATCGTGATGAACTCTGGTAGCTCCGACGAGACTCTAACCTGATCTCCCTTAACCTTCTTCAGCTGTGAAACATGGAACATCGGATGGATCAAAGAGGTCACAGGCAGTTCGAGCTTATAAGCCACCTTCCCTATCTTCTGTATTATTTTATAAGGCCCATAATACAAAGGAGACAACTTCTGATTACTCCTTTGTTGTAACGAATTTTGTCTATAAGGTTGTAATTTGAGTAACGCCATTTCCCCAATTGCAAATCACGGTCTGAACGATTGGAATCAGCATATTGCTTCATCCGATTCTGAGCCCTCTTCAAACAGAATCTTGTCAAGTCAATAATAGCTTCCCTATTTTTAAGCACTCTATCCACCTCCGTCACCTTCGCATCTCCTGCAATATAGGGCGTGTAAATCGGCGGTGGGTACCCATACAAAACTTCGAAAGGTGTACCTCCAATTGAAGGCCGATAGGTGGTGTTGGACCACCACTCAACTATCGCTAACCATTCACTCCACTTCTGTGGAGTCTCCCCGCAACAACACCGCAAATACGTTTCCAGAATTTTATTAACTGCCTCTGTGAGACCGTCGGTCTGGGGATGATACGCAGTTGAACACTTGAGCTGTACCCTCTGTAACTTAAGTAACTCTTGCCAGAACTTACTCATAAAAATTGGATCCCGATCGCTAATTATGGATTCCGGCATACCATGCAACTTGAACACATGCGTAAGAAATAGCTCTGCAATGTCGCTCGCGGTGTATGGGTGTTTCACCGAAACAAAATGTGCATACTTCGTGAATCGGTCGACTACCACCAAAATGACAGACCTTACCTTCGACGCCGGTAGCCCCTCAATAAAATCCAGACTGACCTCCCTCCAACTACCTTCCGGAATAGCGATTGGTTGTAATAGTCTAGGATACGCGACATTATCATACTTGTTCCGCTGACAACTCATAAAATCCTGAACATATTGCCACACATCTCTCGCTAATCCTTTCCAGAAGAACATGCTCTGTATCTTCTTAGTGGTCGCTGCGACTCCCACATGTCCTCCGATGGCATCATCGTGGCTAATTCCAATTATCTGTTTCCTTAACGCCCAATTGTTACCAACGACCAGTCGCCCCTTCCATCTGAGTAACTCATCCTTCCACTCATAAGCACTTGGCTTCCTTCCACCATTGCTTAATTCCGCAATTAAGCATTATATCAAAGAGTCCTGCTACCAGCTTTTTTGTATCTCTCCCATCAATTGCCCATGTAATTGTGACACTGACAATGTCGTTAACTCCACACTTGTGACTCGAGATAGGGCGTCTGTTGCCCCATTCTCCTTTCTGCTCCTGTAGTGGACTTCAAAATCGTAGCCCAGCAATTTAGGAAGCCATGTCTGCTGGAACGGTGTTGTCAACCTCTGCTCCAACAGGTACTTTAAACTCCGATGATCAGTTTTGACGATGAACGACTTACAACTCAAATAATGATGCCACTGCTTGATTGCTTTAATGACGGCCAGGAACTCTTTCTCGTACGTTGATAAGCCGTAATACCTTCTCGCCAACGCTTTACTAAAAAACGCTATTGGATGTCCCTCTTGTTGTAGTACTGCTCCAATACCTTGTCCACTGGCATCCGCTTCAACTACAAACTTCTTCGAGAAATCGGGTAAAGTCAGTACCGGAGTGGGCGTAATCGCCGCCTCTAACTGCTCAAATGCTTTCTGTTCCTCCGTCCCCCATTCCCACTGATTCATCCGATCCTTCTTTAGTAATTCTATCAAAGGCTTTGCTAACAACCCATAGCCCTTAATAAAACGTCTATAATAACCAGTGATCCCTAAGAAACCTCTCAATTCCTTGAGATTCGTCGGCGTCACCCAATCGATAATTGTCTGAACTTTCCGGAGATCAGTGGAGACCCCCATCTCTTATATGGTATACCCCAGATACTCCACCTGACGCGCTTTGAATACACATTTATCCCCTCGTAAGTATAAGCGATTCCGTCTCACCGTCTCCATGGCCGTAGCAATGTGCTAAACGTGTGACTGTAAGGAAGAGCTGTAAATGAGTATATCATCGAAAAACACCAATATGAACCGACGTAGAAATGGTTTGAATAGCTCATTCATTAAGCGCTGAAAGGTTGACGATGCATTCGTCAGCCCAAAGGGCATAATGAGAAATTCGTAATGTCCCTCGTGGGTTCTAAACGCCGTTTTTGCCACATCCTCCGGCTGCATTCTGATCTGGTGATAACCAGATCAGAGGTCCAATTTTGTAAACCATCCCGCATAGTGTAGTTCGTCCAATAACTCTTCAATCAATGGTATAGGGAATTTTTCCTTCACCGTTTGTTTATTCAATTCCCTGTAGTCTACGCACATTCGCCAGGAATCATCCTTCTTCTTAACCAATACCATCGGTGAAGCGAATGGCCCGAAGCTCTGCCTAATGAATCCCTGTTTTAGAAGGTTCTTCACCGCTTGTTCGATAATGTCCTTCTGGGCTCCTGAATATCGGTACGGCCGCACATTAATGGCTTCCACCCCTTCCCTGAGAACTATTTGATGGTTGTGCGGTCGGTTCGGAGGCAACTCCGTCGGTTCCTGAAAAACATCTACATACTCTGCCAAAACCACATTAAGTTCGTCAAAGGCACTCCACTGGTCCGTAGTAATTCGCATCTGTTGCAATTGAAATTCCACTGGTGTCGACAACTGCATCATGCACAATTGGCTCTCCGATGATCTTCTCCATTGCCTTTGGAATTCCTTACTAGACAAGATTCTTGATCGCCCTTCTGGGTTCCCACATAATTTAACCGTCTGTCCTTTCCATTTAAACACCATCATCTGGAGCTTGAAGTTACACAAAACTTCATCGAGACCACTCAACCACTGTACTCCCAAGACCACATCGCATCCGCCCAGTGCTAATACTAGCGCATCCATGGTGAACTGTATTCCTTGCATAGTCCATTTGAATCCTTCGCAATATTGATGACACTTTAACTGCAATCCTCCGCCTACCGTAATGGAGATAGGATCCGTTTCTTGCAACTGACCGTCTCCCTTACGGACAATTGATGGGTCAATGAAGTTATGGGTACTTCCATTATCAATCAGTATATATATCCTCCTTCGTTGATACTCCCCGACCACTCTCATTTGTTTGAACTCTGTATCCCCTGATATTCCCAACATGGCTTGCATGGATACTATCGGTTGATGTTCTTATGTGGGATTCAACTCAACATCCTCCTCCTCCGTCTCCAGTGACGTTCCGCCATTATCGCCGTCCCCAGTTACTATGTAGAACTAGAGTTGACGCTTCTTACATTGGTGTCCGATACTGTATTTCTCGTCACACCAAAAGCAAAGACCCCTAGCTCTTTTCTCGTCGAAATCCCTACTACTGACACGTCTCTGGGTTTTTGATGTTCCTACCGATAAGGAAGAGCATAATGAATATGTCGGAGTGGGTAGTATCCCATCCGACGAAGACCTACGCATACTATTAGTTGGCTGCGAGATACGCGAGCCTGATTGATATTTACCAAAATCACTAGTTCCCTTCACCAATGACCCCTGCTTCAATGTTATATTACCCGTAGAGCTTAGAATAGCTTCTTGTTTCCTGGATAAGGTATATGCTTGATGTAAGGAATGAGGCTCATGCAGTTTTACCGTCACCCCTATCTCCGGTTTCAAACCCTTCACAAAGAACCCCACCAAGTACTCTTCAGACAGCATCAATCGATGTGAGTGATGGTCAAATAACACGCAATAATCCAACACTGATCCTATTTGCTTCAGATCCTTGAAATCCCCAACCGGATCATCGAATATTTTTGCGTCAAACCTCTGTTTCAGCGCCTTGGTAAATTCTTCCAACACCAATACCTCCGTCTCATGGCGATTCCTCACATATAAGCGATTCCATTCTTGGGCTTGCTCATCCATGTGGAGAACAGCCACACTCACCTCCGTATTCCGTTAGAAAGAAAAAGATGATTCTAACGGCATACGGATATGAGGATGAATTACTGTCAGAAGAATTGACGCACATCAGAGGGAAGAGAGAGAAAAGGGAGAATTCATTGATAGAGAGAGGAAGATTACAACGATTGCACACACCTAATACATGCCATTCAAGCCACACATAATCGGCTTAAATTCAGCTAACACATTCCTTTACATGACTCCCCATTCTATTAGTCTAGTCTCGTTATTTAATTAAACGTTGCGCTTTACTCTCCGTCTACTCCAGTTAGTCGCCTGGCCTTCTTATGGTCGTTCCGTCTTGGCTGCCTTTACTTGATAACAGTAAGTAGAAGAATCGGTCATCCTGGAGAAAGCCAAAGCCGTCGTGATTTCATTGATGCAATAAAATAACTGATGTTCTCCTGCCTTTCCCAGGTTTACTGTTGTCTGCACTATGTTCTCCTCGTAAAAACCATAACCTAATATTCAAAAACGAATCTTCTCTTTTCTCACTCTGCTACTATTATACTACACTATAGCACTACTGGGTTCGTAATTAAGGTGACTTATTAACAGAGGACCAAAGTTTTGATCTGTGTTTTCGTTGTCGCCTTTCAGTGGTTTCGCGCACGCAAGGACACTGGTGTTCCATCACGCCATTAGATGGAAAAGTTGCTTTCTTTATTTATGTGTGTGTGTGCGCGCGTATGTGCAGAGAGAGAGAGGGAGAGGGAGAGAGGGACACAGGTGATTTCGTGATGTGTGTGTGTGTTTGCTTACACTACGCTTCAGGGAAGGGATGCTAAGAAGAAAATTGCCTATTGGGTGGCCTTTTGGTTTGCATCTGGTCTGCTTCTTGTTCTGCTTCTTATTCGTTAGAAAGAATACCTTCTTACAGCCTGTTTGGAAAATCTTTGAATTAAATTCATTAACGAATTGAATTCAATTACATTAATGAGATTGAATTGAATTCAATTTACACTGTTTGGAACAAATTCAGAAATATTAGAATTGAATTTAATTACACTGTTTGAAACAAATCCAGTAATATTATAATTGAATTCAATTATTATGGTGATTAATGCATATTAGGGTGATTAATAAATATATGATAATCTCTATCCTTAGCAATGAAAATGTTATCACCTAAGAATCTACCCCAAATGAAAGAAGATAAGAGAAATTTATATTAATTTTGTAAAAATAATCAAGACCTAAGCACTTCATAGAGTGGAAGCCAAATAGAATTTTGATTTATAAACTCTAATTGGATCCACCGCTTATGTTAATCAAGATCAAGATCAAGAATGTCTTCATTCTTAGAAATTAAACACTGTATTTTTGAAATTAAGCATGCATTAGTTCCACAAAATCATAACCAAGATGCTATCAATTTATTTAAGCTGCCTTCCCATCAAGTCACTGTAGTCAAGTTACTACTCTCAAAACAAATCATCTCATGGTTATGCCTGTGCAAATTGGAAACAGGGCTTAAGTCAATGTAGGAAAAAGAACCCTACAAACAAAATGTATTTTACCATACACAATTCTTTCGGCCTCTCTATTACTACTTGACGTAAGTTCTTTCCTAATATTATTGCTAAAGTGAACAGCATTCCCTTCACCAATATCATTCCCTCCATAGTGCAATTCTTCACTCAACCCATGTCTCATATCTACCTTTGCTCCTTCATTCAGATTCGAGACGAGGAACCTTTGTTCGCGCACAGTATCAATCAATTCCTCTATTTCCAAATCATTCACATCATAGTTTGCAATCACTTCGACTTCCTCATTTCTACCCACTAGCTTGCTACTTGATCTCAAGCCCTCTCTTATCCCAAGAGAATCAGAAAACGCTAATTTAATCAAAATATCTAATTTCATCTAACATACACGGCATTCCGTCTAAGCAGCGTACGTTTCTCTAAACACGGCATGTTTGTCCATTTTAGAGTGACTTCCATTAATTTACATTAGAGCTTCAGGCAAGTGTTCTAACCTTAAGGACACATCACGGAGTTACAAAGGACTCGGGTTGAGAGATTTATAGGCAAGCAACAAGATTTTCCAAGACTAAAGAAGATTCTGATAGTATCAGTACCATATACATATGAGAGGCATAAGTGGAGATAGGCTTCTAATTGCTATAGGATGGTTGGTAGTAGCTACGCAGCTGCCTTTATGTTCTTTCTGATTTGTATGTTTCATTTCTCACAACTAAGAAGTAGGATCGAACCCATTTGCGTGCCCACTTTTATATGCTCCATTTGCATTAGTTTCAAGTTTGCTGACTCGTCATTATCATCCATAAATCTCTTCCAAAGCCAATGTTGCTTCCACACTCTCTCCGTCATCTCTTCAATGGGCACATTTTTGGTCTCAAGTACTAGAAACACCACAAAGGCGGACATGATGAGCACCCAACCAGAGAAGAATAAGAAGATACCAAAAAGTGGCAGAGCATGGAGAGGAATGTCTGTGCTATAACGAAGGTGAAGAGTAAGTTGACGCAAACGGTCACACTCTGGCCAGCTGAACGGGTCTCCAGTGGAAA
>JAOTIZ010000005.1:20111230-20121359 GCA_027123425.1 Erythroxylum panamense | reverse complement strand
GCCCCTCCGACGCTCAAGTTAGTTTTCTGGTGAGGTTGAGGCTGCTGAATGCAGAGAAGAAGCTAGGTTATGATTGCATTACCTGAGTTATGGGAGAATAATACCTTATATACGGTTCTACCGCTAGGTTTAGGTCCTTACGTCTCTTTATGTACTTGCATGGGAGACGTTCCTCTACTGTTGGACGATGGATCAGGCCCAAATTATCCTATAGGGTGAGACCGACCGATCGGCCTGCGGGATTGGGCTCGGGCCCAAATGTAGCCGACCCGACCAGAACTAATCAGCCGAAACAACCAATAGTATAGCATTATTTACGACAGGCATGTAAACGAATTTCTTCACCAGTTACCAATAAAGTACCCGACATACAAAAAGATTGATTTGAAAGAAAGTTAACTAACCAATTCCACTTGCCGATCTTGAAAGGATCGGACCTACGGTAGCTGCAAGAAGCGAGGTTCTCTATTCTCCATTGAGCGAGACGAGACGTGGTTTCAACTCTGTAAGCAGAAGAATCGGTCATCCTGGAGAAAGCCAAAGTCGTAGTGATTTCATGGATGCAATCAAATAACCGATGTTCTCCTGCCTTTCCCAGGTTTACTGTTGTCTGCACTATGTACTCTCCTCGTAAAAACCATAACCCAATATTCAAAAACGAATCTTTTTTCTCTTTTCTCACTCTGCTACTATTATACTACACTATAGTACTACTGGGGTCGTAATTAAGGCGACTTATTAACAGAGGAGCAAAGTTTTGATCTGGGTTTTCGTTGTCGCCTTTCACTGGTTTCGGGCACGCAAGGTCACTGGTGTTCCATCACGCCATTAGATGGAAAAGTTGCTTTCTTTATTTATGTGGGTGGGTGTGCGGGTGTGCAGAGAGAGAGAGAGAGGGAGAGGGAGGGAGGGACAGAGGTGATTTCTTGATGTGTGTGTGTTAGCTTACACTACACTTCAGGGAAGGGATGCTGAGAGGAAAATTGCCTATTGAGTGGCCTTTTGGTCTGCATCTGGTCTGCTTCTTGTTCGTTAGAAAGGATACCTTCTTAATCTATTGCATGCTGTTAAGCGTAGACTTCGTCTTGAGATAGCAGTGAGATGGGGAATTTAGCTTTTTCTAATATTTTGGTGCTTTCAAGCCAATAGAAGAAAATGCAAGATAACCATTCTTGACCTAAAATTGACTAAAGCTTTTACATTTTTCTTCTTCCTTTTTGCGATGTGAAAATGAGAACTTTTGCCAAAGATAATAAAATAAACTCAAACTATAAATATCTTGTTAGCGCAATATTTTACGGTACCAAGTTTCATGCTTATTTTGTTGGATGAGCTTTATAACATCCGTCGTCGTAGGCTCATGGAGTATATGCAAGCTTAGATTGGATAAAATTATTAAAAAAGTCAAGTTATTGACTAATTTCTTTCACGATATATATGCTGAAAAAAATGCACCTCCCATGCTCAATTTCACAATGAATAAATCAGAATTTTATGATTAAAAAAAAATTGAAACAAAATCACAAAACAAATAAATTAGGGTTACAACTTGTTATAAAGGTTTCGAAACGAAAGCATTGAGAAGAAAAAAAGAAATAACAAAAAAGAGAAAAATCAAAAACATACTTAGACAGAAGAAAATACATTGTGTTTGTCGGTGACTTTAGAGTAAATTTACTTACCAAAAATAGATTTGAGAAATAAGGGAAGCACGAAGAAATTAAAATTAAGGATTTAACTAAATTTGTTACTGACCGTAGATTATTTTGGTCCACATATATGTAAAGTACTATGTGAATGTTTAAATGTCAGGTTAAAAGTGTATTTTAGTAGTTATATGATTAAAAATAATAATAAAATTAACAAACGTTGATTATTATAAAATTTGAAATATTAGTTAGTAAATTAAAATATAGTAAATTAAAATTTTAAAAGAATAATTATTAAATTGAAAAACTTCAAACAATTTTATATTTTTAAATTTATTATTCTTAACTATAAAATAATATATAAAATATATTTGAATTTGAATTCACTTTTTAAAATGTAGATTAAAATTTTTTACTTTTATATTATTTATTAATTGTTATAATAAAGTTTAATATTTTAAAATTTCATTTTTAATTTGTGAAATATTTGTAAGAACCTTTTCTATAAATAAAATTTTCCACTTATTAAATTATTGTACATTGTAAATGCAACCATGTTAAAAATGTTAAAAAATGAATAATTCATTGATGGCCATGATGAGAGGATCGAGAGACCTTGATCGAGTAGTTGAGGAAAACAGGAGATTTAGCATTACTGTAGAGTCCACTTCTAGTTCGATCCGCCGATAACCCTTATTCCAAGCGAGTGTAAGCCTAGAAAATACTCCCCAGAGTTTCGCAGAGATAGATGAATACCAACCTAGATTTTGGCTGAAGCCTCCAAGCCAAGTGCCTGTATTATCACAGATGAGAACCCCTTTTGTGGCTGAGTACGAGGAACGCTTACATGCTCCATCCGTATTTAATTTTACCCACCTATAAGGGGGTTTACGCCAGCTGATTAGATGTTCTTGTCGAGGCCGACAACTAATATTTGCTCTACTTTGGTAGACGGACGACTCGTAGATCTAGAGGGCATAGTTGGAAATGTGGTCTTTTGGTGAGGTTGGCCAGTCAAACTGGTCATAAAAAAGGGCCTTATTTCGCTAAGTCGACAAGAACCAACAAATAGTATCAAAAAGAATCGACCAATCGTACTCGTGAATAGGTTGGTGTTGTTGTAGATTTCTAGTAAGCCATTCTCGAATCGACATAGTGAGAAAGTTATCTGAGATTAATGTGGCAGGAAATTGTCCCATATGTTGCGGGCTTTGATGCAATCACGCACAACGTGCAGCGAGGATTCTTTGAGACAACAGTGATAGCAAGCTTCATCTGTAGTGAGTTTTCTGCAAACTCGTTGTTGGTTCAAGAGTAGGCGATCATGCGTGAGTAACCAAAAGAAGGAGCGAATGTGTTACGGACCTTTCCATTGCCAAATGGCCTTCCAGATTTCATTAGTCGATTTGTCATCATGTTCCATGATCCTAGAATACATTGATGCGATAGTGAATTGTCCAATATCTGAAAATCCCTATGTCAGCTTGTCCTGTCCAAGGTAGGGCTAAGGGGGAAAAGTTCCTGCTATAGTCCTACAAATGGACTCTAGGAGTAGAGATTGAAAAGCTTCCCAATGCCAATTACTGTCTATGTCCACAAAGTGCTAAACTTGGAGATTTATAGAGGCTTGGGGAACGAGGGTTGTTGCATGGGTGATAAGGGGTCCCATACCCTCCACCCAATGGTCGAGCTAGAATCGAGTCCTAGCACCATCACATATCACCCATTTCATGCGCTGGAGGACAATGTGCCATGTAGCCTTGATACTCCTCTAAATCATTGATCCGCCGGTTGCTTCAATAGAGGATGGTAGATTATTGACATCAAAATTGTACTTTGTAGAGAGAATTTTCAAGCTTATTAGGCTTAGAGATTAATGACCACCCTAATTTTGTTAAGAAAACATCATTGGTTTCTCAAATTTTTTGAATACCTAAGCCCCCCATTTCTTTCGGTTTACAGATTTTCTCCCAGTTCACTAAATGAGTCCTCTTTTGTCCATTAGACGAGCCCCACAGGAGCTGGCATATCAGCTTCTCTAGCTCATCACAAAGTCTTCGCGACAAACGGACTGTCTGCATTCTGTAACTAGGGAGGGCCGCTATAACTAAGTAAGTAAGGGTGATTCGTCCTACAAAGGATAATAGATTCGCTGACCATCCAGATAAACGTTGTTGAACCTTATCAAGAATGTGTTGATAGGTTCGTCTATTGACTCGTTTGTGCAAAAGGGGCACTCTGAGGTATCGACCTAAATTAGTTGTCTGTTTAAAATCTAATTCTCCGCTTAATAGGCAGGACACCAAAGAAGGGATGTTCTTGGAACAAAAAGCAATAAAATTTCGCTTGACTGACACGTTATCCAGAAGCCGTACAAAAAATATTAATCGTGCCTCAAATAACGTGCACTTGATCTACAGAGGCTTCGGAAAAAAGAATGAGGTCATCGGCAAAGAATAGGTGAGAAATAGGAGGTCCTTGTTTGCTTAATTGAATAAGCTTCCAACGTCCTTGTATCACTAAGTGGGCAATCGATTGTCCTAGAATTTCCATACATAAGACAAAGAGGTAGGGCGATATGGGGCCTCCCTGTCGTATACTTCAGAATGAGGTTGATCAGAGAGTCAGGTATCCCAACTTCAGTGAGAGTGTCCTTGATGAAGTCCCAAGACAACCTGTCGTAAGCTTTTTCCAGGTCCACCTTAATAGCCATTATTCCTTTCCATCTGGTTTTCCTTTTCATTGTGTGGATGACTTCTTAAGCAATGAGGATATTGTCCGTTATCAAATGTCCCGGGACAAAACTGCATTGGGGAAGAGCTACTAGGTCGTCAAGGTAAGGTTTCAGTCAATTGACTATAATCTGTAATAGCTTTATAGATCATTGAATATAACGCGATTGGTCTGAATTGGGTAATCAACGTGGGAGACGGAATCTTTTGTATAAGAACCATGTAATCAGATGAGACAGTAGGTCCTCTCATTCTAGTGAATCTTCATAATTGCATTGGTTCTTATACCCTAGGAACCTCTATTTGTATAGGTATGAGTTCATGTTCCTGTATAGATACAGTACTAAGACCTTGATTCATTGGACTTGTATGGATGAGTGACATATACGAAATAATTGTAGTATCCGTCCTGCTATCATCTAAAGGGGAGAAAGTTCATCCTCATCATAGACATCATATTCCAAAAACTTAGGTGTTTGTGATTCAACTATTCTAGCCCCCCTTCTTTATAGTAAAATCTGTAGCCTTTAGAATGATTAGGATATCCAACAAAATAACAATGAGTAGAATGAGCACGCAATTTGTTTTCATAAGGATTATACAAAAGTACCTTAGTGGAGCAACCCCATACACGAATGTGTGCAAAGCTAGGCTTCCACCCTTTCCAAATCTCAAAAGGCGTCTTCGATACTGACTTGCTTGGGACTCTGTTAAGTATATACAATGTTGTCTTGATGGCTTCACTCCAAAGATAATCAGGTAGGTTAGTCCTGCTCTGCATTGACCCCATCATGTCCTTTAGGGTGCTCTTATGCCTTTCAGCCACACCATTTTGCTCAAGACTACCTGACATAATGAACTGAGTCAATATTCCACATACCTAACAAACGAATTTTTTTCTTGTCCTGAAACACCATATTTGTTATAATACTCTCCTCCACGGTCAAATATAACAATCTTGATGGATTTTGGAGAGGATTTGAAGTTCTTTCCTTTAAACCTTTGGGGCTACCCTTTCCTTTAGTTGTTACAACCAATATTGCATGAGGAGTGTTCTTTAGCTTTTCCTCCTCTACAACACAACGGTCAATCAAGACATTAATGTCCCAAGTATCATCCTACGAGCGATACGTCGTCACCATAACATTAAACTTTGGAGGGAGTGTGTTCAAAGACTGGTGAACTGTATAGATGTTAGGAATTAGAAGATTTAATGTCTTCAGTTTACTATGAAGACAAACCATTCTTGCTATGTACTCCCGCACTCCCCCTTCTCTAGTGTACCTCACAAAGAATTATTCTTTTAGCAATGCACTTATCTCTACATTAGATGAGACCTTGTACCTCTAAAAGACATTATCAAGAAACTTTTGTGCTGTGGTTGTCTCTGAAAGTCCACTAAGCAGATGATCAGGTATGGATCTTTTAATGTTCATATAAAACATATTGTATCCCAAGCTGCATAGGTTATATTATTAGCCTCTGAGTTGTTGGATGTAGGTGGAGATGGCCTATCTGTTCGTCTGGCCATGTTAATATCTATCATCTCAATTGCAATCAATACATCCACCATCTGCTTCTTGAAATTGAAACCATTTAGGGTTTCAATGGTGACATTAGTTCAATTGACAAAAAAAGTGACTGTAAAATGAAAATGTAAAGTTTAGTACAAATGTTGGATAATAGCAATACTCAAAGCCTTAAAATAGTATATTTACAGAGAATCCAATTATACATATTATGAAACATTTGTGAGTTGAATACATAATACATGCAACTAGACCTCCACATAAAAACGATCAAAGTACACACTATCAACTCTCATGATACTACCACATATAAGTGAATAGATCATTTAAGCAATGACTTTTCCAAGTAATGTCTTTATGTGCATCTCAAAATCCTATATAAGGCCAACACTTGTGGACAAAATAACCGAATATAAAACCAAAGACATCCCCCAACATATAAGAAGAACAATTCAGAATACTGACTCAAAAGGCCATTGTGATAACTACATTCTTATCAGTACCCAAAAGGTCCACAAATACAAAGGATACACCTACATGTTATGCTCACATTTTTATGTGCATATAATATATGATAATGTACCACCAATTAATGCAAAATTTGAATGCACAATATGATTATCATATACTAATGTTGAAAACATTATCAACCAAATTTATTTGAGACTTTCATTGCAAAAAAATCTTATTTAGAGCTACTATTATGTGTACTGAAGATTAAACATACCACATGAGATACGAAAACCTCAAGTATCTCCATCATGTCAAGTTTGTAGCACGAAAATTTACTTAAAAATGAATTTAGAATGCCTTAATTTTTTCTAGAGTTAAAATTTATTTATTACTAATATAATAAATCCAAAAAATGAAAGACTCACTTTCTGAATTCCATTGACCCGAAAATTGGCCCAAAAGGACCCGGGCAACTTTACAAAAATTTTGAAATTTTTGTGTTGACGTCAACATTCATTGTAGCGCTGATGTCAACATGTTACTGTGCACTGATGTAAGCATGATGTCATGATGATGTCAATCAGTACGCGCGGCCTGGATGACACGTGCAATGCACGCACCAAAACTGACGCACTTTTGGATGAGTGGGCCGTGTGCTAATGGCTCGTGTGGCGCATGCGTTAGACATGTGTCCTCACTTCCGCCAGACACACGTCAGGACAGATGGCTGATGCGTGTGATGCATGTGCTTGTCCCACCACCACTATTCGGTTATTGTGCCCGATGATCAAACATGCCACACGCATCCTCCATCCACCACATCACGCGTCGTCCATCCATCTAGCATGTGTCACTCACGTGCCAAATCGACCTCCCTTTTGCATGCATTATGCAATCGTCAGTATAGACAATTTTGGACTAGTTTTAGGCAGGTTTTCACACTTAGGAGCTCATTTCCAACCTAATTTTCAACGCTACCGACATTTAACATACTTTCACGCATCCATACAAAAAAAAAACTAAAAAACGAATCGTTATTCTCTGAAACCCTTATGGAGAAAAATTGAAAAAACTTCATTTTTAACCACCCAATCACGTAGCCGCTCTAATACCATGTGTAACACGTAACAAGAGCTTTAATTTTTATCCTAGATTGAACATGAAAGGGAAATAACAAAGAAATGCAAAAATATCTGATTTCAGTTTCATCACTTTAAAACGAGCTTTTTGAAGCTGAAATAAGCACGAATCCTCTGGCATCTTCACGAAAGTTACTCATTGCAACACATTAAAGCCTTTATGTAGCTTTCTATATATGTGATCCACACTGATCGGAATCTATTTTTCTCACTGAACTTCAACCCATTAATTTAGAACTTTTATTGAATTACTTTATTTATCTTTATCCAGATCAAATACAATTCTCTTAATAGTAAATTTATTAAACCGTTAAATTGTAATTTATTATTGTCCACTTCATAGGAAAATATCTAACATGAGTTCCACTTAATGTTAGTTCCCAAAGATAGGATTTTTCACCTATAACAAGATGCACATGCCAATATAATAATTTGGTAGTTCCGCTCAACAAATGGAACAACTGCGTAGTTCTTCTCAGTCTATATACTAGTGCTAGTGTCTCCTTATTGCTATCTTCCATAAAGCCTAACTAGCTCTCTCATTCTTGAACTTGGCGACATAGAGGGATAACCATTCAGAGTTATATCCCATGCTTTGACCATGTAGTTTATATGGTGACACCTCAATGGTTCATAAAGACATAAGTATAACTTCCATCACGTGTTTTTGATGCATGATTAAAGCAATTGCCGGGTTCAATAGAGTCTTCACTTCTAAAATTGATTATCCTAGGTGTTGGAAGATAACCTAAAAATTTATCTCCGTCTATGTTGAAAATCTATTCAGGATGCCTCGAGTTAAATGGAGCACTCTCATGCTACAGTAAAACAAGATCACCCTTAGGGGCTGTTTGTTTTCATTTTTTAAAGGTTTTTTGTTATGGTTTTTGTAAATTAAAAAATGACTCTTAAAATCGTGTTTGGTTAAACACGTTTAAATATTTCGTCTTTAAAAATAAAAAGGCAACTATTTTACAAAAGTGTGAAAATAACGTTTTCATGATTTTTGAAAACAGGTTTTCATAAACGTTTTTCTCACAAAAACATATCATATTCAAGTTTTTCTCTTCTCTGAGATGACTTAATCTTCTACGTATTCACCGGTATTGCAATATCTCCAGGTTTGTTTTTATATTTATCTATTGTTTATGTGATTTCTCTTGTCTCTCTTGTCCATAACATCAGACCCGTAATAAAATAAAGAAACTATGCGTGATGAACGAGAGATGAAAACTGTGAAAAAAAGAGAGATGTAGCTATACTTACTAAAAGCAACATGTACAACTTCTGCTTGAAGAATAAGCTTTCTGCAATTTTGTGTAATGACAAAGAAGATGAGGAACTTTTATTAGTTTTTGCTTTACCTCCTCTGCTAAACTTAAAGAAAAACTCATATGATTCTTTATAAAGAACCAAAATAACATTTCTTGATCCTTGCGTCTTTAAAACTCAAGATAGCTATAGCATTTTTCTTCTTCCTCACGTCTTCGTCTTTGCAGCCGTTTTATTCTTGAACTTCTCATTATTATTTTTCCTTATCCTCACATCTCTATAGCTTTTTTCTTCTCATTCTCACATCTTTATTATAGAGTGGAACATGCATAGAGTGAAGCACTTGTCTTCACATCATTTAATGTAGCAGCACATCATTTGACATGGCAGAGCCTAGTCTTCAATTCCTAGTCTTCACGGAGCACGCATAGAGTGGAGCCGTCGAGCACTTGTCTTCATTCACATCATTTAATGTAGTAGCACATCATTTAATGCAGCAGAGCCTAGTCTTCAAAGCTAGTCTTCATGTAGTCTTCCTATTGTTACAAAAGTGAAAGCTTACTCTGCCACATTAAATGACTTTATCAAAAATGAAGCCTAGTCTTCATGTAGTCTTCCCCTTATTTGTGTTCACGTAATAGCTCTGTTTCTTTTAAGTGTGGAGAACTATTGGTTCAAAATCCTATTGTTACAAAAGTGAAGCTTACTCTGCCACATTAAATGACTTTATCAAAAGTGAAGCCTAGTCTTGTCATAGTGAAGCTTAGTCTTCACGTAGTCTTCCCCTTATTTGTCTTCATGTAATAGCTCTTTTTTCTTTTAAGTGTGGAGAAACGTTGTTTCTTTGAAACCTATTCTTGTCTTCTTGTCTTCACGTAGCTTGTTGTTGCTTATAACCATGGAGAAGTAAACATTAAATGCATTTATACGTTAGTTGAATTTGATATATATATAACCATAGTTACCTTAAATGTATTTGCTTGTAAATCTGGTTAAAAGTGACTTATTATCTAAAGCATGTAGCCATACTTACATTAAATGCATTTGCTTGTGGCTTATTATCTTAAGCTGAAAAGAATGCATAAATGATTTATTGCAGTGGTTTTGCTATAAAGTTTTCACATATAATGAAAATTTAATTTATGTACAAGCTTAGATACCAAATACTTTTTAGAAATTATTATGATTGTCACATGTTTATTTTAAACTATATTTAGCATTTAATACTTTTTAAATATTACTGTGATTGATGTCACTTATATGTTATTACATTTAGCGATGGAAGGCTTAAACAATATGAATGATTACAATGATTGTATGGAAGTAAATGAAAAAGATGGGGTATGGAATGATAC
>JAOTIZ010000005.1:20007697-20034644 GCA_027123425.1 Erythroxylum panamense | reverse complement strand
TTTAATTTTAGCTATAATGATAATTAATTAATTTAAAATATAATGTATTATATTATAATTATTACACATAAGAGTATCATTACAAAAAATAGAAACATGATGATAAAACCAAACATATTTTTGTTTTCAATTTTATATTACAAATCTCAACTAAACAGATTTTTATTTTTTAAAAGAAAAATATAGAAACCAAAAATAGGAAACAGAAACCAAAAACAACAGCAAAACAGAAGTGGAATTAAATGACCCCCCAAACAAACATGTTTTTTTTACTAAATTTGAAAACAAAAATAGAAAACCAAAATGGAAAAATGGAAACAAACACGCCCTTAGCTTTTATTCCTAGACTTAAGTCACAATTATACCAATTTAGTAACTCTGTTCGATTTAGACCATACAAAAAAATCCTTGAGGAAATGATTTAATTATTAAATTTTATATTAAGATTTAATTTAAATTCTAAAATTTGACAATGTGTAAAATAAAACTTTGTTAAATTTTATTATTTAAATTTTATACTCACAAAATTTCAAATCTTAATTAAAATTTCATTAACTTATAGTGAAATGAAATAATATGATATGTTTTTAACTTTGGAGATTCACACATCATATTGATAGTTTAGCACAATACTCACAAAAAATTAAATTTAGAAATTTAAGGACATAGTATAAGTTTCAAAATTCTTAATTTTACTACATCTTTGTATCTCTATCTTCACTCTTCTTTATCATGATTTTACAATTACATGAAATAAGAAATACTAAAGAGGTGATTTACACCTCAACATTTCACAAAAGATCTAAATAAGCTCCCACTATTATCTCATATATCATTTTGTACCCTAACATTACTAAAATAATACTTGTACCCTAAATAAGGGGCAAAAGTAGTAGCAAAGATTATAGTAAAAACTTATGCCGACCTTTTATGATAAAGTTAAGATAAACATCACAATTTTAACAAAAAAATTTAGAAAGGTATGAATAATTAAATTAATCCACGAACTGTACTCAAAATGAGAGTACTAGTACATGAGAACTAGGAGATTACTAGAAAAGCAACTAATCACATGCTACAAACTTAAATAACACGATGATTTGAAATTAAATTTATACTCCCCAATGTGATTTAAGAAAGTGAAGGTCCACTTCCTTATGTATGTGTAAGCTAATATGCATCCATATCTTCTGCATTAAAAGGTTACCAAACTACCAATTAAGGATGCTTATATCACAGAAAATTTGAGCCTTTCTTTCATCCCACACAGCTGTCACATGAAAATATAAGAAAATGCAAAAACACCGTCTAGCCACATGTTCTAGTATCTCATATCACTGCATCCTGTTTGAGTTGGCTTAGATTTTGCGGAGCTTTAAAGATTAAACATCTACACAACAAAGCTTTCCAAGTATTGTACACATAGCTGCACTAAAAAAATAAATGATCAAACGTTTCACTCTTACAAAGAATGCACTAATTAGCAAGTTGTGTGAATTTCGCAATTCTATCAAAAGTTGATAGCTTATTCGGCATATCCACCCATACAGTTGTAGAAGCTTGAGGATGATGATGATCAAACCAAACCAAATTTTCATCTATAATGTTGGTAAATCACCAACAATGACCTTGCTATAAAACAAGTTGGTGAATCTTCCATCAACATTATTTCTCCATATTATACAATCCTCATCTAAAGTAAGAAAGACTAATTTCTTTCTTCAACTCTGCAGTATACTAGCAATTGTGAAATAATTCCTCTCAGTGAGAGCTTGAGCTATTGAAACTTGTAAGTCCAAAAAGGATTTAAGAGGTTTTGCTACTTGTAGCTTAATCAAAGGCCTAATAGATAACCGATTATTAAACCAAAGAAGGGGTTCTTCCCATTTCCAGTTAGATGAATAAAATGATGTCTCATTCTCTCCCTCATCCTCATAATAGACTTGAATGTAGTAGAAGCGAGAGAATTAACTTTGAAGTCCCACAAGTGAATCATTTTTAAGTTTACATCAACGTGTGGTTGGTTCACATTATTTAGCTATGACATCATATAGGTTAAATTGATGACCCATATACTAAAAACTTCCAAAAATTTAAGTTTGTTAGGATTTAGGATGCTATTAGTATCATTTTAAAAACGCTAAGGTACAATGTGATACTATAGATAAGATATGAACTAACCTAGCTTTTTATGAAATGTTAGGGGGTAATTCATATGTTTTTCCAAAATAAGATAAGCAAATAGTTATGAAACTAGGAGTAACTGCAAAATATTCATTTACTCAATATATATGATTATTTACAAATATTGCACATCTCATAATTTTTTTATCCTCTTGTAATTGGGCGAAAACCTTTTATGACAAGACCATGTAGATAAATTTATTTACTATTTAATTATTAGTAAATAAACATTATTATTAATATTAAAAATTAAATAAGTGATTATTTTATTAAAATTGAAATTAAAATAAATAAATAAATAAAAAACAAAAAATATAAGTGAAATGAAATTCAAGTTCAAGAAAAGCATCAAATAGCTAGTCATTTAATAGGAATTGTCCAAATTTGCATATAAAATGCTTGTCTTATTTCTAAAATCATGAAATAAATCCAAGCACACGTGAGGACAGGCTAAAATTCATTTTGCAAGGAATAATATTATTTTTTATTACTATTAGAGCAAAAAGTATAAATTAGACCCTAACATTTTTACCAAAATACAAATTGAACTATGACATTTCGAAGTGTTTAAAATAAACCCTAATGTATATCAAACGCTCAAAATAAATTGCGAGTGCACAAAAAATTGGATATAGTTAAGTCTCCATTTATTATGCGTCACATCGGCAATAGCATGACACAAATTTTATATTTTTAATATGGCATAAGGGGTCCACTGTGTCATGTGGTGTAGTGGATCCTACGTATCAAAATTAAAGTTAAATTTTAAATTGATTTAATTACAGTGAACCTTAATTAACTACTTTAATTACAATCTGATCAAACAAAATTCCCAAATAACTTGAAGAACCCTAATTTTCATTAAAACTTAAAGAATGGATATTTGGCTCTCTAGTGAGAGAACAAATAGATGGGACATTCACAGAGAGAACAAAACTAAAAAAAGAGAGCATATGAGAGAGAGACAGAGAAGTTATGAAGAAGGTGGCTAGCAAAAACAAAAAAAAAAAGAGAATAGAGGAACAAAAGAGACGGAACAAAACCAGAAAAGGAGGCAACTTTACTTTTATGGATGTCTCCACCTTTTGCTTGAATTGTTAAGAATGCCAACACTTACTTCCTACTATTTTCTCTTTTAAAAAAGATTCACCAACTCACCATAACACATAAAACAAACACGTATCCATTGTAATATTTGCTTCTAAAAAATGTTGGTGATTTCCATTTTTTGGTCATGTGCTCACATGATGTTTTCATTAGTTTTGGAAAATCAAGTTAGGTTTCAATTTAAATTAGAGAGCCATCATAAGTATTTCATTACCTTATCAAAATAATACACAACCAAGTCTCAATTGGGACTTATTCATTCAAGTAAACAAGCTAAAGATGAACACATAAATACAATATTAGTAAATGAAAGGCTAGCAAATGACAAAGTAATGACTGAGTAAACTAAACTCTTGGCTTACGATCTTGTTTAAAAAGAACTAGTAAAAATCAATTCAACAATGAACAAGTAGCAATGAACAAGTAGCAATGAACAAGTGTTAATGCTTGGAGGATGGGAGAAAATAGGAATCAGGTTTTATTGGGACTTAATATTTTTTAGATTGTTCAGAAATTTAGAAATTTTATTTAATCAAATTGTAATTAATTTAATTTTAGTTAATTGTAAATTAGTTAAATTATTTTAATTTAAAATTTAAAATTTAACTTAAAATTTTAACTATAATCTAACACGTGGGATTTATGTGTCACTTAGCATCTATATGGCATCATAGACCTTATGTGTCAAATTAAAAATATAAAATTTGTACATTATCTGTCTTAATGTGATATATAATGGATGGAGACTTATTTCCAGCTGCTAATGGTTGATTTTTAACTTTTTAAATGATAGAATTCATTTGTTATCAAAATATTAGGGTTTAATTTATATGTTAAGGTTTTTGCCTTACTATTGGTTTTTGATGGTTGTTAGTCATTAGGTGATGGAAGGAGTAAGAGAGTCATATAAAAGAACCAAGATCATGGTCATTAAAAACCAATTATTTTGATGAAATAAGGGAGATGATTTATATACTATTCATAAAATTGTACAAAATAAATCAAAACACATATAACTTTTTGGAGGTCTTGATAGGCAATCTAATATCCACTATGTATTTGCAATTGCACTAAATCAATCATAGATAGCCAAATAAAACTAGAAATATTCTAGAGTATCAATCCCACAATGAACGAGTACTAAATCTGTTAATCTTAGTTAATAAACTAAGTAAAAAAAAGTATATTACAGATAATTTAACTAATAAACTAACTAAAACGTAGCAAGTAACCAACCACTAGAGATTCAAAATTCACTTATATAGATATATAATTATCATTTTATTTAGTCTGAAATAACAATTAACTTGATGTATCTATGCCCTCTGTTGAGCCATATAGGTATATCCTAGTAGGCAACTACCAACTGTTAATAGCCAATTTAACCTAATCGAACTTATGGCGCATAGTTAATCTATATTATTATCACTAAAGTCTAAGATATAATTTTTCTCTAGTGCTAAAGTGTTTTATCTCCTACTGCACAGATCGTACTTTACATGTCAATCCTTTGTACAATCCTTATAATTGAATCTATAATGACTAATCACAAATCTAAAAATTAAGATTAAATAGAATAAATTCAGTGAAAAATCAAATCATATATAAATATTTAAAAGAATCTTACATAACTAAGATTGTTAGCTACTAATCATAATAAAAACGAAACGTTAAAAATAAATTCTGCCATAGAATAAAAGAGTAAAATAAAGAAGTTGAGAGAAGTTGTCACTCGCTTCTTTAATCCTTGATGTAAGTCTTCCTCTTTAATGCAAAAAAATAAAAACTATTAAAAACGAATAGAACATTGAGAGAAAACCTCTCCAAAAGTCTAAAAGAACTCTCTATTCCTAAGTAAGCTAAGGTTGCTTTATAAATCTACAAGAAGTCTAACAATAATCTAAGTCTAATAAAGGTCCCTTAGAAGTCCTTTAGATTAATTTTAATATAAGTACATATAGTTAGGGTTACAAAAATAAAGTTCCAGATGACTTAAAATTGGAGAATCTTATAATCGCATATTTTATCTATGAGAATTGGTGCCTTTTGGTAGATCCAAGACTAGCACTAGTCTTGTTCTACCTTTTTTACTCTTCATTGATTGTTATGTAATTAACGCTTAACACACTTCATAAATCATTGCCAGTTTTATATTGTTTCTCTGTATAAAATAAAGATAAGTTTGGTGTCAATTATACTTCACGTCTAGTGCTAGTCTAGTATTATATCTCAGCTAATGGTGCAAAAGGGTTAGCTAAAGTGAACTGGGTTGATATTTGTTTTCCCAAAGATGAAGCAGGCTTAAACATAACTCCAATCAAAATCACAAACCAAGCCCTATTCCCAAAAAGACTATGGTGGATCCTTATGGATAAAAATTCACTTTGGGTAAATGACTCCACTCTTATTTTCTCAAAGAAAGAAGCCTATGGAGCATTCAAAAATCTGCCTCATACTCTCATTTTCTTAACCAGATCCTGAAAATGAGAGATAAAGTCCGAGAAGATGTCTCTTGAAAAATTGCAAATGGCACCTTGACATATGTTTGGTTTGACAATTAGTCTAACATGGGAACTCCATACATGTCAACAGCCTAAGTAGTCCCCAAACCTCTTCACTCAACCTCAAACTCAGCTCCATGATTACAGAGGGCTCATGGAATTTCCCTCAAAACCTGAGGCATCTCCAACCAACCTACTTACCCCAACCAGCCTCTTTTGATACATTCTACTGGCAGACTCAACCTATCCTTAAACTCAGCAACAAAACCATTAAAGATCTGCTAAGAAGTAGGAAACTGAAGGTTCAATGGCATAGAATCATTTGGAGCAAGGTTTTGACCCCTAAGAGTCTCCTTTATATTATGGTTAACATTCCAAAATAGACTGAATATAGCATACAGAATTCCCTATTTGCAAATGGACAGAACTTATCCAGTGTGCCCAAGTCCATGTGGAAACAAGAGATCATCTCTTCTTCACATGTCCTTACAGTAGCAATATATGGGATTCTATAACTAGCAGATGTCTATGGCTAAATCCTGGGACGCCATCACAGAGACTGTATAAAGATTTTTCAACCCCGAAACCCTGAAACCCAAATGGATAGATTCGAATCCTATGTTTAAGGCTCTATGTATATGGGTTGTGGAAGGAAAGGAACCTCAAACGGTTTATGGGAATCAACTTGTCTAAAGAGGTTCTTATCTCTAAAACCCTAAGAGAATTCAGAGAGCTCATCCTAATAAAAAAATCTCAACCAAACATGTAACAAAAGTATCCTAACTCGAGGCTAGTATCTGAATTACTCAACACATATTTATGCAAGACAATAAAAGGATGAACAAAACTGAAAGAACAACTAAGAAGATGTAAACAATTACCTAGTCGGTTGATTCCTCTATTAGCCTTGAAATCAATAGATCTCCACGAATTTCACTTCTCTTGCCGCTGTGCTTCTTTAGAGGTATATACCTAATTTGGGAGACTTTGTATCTATGGCTACAGGAGGATTAAAATAAGGAAGATGCACAAAGATTAGCTTTCTTACCTCATATTAGATAGAAGGAAGCCGAGAATGTCTCTATTCTCATAACCCTAATTTAGAAACATTAGAACCTTCGAAGTGCAAATGGGAGAGATCTTTACCTTTGTTACAAACAACTTTGATTTGATACAACGTATGTGTTTTTTATTGTTATACCGTCATTCCAGTAGAGTGCTGATTAGAGTGTTGTTGTTTTATTGTTGGTGTTTATTGTAAAAGACTAAGGAGAGTAATGATCCTCTCTGATAGTTATTCTTTAATCCTAATTTACCAATATTATTTTTTAATTTTAAAAAATACACATTTCATGTTAAAATATAATACTATTTAATATCTAATTTAATTTAAATATAGCTTTTCAAAAGTATACCTCAACTTTTTTCCTTTTTAATTTCTTTTGAAAGAAAGGATTTGACATTTTCAATTTTTATCGTTACTTGTATCTCTTTAAGCCTATATTTATTAACTTATATTTACACTAAAGGCATTAGTCCAATTTATTTCTTAAACTATAACTTAGGATTGGGTTTGTTCAAACCAATCCTATATGGGTTTTATCCTAATAAATGCATCCAAAAGTGACATGATTTTTATTTAAATCAAAAATAAAATAAAGGAAACACATTACACATTATTATGAATCACACATAAAGATTGGGCTTAAAGTCCATATTTAAACCTTCTCCTAAAGTTTTTAGATTGTATTTTATTTAGACTCCTTTCTTGTTGGGATTTGATATGAAAATGGTTGATGAATAAGGATAGACCCACCCTCTAGTGTAAAAGACAAAAAGTCAATTACATAATAAAGATGGGCTTAATCAAAGAAACAAGCCCATTTAATAAACCTAAGTTTTATATAAATTTTAAAACTTATTTAAGGCCTAAGCCTATAAACATTTTACTCGCACCTGAACATATTAAATTTGAGGAATAACATTTTCAAGAAAAATAATTTTCTAGAGAATAGCTTTCTTTATAAACCAAATAAACCTTATTCTGAACAAGTAATCAAAATGGTTAAAATAAGAGAATAGCTAATCCCCTCATCAAGTAATTTTTATTCTACACTACCTTGGAAATGTTTTTAGGTACCTAATCCCCTCGTTGAAAGAACACAATCTCTAATAGTAGCAATCTTAAATATCACTTAGTTAACTTATGGTAAACTAAGTTAAAATGTGGTGCTAATATTGTAAGCATATCATATCCTATAAAAACATTATAATGGAAACCTCCTAAAATCAATAAAAATAAAAATAAAAACATTAAAATTCTTTTTTTTTATTTTAGTTATTGCTCCCTTCGTCTTACTTCTTAGCTAGAAAATTCATCATCCTGTACTCAAATCCCTTTCTTTTCATTATCTTGATTGGACATCATATGATTTTTTTGTTCGTTGAGTTTGACTTTTGATATAATGATTATTCTAAATTGTAGATTAAAGTGAGCTATATATGTTTTAACATTTCTCTCCTATTTATTTAGTAGCATTTCATTGCAAAAATTATTTAATATAACATATCAATAATCTTCTTATTAAGTTTAAGGGAAACATTACATGAACCTACAAACTTACTCTTTCTTTTAATATTAAATGTGTACATATGTAAATGGATATATTTCTTCATGCATAGGACACCTACTCACATAATAAATTCTTATACAAAAACGATTCTTATAGAAGGATAATTTGGGATTGACTGCTAACCTGAGATTCAACAGAGGTGTGTGTTTGAATTGCATTCCAGTTGATTGAGAGATGAGAGGCCTAAGGCAACAACTTTTTTGGATAGGAGAAAATGGCTCTTTGTTGGATTGAAATGTAGGCCATAGAAGTTTTTAAATTCGTTAAGAGCTATCATATCACTTTGTATAGAATCCATCACAGCCCCACAAAATAAAAGTAGATCATCTACAAAATATAGGTTTGTCAAATCAATCTTCTTGCATTTTGCAAGATATCTGAATTTGGGATTTTCGAACACTTCATGCTTTATAAGAGAGTTGAGAGTCTCCATATAAAGAATGAAAAGGTAGGAGGACAAGGGGTCCCTTTGCCTAAGACATCTTGCTTCCTTGAAGAGAGTGGTAGGAGTGTCATTGATCAAAATAGATAAGAAAGAGGACATGATGCACTTTTTGATCCACTTTATAAAAATAGCTAAAAATTTGTGAGCCTTCAGTAATGTCCATAATAAATCCCAACTCACATTATCATAAGCTTCATGAAAATCAAATTTGATTGTGCAATTTAGAGAGTAATTAGACCTGGAGTAGCCTTTTAGGAGCTCTTAGACAATAAGGATGTTAATCCCTATATGTCTACCTTGCAGGAAGGCAACTTGGTTATCACTGATCAGTTGGATTATGGGTTTTCTTTAGTCTTATAGCAAGTATTTTGGAAATGACCTTGTAGAGGAAGTTAGTACCGGCATAAAGTCTGAAGTCCCCAAATTATGGGGGGTTAGAGAATTAGGAATCAAATAGATAAAAATTTTGTTGATCATTTTGAGAAGGATCCCCTTGGAGAAGAATTCCTTGATTGCCTATATAACAAAGGGTCCTGTCTCACTCCAGGATTTTTTAAAGAAATATCCATTAAGGCCATCAGGGCTGGAAGCTTTGGAGCCACCCATGCCAAAAACTGCAGCTTGTATTTCGATGTTATCTATTAGTTTTATAAGAAGATCCGAATCTGTAGTTGAGATTTGTTTAAGGGATAGGGATTTGAGGTCTTTAAGAGTAACATTAGAAGTGTTAGGAGTACCTAGAAGGTCTTTAAAGTAACTTACTGCCTCCTCTTAAATTTTCTATTGTGTCTGAAGAACTGCACCATGTTTGGAAGTTATAGAGTGGATTTTGTTACAATTTTTCCTTGGAAGAATTAAGTTGAAAAAGAAGCGAGTATAGTTATCACTGTCCTTTAGCCAATATACTCTACCTCTTTGTTACATAAGAGAACTATGGTTGTGTGTAACCTTTAAGAATTGTGATATCACTAATTTTTCTTTGTCAAGTAGCACTGGATCAATAAGGTGAGAAGCAAGGCTAGCTTGAAGAGCTTGAAGTTCAAATTTGTAGGAACTTATAGTAAAAGTTGCATGCCTTTGCATAGAATTTTCGAATTTCAGTTCCTGTTTGATGATTTTTAGTTTTTGAACACAACAAACCTACTTGGTCCTGTGAAAATTATGTTCTGTGCCTTTTGTACATGCCTTATAGAATCCCGGGACAACCACCAAGAAATTATTGAATCGGAAAGGATGATGCTTGATAACCTTTGGGAATGAGTTGTCCATTACAAGGGGGTGTCATCCAAAAAGAGGAGTTCTTTAAATGTAGTAAGGCTATTGGGAAAGTTTCGAAGCCAAATGTCATTTACTAGGGTGTGGTCCAATTTTTTCCTAATGTGCACAACTACTTGTTGTTTGTTGGACCAGATGAAAGTATTTCCAACATACTTAAGATCAGTCACCCCTAAATCCTCCACCATATCTTTCAAATCAAAAGTATAATTCTTTAGATTACAATGACCTTGTGCCTTTGAGGCATATAATAAGGAGTTAAAGTCTCCATAGATGAGTTATAAGGTGGATACAGTATTACTGAAAGATTTGAGCTTATTCCATAAGTCTCATCTTTGGAAACGAAAGTTTGTATAGATGAATGAAACACTAAGTTGGATATGCTCCTACATGAAATATAGATTCAGATGCATAGCTTGTTCATTTGAGTCTAAGAGATCAACCTTAAGTTCATCCTCCCTATAACAAATAATTATTCCGCCGAAAGCATGATGTTGGTGGTTGGTAAGCATGTTCCAATGGGAACCAAAAATGTCCAACTTGGCTAGATTTTCTAATTAGTGGTTTCAAGTAAGCTGATGATGAGAGGTTTCTATCGCAAAACAAAGTCCTTTAAAGCTAAAAGTTTAATGGGACAATTTATTCCTCAAACATTCCATGCAATAATAGACATGGTTAAAAGGTTTGGCTTGTGGAGCCTTTTCCTTTTCCCCTTTTGGATCTCCTTCTCTCCACTATATGGAATTCAACATTTCTTACAGATTCTTTAGGTGCAGTAGAAGCTTTAAGGGTTGCAATGATATCTGATTGGATAGGATTAGTGTGACTCACAATTGATTCTCCTTCAATATTATGCAGAATTCTTAAAGTAGTGGGTAGGGTAATATAGTCAACATTATCATCTATTTGAGTTGCAATTATTATATTTGGTGTTTGTGATATTTACTAATCTGTATTGTATGATATACTAATCTCCATGTTAATAGGTGGTGTGGAAGCATTAGTAATTGGCAACATAGTGACACTAGATGTCAAGGAATGAGGGTTTTCCAGGGGTTCAAGAGGTGTAGTTACTTTAGTTGACTCCATAAGCTCTTGGTAGCTCCCTGATTTAAAATTTTTGTTGATGACCTTCCAGATTTTGGTTGGGGTTATAGAAGGTGGTTTCCAGTGGTAAGAAATTTTAATTGTGTCTTCCCATAGTTTATCTTCCTCTCCTAATCTCATTATTGAAATTGCATCAAGAAGTTCTTTAGAAGTATCCACACTTATGCAAATCTGGGCATAACCAATACGTTTCCTCTTTGTTGTATATTCATCTATGCACAGTGATTGTCCGATGTAGTTGGCTAGTGATCCAAGCCCTTGGGTTGTCCAATGCTCATGTGGGATGTTGTGGAAGTTAATTCAAAGTAGAATACTTTGGATTTTAAGGGTTTTAAAGTTCAAATGTGTTTGGCAAGCTTGTAGGAAGATAGGATGGTTACCGAAATGCTGAGACCTTCCTCCATAATCTTCTAAATTTTTGAAGTGGAAGTAAAGGTAAAGAGAATCAAGTTAACTTCAAATAGAAGAACATCTATCAAGCCTCTAGTTTTCCATAGCTTACTGGCCCATTGAAAGACTAACAAAAAGGGTGCTCTTTTGTCAAAGAAAAAAACAACCATGGTAGATTCCCACTCCCTCCTTCAAGACTTCAAGGTTAGGGCAAACTACCATTCATGTCCTTCAGTGGTGAATAGGTCAAGGTTAGGGGGGTTTGTTCTCGAACTACTTGCTTTTAAGATTTCCTAGGAGGAGCATCCGAGGAAGAAAGGGTTTCTAGGATATTGAAAGGAGGATTATTAGTGGAAAGAGGGTTGAGGATGGTGGAAAATACAATGGGAAAGGGATTGATGTATTGGTCATTATGAAAGTTGAGTCATTAGATGGGAAAGGTTTCGCCTTTGGTTGAGGTTTGTTAGAAACAAAGAATGCCAAAAAAGAAAGTTTGAAGGGTAGGATTGTGTTGTATATTTGAAAAGTCAATTGTGGCCTTGGGATAGTGGATGTTGGTTAGAAGCTCATTGGTTTACTGTGAAGGTTGTTCAGGAACTGGCAAACTGTGGGAGGAAGCCGGAATGCCAAGTAGAATGTAGAATGAAAGGGGCTATGGTAGCAGTGAAGTAATGAAGTAATGAAGAAGTTTAAAGGTAAAGGTGTTCAAAGGAAAGGGGAAGAAGGGACATGGCTGCTGCTCTTAGTGAGAAGTTGGTGGCTCTCTCTTATGGCTATTACTATCTTGTCTTTTGTGCTTGTTCACTTTTTATCCTATTTCAAAATTCATGAATGAATTGTCTACCCTAGTAAATGATTATAACAACCTCTACATGAAAATCATAAAACAATCACAATAATAATTTTAAACAAAAGTAAGAAAGGTGAGAAATTTTAATTTAAAATAGTGTGAACGAATCTTCTTTATCCTACATCCACCTTTCAAGTGTTGCTTGAGAATTCACTATCTTCTTTCTTTAATAGGTGAAGAGGAACCCTAATACATCTTTTGTTGAGATATGGAGCCTGATAATACATTTGAACTTTACATCATTTGGGTTAGTTATTAAAGGGCAGTTATGTATTTTGTATTCTCTTGGGCGTATAAATATGTTCTATTCTTCTAGTGTACTTGTATCGAAAATATGTACTCGTATCGAAAATATTTACAGTGAAATAAAACCCTAGACATCGTGGATGTAGCCAAACATTAGTGAACCACGTAAATATGTGTATGTTTGTTTATTTCCTCACTTGTTATTTGATTATTGTGATTGATCGTTCATAACATCTTTCTCTTTGCTATGACTGAAAAAATCCTTATAATCTTTCTTATTTTGTTATGGCAAAAAGGCAGTTATGTATTTTGTATTCTCTTGGGCATATAAATACGTTCCATTATTCTAGTGTACATGTATTGGAAATATTCACAGTGAAATAAAAACCCTAGCTGTCATGGACGTAACCAAACATTGGTGAACCATGTAAATCTGTGTGTGTTTGTTTACTTGTTCTTTGATTATTGTGATTGATCATTCATAACATCTTTTTCTTTGCTATGACTGAAAAAAGTCCTTATAATCTTTCTTATTTTGTTTTGGAAAAAAAAGTAACGCCTTATAAATTATGTAAAAGGTCAAAAGGAATCCTCACAATATGTATCCTAAATAGTTCTCAAATTGCTACACAAACATAATTATATACAACTAAAAAACTCTCTTATTCACACAAATAAATTAAGGCATATATAAGGCCCCAAACTATATTTTAGGAGGAATGTGTCATGTCCATGAAAGTATATGTAATGGGTGTTAATGAATATGAAAGTGAGTGCTTAGTAGGGACATAATCGGTATTAATGAAATTATTGGGGGTATTATGCATGCATAAATATAAATTAATCATGGGCTAAAATGCTATATGAATTAAGATGGCATGCAATTACATGGAATAAGAAAATGGTATGGCCAAATTGTGATTAATGAAAATTGAAAAGTAGGAACCAACACACCATAAGATTTACATATAAATGTGAAGAGGGTGAGATGAGGCCGACCCTAACACTCAAAGTTCAGAATTTTGAGCTCCTATCTACATCAAAATTCATACTAAATTTGATCTCTAAAGGGGATTTTGAAAGAAACACAAGAAATTAGTGTAAGTTAATTTCATATATTGATATGAAAATTAACTTCTTCTTGACCTCCTCCTCATCTGGGGTTTTGTCATATGCATGTTGTTGGAGATGAGTTTTGAATGAGTGTATTTGTAGAGGCGGAGAAAACCAAAGAAAAAGGCAAAGGGAAGCAAGTGGAGTGAAGAAAAAGGGATTTGATCACTCCTTCAAGAGGTATATGAATTTTTGATATGTTTGCTTGAATTTATGAGTGCAATGTGAGGGGAATTTGTAAAAGAAGTATTTCATAGAAAAATGGGATGTTTTTGGTTAAATTTGATATGTTTTTGCTTTGCTTTTGTAGGATAAGACAAAAGTTAGTTGATTTAGGATGTGTACCTAGCTGAGTGGTAGATTCCACTAAACATGCTTCTATAATTTGGCCATACTTTGATCTGTAGACATTAAAATTGGATAATTCCAATTGGAGATTAAACTAGAGCTATAGGCCTAAAAATTTCATAAAGGAACTAAAATTTGATTATACCTCTAAAATTTTGTAATTCTATCTTGAAGTTAAGTTATGATTGTTGCCCTTATTTTAGAATATGTTGTAGTGTTTTGGGTATAAATCCAAGAATAATTAACCAAATTACATAAATTTATATCATTAGAAACTTAAGACATAGAGGAACATTTTTCTAAAAGACCATTTTGCCTAAAATTCTCAATTTCTAGGTCAAAATGGGCATACAAAACAGATTTAGAAACCTATTATGAGAAAAGTTAAAAATTGGACATACACGGCTACGAGTGTGAGGGCATAGTCGTGCATAATACATTCTACCCAAAAATGTCTAGAATTTTGAGACATTATAGTGCCTTCTGTTTTAGAGACTTATGTCTCTTTTGTTTTAGAGACTTATGTCTCTTCTGTTTTGGAGGCTATTACCTCTTCTGTAGATATCAATTATAGGTATCTTCTGTTCTTTGCCTATTACCCACATCTGAAGAAATTAGTAGGCAATTCTGTATATGTTTTGATATTTGTTATGTTTTGATGCAAGATTATATTCTGAATAATCTCTAAATTTCATATTCAAATATTGTTATGTGTATTAAGATATTTTATGATTTTTATTTTATAATGCATTTTCCATCACTTAAATGTCATGAATCATGTGCATGTGGATGTTAGGTGACTGTTGTGAGTAGTCACCATCTTGCATCATTATTCTCCACTAAGTTATATACTTAGCACAATGATTTTTTTCTCCATGTAGGTCATGATAAATAGGGTTAAGGTTTGGACAACCACAATAGCCAAAGAAATATGTGTAACATTTTAGAAGATTTTTGTAACTGAACATTGTGTTGCAATCATAAATATTAAGAAGGAATTTTATAATAAATGCTTATAAGACTTATGAAGATCTCAGTATATAAATGGCCTGTAATAATCATAACTTATGATAAGATTTTCAATATATGGATATAATATGTGTAATTTGTAACTTGTATAAACCCCTTTGAAATATGTGAGCAAGTCTGTTAACACGGGTAATTATATAAATTGTGATATATGTTTGTTTTATCTTTGGGAATTGTTGGATTGTCTAGCTTTGTTATGTGTGCATCCGTATACCATCTTAGGAGATATTAGGATGTCACATCATATATTATATGATATACATATTCACTTAAATGTTCTCTCTAGTCTCTTAATGTTCTTAGCAACTCTATAATATGCTAAAGATTCTTTCCACAACTCAATTATGATCTATTTATACCAAAAAGTAACTCAAATAGTTATTAGACACATAATCTAGTTATTATTCTAGATAAGATTAACTAGTTGATCATTTACTTATGGCTAATTAAATATCCTTCAATTAGGATATGGATAAAAAGTCCTCTCTCGATAACTTTTTAAAACCATCATTAATTAGTCAATCCCTCTAGTTCACTAATGAACAATGCTTTAGTCGATGAATAGTGTAACCATTATAATATCTATTCACATATTAAGTCATCCAAAATTGAAATTCCAGCCCTCTTAAGTTTTTAAAAGGTTAAAAACTCATTTTCTTTGATAAATTTTCTTTAAAACCATTTAAAAAGTTTTCCAAATTTTAGTTAAAGATTAAGGGTTTTTTTTTTCTAAAGACCTTTCTAAATTTTCTTTTTGATTATGACAAAGTCTATATAATGTTTGGTCTCTTAGAAAAAAGATAAAAATAATTGTCACAGATAAAGAAGCTTCATTCCTTCTTATTATTACTTATTTTCCCCGTCTATTGAAGTTGATCTTTAACCTTTTACTTGAATATTTGACAAATTAATTTACTAATATTATCAAAGATTAAAATAAGTATTAACATGTTTTATTATCATCAAACCATGAATCGTAATTTCACTTAATTCAATTGACTTAATTTAACTTCACGATATACTCAGAATATATTATTAATTATTAATAAAATGCATTAATATTAAATGTTTATTTATATTTTATATAAAAGTAATAAAATTTAAATATGATAAATCAATAAAATATTTATTGATAAAAATAAATAAGAAATCAATCATCTTTTTATTAGTATAATAAATAAAAACTTCATGAAAGACTTAATTTATTGTTAATAAATATATCATTAACAATAAATTGAAAATAATATTAGTTAATAATATGAACTAGTATCGCATACTATATATTAATTTTTAATATAAACAATGATTTGTAGAGATAATAAATTAATTTCTTAAATTTATTTACTCTAATATGATTAGTTAAAGGTATTATCAACATATATAAAAACAAATTTATAAGTTTTAAAACCAAGTTTCAACATTTAACCGGGATAGCAACACACCAGCGCCAATCAGGTCTCGAGCCGGGCCGGGCTTAAACTGTCTTCCCAAACCTAAGCCAACCCAAGCTACTCGTTCATTCTCGTTCCGTCCATTTTATATAACGTTATTATTTATTAATAAGTTGTTGATGCCCTAAGTGATGGTTACTACCAATTGCTCCTCTTTGCCCTGCTCGCGGACGGATTCAATTCAGTGATCTCTTCTTTAACAGTCAAGGAATTGAAGTTTAATTATTTAGTTTAATTGGGATGGCGAGCGATAAAGTGACCAGACGAGTCAAGTACAAGACTTCTGTCAAGGATCCTGGCACTCCCGGTCGCCTCCTTCTGGTATTCATTTCTTTCTTTTATTTTTTAAGATCTTGCTTCTTTTATTCAAATCGACCACGATCATTGCAATGTTTTTTCGAAAGATCACGATCATTGCAATGTTTGATTTCGAGGGTTCAATTTTTCAACTTGGACTTGAGGCAATCCGATTTCACGTTCATGATCATTCGTATTTGGGTACTGTTGTTTCCAATACCATTTCTCTAAAAATTTTAACGAGTCACTACTAGCGTTCATGTTTGTATTCATATGTATTGATACTATGATTTCACGGAATAACTTGTGAGTTCAAGTAATTGAGTGGAATTTTGTCGCTTTTATAACAGAGTATGGAAAAGTTAATATTCAGGTCTAATTCTCAAAACTCAGCTTCAAAGCTCGACATGGAGTTCAGATTCATTAAAAGTACTCATTTTGCTCCCTTTCTCTTGTTTCTTTTTTTTAACAGTTCTTGGATTGCTCACATTGTATGCATTTGCAGATCACAAATACACCAAGGAGGGATCCAATAAAGCGCCAATGCTCAATCTCACCTCCAGCCAGGTTTCCATGCTCAGCATTATTGAAGAGTTCTTTGTGACCTCTGCTTGCACATTGTTCAAATTATATTTTTTTTAATGTTATTTCAGGGCGTGAGTTACATCTTTGAATTTGAAAGTTATGGTGACCTCCAAGTATGCAAGGAATTTGTTGGTAGGCATAAGTGCCTTCGTCCCTTAGAGCTAATTTTAAAGTTTCTATATCTTCTGACAACTTGCATGATTTTTTCATTTTTTTTACTTTGGTTTATGCATTTAGATTCATGTTCACCATTCTCATATTTGCTTTTGATGCAAGAACATGAGTTGTTATTGAGCCATCAGCAATTGTAGTAACAGTTAACAAATACGGTTTTAAATTTTGTTGAGACTATTCTGACCCATTATATAATGAAAAAAGTTGAAGATTAATGGCATAATAGATTGATCCAAAAGAAGCTCAGATCATGACCTGGCTACTACATTATTATGAACACTTGGAAAGTAATTAAAGATATAAATGATTTGTTACTTCTAGATGTTAAATTTCTTGGGCCTTGTAAATAGGAAAAGCACTTTCAAAGCCAGGGGACACTCCAAAGCTTAAGGATACTTTAGAAGCTCAATCTGAACAGCCTAGTACCCAAGATTTGCTTCTCCGGATGACTCTACTGCAGGAAAATAGGTAATTGTACTCATAATAGTTGAAGGGTTGTATCTCTGATATTTGGTGGCCAATATTTGTGCTCTTTTGTTCTAGTCAACCTGATATTCTTTAAACTTTCCTGGGCTTCTGTATCAGCTTTAATCTTACTTTAGCATATGCAATGTTAAGATGTACTTCGTCTATCTTTCTTGGTTGTGTGTGCTCAAAATAAACAAAACTAGAAAAGATAGGCATTCGTTAATGCATGATGGTCAAACACCTGGTAGAATTTATATCCTTCTTCTTTGGATTATACTGAATTAGTGTAATTGACCATTATCAACCTGCAAGCTTCTATGTTGTGGGAGATTTCTGTGGTTTTTCTTTTATTTTCCATTTCCTTAATATATGCATGGAACCTCGGTATGTCTCCATTTTTTTCTCGACACCCCTTAGTGTTGATTGACTACTTTGGAACCTTAATATACCTTCGTACATCTACCTTTCAACATGAGCCATTGTAATAGGATTGTTTGCTATTATATTTATATTTGCTCAAGGATGGTTTTCCTCGGATGATCCACGTGCCATCAGTGAAAATGATCCTTCACAGTGAGTTGCAGAAGCTTCATAAGGAGTTCGTGAGCAATGGTGTGCTGACAGAAGATGAGTTTTGGGCTTCTAGAAAGGTTAGCTTCTTTGAAATAAACACATTATTCGTTTGATCTGCCTTTTTTGTTTGGCTATGCAACTTTCCGTAATTTGATGCCTCATATTTTTTATTTGATGAAGATCAGCTTCCTTGATTCATTTCTAGAGAGCAAGTATAGAATTATTGAGCAACGTTAAACTGAGCATTTGTCTATCTGCTTCATGTTATTTTCAGAAATTGCTTGATGGGGTTTCTAGCAGAAAGTCAAAGCAACGGGTGGGTCTTAAAAGTGTTATGCTTTCAGAACAGGCAACATTTGATAGTCGGGTATATTTCCTTCTATCTCTGTCTCAGTGTGTGTACTTGTGAAACTCTTGGTTTGCATCTGCAAGAAATGAAATCCTTAATTTTTCACACAAAGTTTACAGGTTTTATTCTCTTGTACTTCCAGACAAAACGGGTTACATACAGTTTGACTCCAGAAGTTGTTCGTGAGGTATGATGTCACGCTATTGTCCTCAAGCCTGATTACCTTGCTGTATCCGGATCTGTCGGTGCAGGAATTTCAAACCTTGAAATTTCTTTCTTTAATTGCCTAGCATTATCTTATCTTATCAAGTGATGGTTATTAATTTGGTTGGCAATGATGCGTTTGGTTTATATTTGTAATCTTTTTGCAGTTAAAAAGGCTTGTTCTATAAGTTAATTTTAAAAACACTTGTACTACCCTGTTTCCTAATTTTAGTGATCAAAAGTCTCTCCTTGCGCCTTTGCATCATTTCTTTGTTAAGTTTAGCAAATAGTTGTTTCGTTTGGCTTATATTAGGGGCTCCATTTTATAATTGCTATTAGCGCAGTTACTGTCGTGTATGTCATTCCTGCCTTTTTTTTATATTAATTCTTAATTTGTCTTTCAGATTTTTGCTGAGAAACCAGCTATCCACAGAGCATATCTGAAATTAGTTCCCAATAAGGTTAGTAAAATCTTGAAACTACTTTTGACTGCTCAAGGTGACTTTCTAACTTTATGACAATGCATATCTGATTTTCATGGATGTCAAGTTATTTCCCATCTTGTGAGTGGGAAAATTCTATTTCCTCTTATTACCTTTTATAAAATCTTTTGATATTTGATCTTTATTTCTGAGATTTAGATGGCAGACAAGGATTTCTGGACCAAATTATGTAGAGCCCTATACCTCCAACGAGAAAAGAATATTAATGTCTTGGCAGCAGAGGCTGCTGAAGATGAGGAGCTTGCTCTTTTTCTGAAACCTGATGAGATTTTAGCCAGTGAAACTCGACATAAGGTGCTCTCTCTATGATATAATTTAGATGGAATACTGTAACATTTCTTACTTGGCATTTGGTCTTATTAATCTGAGTTTGAGGTGTTTTAAGTTCCTTTATATAACATCTGCTGTCTCAGATCAGATGTGTCGATCCAACTCTAAACATGGAAGCTGATCAAGGTGATGATTATACCCATCTTCCAGTAAGTTGCACGTCGTCATTTAAACTCACAATTCTTTTCAGTTTGAAGTTTTCATTTTGTTTTTCTTATATTAAATTGGACTTTTTCTATCTAGAGCTAATTGATTGTTTCTTTGTCTTGACATAGATATTTATGTTTTATTTACTGAGGACTGAAGCTTTTCAATTAGTCATTTGATGAGTTTTCTTCCTTTTGGTTACCTTTGGGTTTTAATCTTTGAGATTTACATGCTTGTTTATTACTAGCATATAAAATGACATCATTATGTTGCCTGTTTTATTTTGCATTGTTTTCTTTTTTTTCTGGGTTATTATAGACTGTAAGTGTTTGAATAATTTTATGTTTACCTCATATCTATATGTCTTTCCCTCTTAATGTGGCGAAGTCCAACAGATAATTCTTTGGGCTAAATTTTTTACTCTGTTGATAAATCTGCATGCACATTTCCTGATTTGGTTGCATTTTCTGAGAAACGTAGGATCATGGGATTGTTCGTGATGGTGGAAAGGAAGTTTCTGAATCACAGAGTGAGCCATACAGAAGGACATTGTTCCAGGATCTCAATCGGCATTCTGCTGTTGTCCTTGAAGGAACAACTGTAGGTTAGATTTTTCATATTTTTAATCAATTTATGTTTGCAAGGAAATTATTTCTTACTGTAGGTTGACTCTATTATTCTGTGCCCCTGACTCTTGATAGTGTGGTTTACAATCTTATCTTATAGATGAGGAGCATTTGAAAGACACGCATAGTGTGGCAGAAGCGCTTGCTCGGTCAAGACAGGGTCACTACTCTTTGTGATTCGTTCCTTTTCTTTCTTCTTTCTTTTTGCGCATAAAATTCCCTTGTATTTACTGATATCAGAACTAACTACAGCTGACAAAGAAGCTGATGCAAACAAGGAGAGATTTAACCGGCCCCAATTGATGGAACTTGAAGATCTTCAACCTCCAAAAGACCATCCTTTGGCTGCACTTTGCATCAAGGTCTGATTTTCTCAGAATTGTTTGCTTCTATTATTGTCTCATTCTTACTTGTAATGTATTTATGAGATCAGGATCCTAGGGACTACTTTGACTCTCAACAATCTAGTGCGTATAAAACTTCAAGAGATGCATCTATAGGAATGGAACCAATGAAATGCAACTTGAGCACTCAGGAAGCATATGGTTCCTTAAGAGACTTCATTGCTGAGATTAAAGCCTCAGGATTGATGGATCCCATTGTTGCACCTGAAGTTGCAGTCAAGGTAATTAATAACAACTCTCATGCCTGTTAGGCATTGGATGACCTATCTGGAGTATCTTTTCTTGAGTCAAAAGCCCACAAGTTGGGTGTCAACTCTGTGAATAATTGGCTGCCTAGAAATATTTTTTTATTATTTAACAGTGTCTTTAGTTTTGAATATTGTGAATATTGCTGGTAACTCTTAGACAAGCATACAATTTCTGGTACAGGTTTTTTCAGTCTTGACCCATAACATTTCAAGCTCGAGGTACCATCTCGGAAAAAATCCTAGGGAAAGTATTTTGGACAGGTTGCCTGCCTCAATTAAAGAGGAGCTGCTACATGTGAGTGGCCCTTGTCTTCCGCGACTAATAAGCATCTGATGAGTTATCTTCTTTTGTGTAAAATGAGCATCATCGAAACATTTGTGCTATTTGATGAAGCATGACATGCACAGCTGCTCATAACTTTCAGTGCTTTATAAATTTGCTTGTTCGTTCGTCTAGTATTTTTTTCTTCTTCCTAGACTTTGGGTTAGTTTCCAGTGGTCTCATGTTTATGAGAAACCTTGCCTTTCAGCATTGGGTATCTATACAAGAATTATTGAGGCATTACTGGTCATCATATCCAATCACAACTAGCTACCTTTACAATAAGGTAAATGTCATTACCCTTTCCTTGTTATGAAAAAAGAAGAAAGTTCTTTCATTTAGAATGATTCTGACGATGAAATGATTACATGATATGGATGATTCAAGCAGTGTAAGATGCATAACTTAAAAGGAACACTATTCAGGCGTGTTGTTGCGATCCTTTTTTGTGTTGTAATTGAGTGTTTAAGCTTCATAATATTTCCAGTAACAATTTTGATTCAACTTACAATGAGATGATCAGATGGCCAAAGAAGACAGTTATGGACAAAGTAAGGATCAGTAGTGCTAGGGGTCTAAAAATGATCTGCACTTGCCATGCTTGACCTTTCTTAACTGACATCTGATTCCAAGGATTTATGCTTCCGGTTTTCTGTCTTCATCTATGTGAGTGTTTACAGGTAACCAGATTGAAGGATGCAATGTCTAAAATTGATGCACAGCTGCAGGTAGTTTTCAATACTGTGCTTTGCTTTTCCCATTCCTTTCACAATTCAGATAGTCTCTCTTATCATCATGTTTGATATGCAGAGTTGTCTCATTTAGTGGTATGTTCTTAAGTATTAGATTTATTGAGGTGGTTTTGAGTGTTTAATTTCCTTTCAATAAATATTGGCTTCAGTGCGCTTATTTTGTATGTGCATTGCAAAGGTAAGGTTGTCTTGTTTTCAAGTACGGTCCGTCTCCTAGGTTCCTTTTCTGGCATCATGAGTTCCGCAGCTGGCCTTTGAAAATGGTCTTTATTCTTTCAATTTATTAAATTTCAGGAGTTGAAGGAATCGTTGCAGTCAGATCTTCGTCATCAGGTTACACTCCTTATAAGGCCAATGCAACAGGTACACACTTCTTTTCTAGATAATAGAGGACAAATTTGGATTTGTTAGTTGAATTCTTGGTACGGCAGAAACTTATTGACGGAGGAAACTGGTGCAGGCTCTAGAGGCTGCTATGCAACACTATGATGCAGACTTGCAAAAGAGATCAGCAAAGAGTGGGGAGAGACCAAATGGATATGTCTGAAAGGATGCCGTCTGTTTCACAATGACTTTGTTGGCTGGCTTGTACCAACTAATTCAAACCTTTCAAGGAATCAATTTTGTTGTGAGATCGTACTGGATGGATATAGCTCTCTCTTCTTTTTGATTTCAAAGTTATCCAACTTTATGACTATTGATGCTGCTCTTGTATACAAATATGAGTGTCCCTCCCTGAAATACGAATTCAAGGTAACTCTGTAAAACTTTGTATTTTATTAGTATTTACAGAGCCTGGGATTTTCATCGTACTTTGTACGATTTGGGTGTTGTTTCTTGACGAATAATATTGTCAAGGAAATCCATTCCTCCCACTTCTGTTACGACTGGTTACAGTATTGAAACTACAGATCATTGAGATAAATTGGACTTTAGATAGATTTATTTTCAGATTCAATCTCACGAAAACTGCTAATAGAACACAGTAGCTAAGAATAGTGTAATACATGGAACTAAAAAGGAGGAAAGACGAAGGGTCCTTCATGATAGAGATAGTTGATAGTTGTCATTGTGATAGTAGTAATAAGAATGTACATGAAACAGCAATCCAGTCAATATGACCAGGCATGTGCAGCAGACACATTGATTAATTTGGCTATTTTGGTTGTATGGATGGGTTAGAGTGTGTGAAATTCTTAAAACATGGGAGGAATGGAAGGTGATTTTGAAGCGTGTTGGAGTTGAATGTGGGAGTAAGAGCTTTGGATTGTGAAGCGTGTTGGGGTTGATTGTGGGAGGAAGAGCTTTGGATTGTTCATTGTTGTTGAAAACCAAGAGATTACTCTTCTCCAGTCATCATTACTATTATTTGAATTAGAATGGGTTTGAACTTTGAACTTAAGGTTGGGTTCCAAGTGCCGGACTGCATAATTATTAACAATGAAATCATCCTCCCCAGTAAATAATTATACTCTACAATGCCGTGACATTGACCTGCCTATCTTCAATCCAAAAGCACCCCGTCCCTCCCTGCTCCCTAGTCCCTAGTAAAGCGGTATAGACGATTTGATCCCACATTTTCTTATGTTAGCCTCAGCAATTTTACCGCCCATTGGCAGGTACACATGCATGCATGTTTATAAATAAAGATACCCTTTTTTTTTTTGGTTGAGAACTTTAAATAGTTTAATGTTACTAAAACAGTACTTATATTTATTAGAAGAATATTCTTTATTTCTGTTATTAATACTTAATCTAATTTAAAACAATTAATAAAGTTAAATAAAAAGTATTTAATACTGCTACATACATAAGCGAGGATCAAACCTCCAACCTAATTACTTAAACGAAGACCAGTCCCTTAGTACTGGACTCTTTGGACGACAAAAAGAAGTTAGATGTGTCGGCAAAAGCCCAAACACATGATAAAACTTGGCTTCTGGAGTTTGGAATATACGTACATTCATATGTTGATTATATTACCTTATGTAAGCAATTATTAGTCATAATATTCAATCTACTATTTATATATATTTATATTTATAACATAAGCCACATAGGATCTGACATGTCCTTAGCCAGAAAACACATCGATCTCACTAATAAGCTACACGTAAACATAGGTTGCTATCAAACGTATTTAGTTTGAATTGTATTTAATAGAGCAATCATATTTATAGTCTCATCACACTATGTTCTGTTCCTTTATAAATTACTTGATTGATTTAACATTATTATTTGCCATTCCTATTCTCTATATATATATACAAACTCCTCCCTTCTTGTATTTACCGCAAGCTCTAGTCCTAGTTGTTTGCTCTTCAACTGTTAAAAGAGCAGGTGTCTTTGCCTTGTAGTTTGCAGGTACTTAGCGTTAGGACATCCTTAGAAGATGACGGTGGGGCAGGCATCACGGTGGCTAACGGAAACTTGATGGTGATTGGGAACAACGTGTTGCGTGATGTTCATGATAACGTCCAGGTGGCCCTACTATGGGGAGGGATTTGTCAATGGAGCTTTCCTTGGAGTTGTGTGTGATCAACATGGCTCTCACAAGGTCCTCCCCGTTGGCAAGCTTGAGTACGTCTCTCTTTTCTTCTTCCTTTCTGTAATGTTATTGTTGTCTCTACTTACTTTTCTGTTTCTTAGCTGTGGGAAACGAAAGGTGTTACCCTTTTTTTTTTTTACTTTTTTGTAACTTGGATATCAAAAAGAGAACGAGGATTAGGAATTACTGTGGCTTTTCTTTTAAGTTCTACAGTTTTAATAACATGAATTCTCTTGCATAAAATTTTATGATTTGAATGCAAGGTCATTTGGCAATAGAAGACTCTTGCTTTATTCATGTTCTGGGCACAGTAGGGTTTGGTTTATAAATTTGAATTGCCAAATTCTTGGAAATTTGAATAGAATATGGGAATGATTTTGGTGTTTCATGTGTGTTTTCCACTTCAAGATGTGGTGGATGACCTAGAGGATGGGAAACTGTGGTCAGGACATTCCCTTTAAGTCTTAATTTCTAATTGTTGAGATAAGGGACAGTTCTCACTTTGTTGAAGGAAGTGTAAATGGAGAGGAGCAGTCCGCTGTTTTCACTGTTTTCTTGCCAATCCTCGAAAGGGATTTTAGGGTTGTTCTTCAGGGGAATGAGCAAAATGAGGTCGAGATTTGCCTAGAAAGTGGTATGCATAAATATCCCTTTTCAAATGTCTTTTGATGATTCCAAGGCACTAAAGTGACAAACTTGCTGGGATATTGCAAGAGATCTCGCGATTAATGAATTTGGTGGGAGTCGATTAGTTTTTGTGGTTGTTGGGTCATTAATGGTTATCATTAATTAACTCATGTTCTCATCTGTACGTAGGACTGTTGAGAGACATTTGCAAACAATTTGTCATCGTGACAGAAAGAGAGTGATAATCTTGCTTCTGAAACGTTACTGTTTGCAATTTTTAATTATTATGCCTGACTGTCTTATGCTTTGTAGTTCAAATGCCCGGCATGATGAACTGGTTTGGTTGGTATACATGTGATGCTTTCCACATTGATGTCACAACAGAAGGTGTAAGACAATGATTAGCCAACTGTCTCTCATTTCTCAAACTCACCATTGCGAATGCTTACGGTTTGAGCACCTTAAATTGATACTAACTAGTAATTGGCTAGCAATCTGTTGCAATGGATCCCATTAGTGTTGCAACCAAAGCTGATAATTCAGCCAAGTAAGCACTTTTCATCAGACGCCAGATTTTTCAATGCTACTCCCTCCAGCAAAGCAAAGGAAGACTTGCTCTACTAACCATCCTTATTAACTGGTAAAGCCTTCTCATCTTGTTTTTGTTTTAAGCTTTTCTAACAGGTTAGCTCACACCAAGGACAACTACAAATTCTAGAAAAATGGCAAAAAAGGGTTCAAAGTAGAAGATTCATCACTTGGACTATGCCATATTGTCACTTAAATAAAAGAATGTCATGCTTTGACATATTATTCCTTGCTCAACTCATAAAATCTTTATTATGTTTGGTCAATCCATGATAAGATACTCAGTTGATACTTTATATATGTCATGACCCGGTATCACTTCAGACTCATGACAACCACCGCATAACCGGGCTAAGGACCAGTGACGGAGCCAGAAATTTGATATAGGAGGGCCCGAATATTAATTTTTTTAAATTTTGGGGGGCCCAGTACACCACTGACCCTTAAATAACTCTATTATATATATATATATATTAAAAATAATTTTAAAAAAAACTTTGGGGGGCCCAGTGCATCACTGGGC
>JAOTIZ010000005.1:19964816-19983988 GCA_027123425.1 Erythroxylum panamense | reverse complement strand
ATGTAATCATAAAGTCTGTACACAACTTTGTACAAAACGCGCTAAAGGCGATTGCCTTTAGGGCACTACACTAACACTAACAATGTTCAAAAATTGTGTAATCTGAATCTGCCCCTAAAGAAGGCAACAAAATTGTCATGTACAGATAAGTAAATCCATCTAATTCACACAGTGTAGTTGATGACTTCTTGACTTTGAAACTTTTTATTATTTGTCATGTTCTCATCACTTTGCCTATCAAGGCCAAACATCCTAATAAGTTTGGCATTTGCTTACTGCTACGTGGCATTGATTAGTTTCCTATACTTGCCTTGTAAGTGCAAATACAATGACTATTTTATATCAAAAAGAGAAAAAAAATATTAGGTTATTTAAATATCAGTTGGTGGGTTAGAACTTTTCAATGGAAAACTTATTTTATTCAATAAAACTTCTTCGGTCAATGGTTTGAACGTTGTTAAACCCATTGAATTAATGGGTAGCCACTAAGTCACTAACCAATCTTCTAATTTTGTTACTTTAAAATGCTCTCAGTACATCTACTACTCCAATGACGCCAACGAGAATAACAAAGGGACGCTATCTTTCCACACGCTATCAAGGACACTATTATGAATCACACACAGTCAAGGACGCTATCATTCCAAAGCTTCAATACAGACAAAATCAATCACAAAAGGACATGTGGTGACAGGTCCTACAGATGGGAAACTACAGGCCGTGTAAAAATTAAAAACCCAAAAGCACAGAAGAATGGAAAGAAAACACAGATGAATGGAAATACCGAGTGGCGACTGGCGATGCTTCGTGGTGACAGGTCGAGGTCGAGGTCGGCTGGAAAATTATGAGGAGCGACAGACGATTCGACGGGACAAAAGAAGAAGGAATATGAGGAGTTCTTTCTTAATAAGGAAGACGACAACTAAATATTTTTTTGAATAATTGATAAAAAAAATTATGAGCCATATTTAGATGAGTCGTCTCCAGCCATATCGAGCCGTTTCCAACCGTATCCACGCCGTATCTAAGTCGAAAAAATAAAATTATTTATTAGGACACGTATAGACACGTGTCCACCGCGTGTCTGTGTCGGACACACGGACACGGCAAAATGTTGCCGTGTCTGTGCTTCATAGGACAATACCTACAGTAGGATGGGGTAAGTTGATCTGGAGAAATACTACTAAGCCAAATGCTAGCTTCTTGAGTTGGTTAGCCATAAAAGATAGACTAATCATTATGTCTAGACTAAAATTCCTCCCTTCCTCTAAAAGATGTATACTTTGCAATCTTGATGGTGATGATAGGGACCATCTATTTTTCAGCTGTGAGTTTTCTAATAGAGTATAGAGGCAAGTTGCATCTCTATGTGCACTCAATAGTCATCACAGCAATTTGAATGACATTATCCAAGAGATATTATGAAACAATGCACCCAAACACGACAAGGATGTTTACATGGTAGCTTTTACAACATGAATTTAGGAGATCTGGCAGGAGAGGAATAACAAAAGATTTGCTAAAAGGGAAAGAACCATACTTGCCTTCACAGAAATCATCTATAATAATATTAGAGAACAATTGGTCATAAATCAGTTGGAGAATAAATGCAATGTGAGACTAGCTATTTCTTAGAGACTCTAACGAGAATCTAAGAATACACAGTACATAGAGCAGTATTTCCACAACCTAAGCTAGCCAATTATAACACGCACAACAGTTCTGAAGGAGTCTAAAGTTGAGTTCTTACCTTACGAAGCCCTCCTCCATAAGATGGTTATGTCAGATCCTCTAGGGGTGCTGAAGACTTGCAGGCAGGAGATGAGAGATAATAGTTAGAGTGCAAACACATAGGAAGATCCTTCGTGTTTCCTAAAAAGGGAAAGTAAGTGAAGACGAAAAGAGAAGAAAAAGTTACGAGGATCAAACTAGAAAGATCTTACCTCCATAACCACCTGGAGACACTAACGACGGAGACATTAAAGCCCTAATTAGGAAGCTTCTGGTGAAACATTGAAAAGGGGGTCTTTTACTTAACTCGTTCTAGAAGTTCCAAGAATACATTAGAAGGTGGATAGTACACAGTGACGTTTCTGTAGTCTACGATGTGTTTAGTTTTGTTGGTTTTTTAGGAAGAGATATGTATGGAGAAGACTCAATTTTTATTGAATAAAAGCTTGTCAATTTATACAGTCTTTCTTTAACTAAAAGTTAAAAATTAGATAACATCTAATCTAAATTAGCATAAAATAAAATCTACACTTAAAGAAAATATTCTAATACAACTTTGACTGTTTTAAAGTCACATGTTCAACACTTCTCCTTGACTTTGATATTGCAAACTTCAAGCATCTTTTTTTTCTTTTTCTTTTTCGTTTGTGTTGCTGTAATTTCGCTGTTAGGCTAGGCATGATGCTGCAAATAACTCCTCCTCCTCAAGTTGATTGTTTACAGCTTACTTGGCTTCTCTCACATTTTGTTGTGCTTTACATATCCTTTCAACATATCCTGGTTGTCCACACTTGTTGCATCTTACATATGGTCTCCACCAGCATTCTGGATGATTTGTTTTCTTGTAGTACGAACATGGTGAAAAACTCTGAGCATTGTTGTTATTAATCCTCTTTTTGTTGTATGACTTTATTATAAAAGTGCCTTCCACGATTCCTTTTTGCCTCATGATTCTCCTTTGTTCTTATGCCTGTAATGCACTTAACAATTATGCCAAACTAATTTTTGTCAAATCTTTTGAGTTTTCGAGTAATGAAATTGTAGCCTCAAATCTTTCTGAAATGGTTACTAAATTTTTTTGAACTATTATAGAATCATCAAAATTAGAACTAAGAAATCTTACGTTATTGGCAATGGCAATAAGCTTGTTAGAGTAATCCTGGATTGTTTCTAACTCCTTCATTTTTTGTATCTCAAATTCTCTGATCAAGTTGAGCATTTGCATTCCTTTGATTCTTTCATTCTCTCCATGTTCCTCTTTTAAGAAATCCCAAATTTCTTTGCTTGTCTTGAACATCATAATTCTGGAAAAATTGTTTGTGTGACTCCTAAAAACAAGCAAGTTTTTGCTTTAGACTTCCTCTGTTTCTTTTCTTTGTGGATTTTGATTTGGGTCACCGTTGGATTTGCAAGTAAGTCCAGAACGTCGTAGTCTTCATCTAGAGCTTCCCGCAAGTCATTTGCTTTAAGGAAGACCTCCATTCGAATAGCCCAACTTAGATAGTTTCTACCATCAAACACTGGCAGAGTAATGACAGTGAACGATAATTCTGAATCCATTGACTTGTGATTTTTGATTTGTTGTGTGGGAAAGCATAGAATGAGTTATGAGTTATAGGTTTGTAGGTTTAAAGGTCCCTTAAGATAAGATAACTCTGATACCAATTGTTTTTTTTTTAGGAAGAGATGTGTATAGAGAAGACCTTTAATTTTTATTGAATAGAAGTTTGTCAATTTATACAATCTTTCTCTATCTAAAATTTAAAAATTAGAGAACATCTAATCTAAATAAGCATAAAATAAATCTACACTTAAAGAAAATATTCTAATAACAAAGTTGACTATTTCAAAATCATATGTTCAACAGGTTTGTATTTTAATATCCTGGTAGTAAGATAATAGTTATACTAAACTCTTATTCTTTTTAATCCATTTTAATTTTTAAAAAACAAACCCAAACTCAGTTAATAGATTTCTGTACGAATTTTCCTAACATGCTTTTTTTTCTTCGAAAAATTTAATGAAAGAACCCTATACCCAGTTTGGTAAAACAAGAGACGCACGGCAGTTGCGACTTACGAGGGATTAGAGAGAGAGAAATGACAGAAGAAGCCGGCCTCGAGCCTTTGACAATAAGTCGCTGTCGATTACTTCAGCAAATGTTTACATTTGTATAATCCTGTAATGGCGGGGACTATAACAATAACAGTAGAAGATTAGTCATCTCAGTTCTACCGGTCAGTTGATGATATCAGGCTTCCACACCTACCTAAGATGATATCAGGATTCCATACCTACCTAAGTCACCAAATTCTAACAAAATAAAGGAAAAAGGCTTCATGTGCAATTCCCTAACTACTTGTATTAGGTAGTGTAATTTGGTAGTTCTGAAACATACAGAAAACATATGGGTGGTGTAAGAGAAGAATCTCCGCTACTTGGAAGCATTTCTTCATTGTTAGATGAGTCAGCCAAGCCTCTGAAAAGAACAGGTAATCTCTGTTTCCGACTCCTAGCATTTCATACGGATCATGGGGTATTATTCCGGTTGAATAATTGGTGGTTGCAGGTCTGTCTTTGTTAAATTGATGTTAGACTGGGGATGAAGTGATGCAGATTTAGCAATCCTATTCACATCGCATTCAGCTGTCGGTCTGAAGAAAAATGTTACCACTATACGATAACGTTTTGATTATCAGAGATTTTAATAAAAGCTAGTTATTTCATTGCAGGAACATTGTGGACTGCAGTATGTCATATAATAGCAGGAGTGATAGGGGCAGGTGTATTGTCCCTTGCATGGAGTGTGGCCCAGCTTGGTTGGGTTTTTGGTCCTCTGGCAATAATAGTCTTTGCAGCTGTTACCATTGCCTCTACTTCCCTACTCTGTGACTTGTATAGATACCCAGATCCTGAGAATGGTCCTGGCAGAGTCCGCAGTTTGACGGGTGCTGTAAAATTGTATTTGGGTATGCGAGTCCAACCTTATACCATAAACGCCTAATTTGCCTATGTGTATATGTTCATATTTTATTAGGATCAGAGATTATGAGTTAATGCTTGAAATAAACTTAATGAGCAGGAGAAAGACACCAAGTGTTGTGTGGGGTCTTCGCACAGGAGAGCTTTTACGGGGGTGGAATTGCGTATACCATCACGGCTGCCAACAGCATAAGGTGCAACATTTCTTTATCCAGTTTTTCTAACATTCCTACAAACTCAGCTTCATCAACATCCATAAAGAATAATCCTAACACACTTTTAAAATTAAAAAAAAAATCATGTTTTGAATAAATCAGCAACTGATACTTTAATTTGAAATCTCCTTGTGCCATCAACTCTCTCATAAATAAGGTCATCTGCCAATATATGCTTGAACAATTGTGAAGAACTGAGATTTTGATAGACTAATTCTCACAGTAGAAGACTGTAGATTGCTCTTCCACTCACTTCATATCACTCAAAATTCTCCTTGAACAAATTGTGGTGCTTGTTAGTGATATATTCAACTTCTTAGTATCGTAAGGCAATGGACGGTTGCCTTTTTGAACTCCATTATATGACCCCCTAACCCAATACGAAAGCATACTCATTTGTATTTGACAAGTGGAAGCACATTTGACAAAGGGATCAGCTAGCCACACATAATCCACCCATTCTGTCTAGAAATGTTCCAACTATTGGTTAGCCCATCGTCTAATTGATGGTCTAACGACTACAATCACCTATTTTATAACTTTTTGATACTTTGAGCATCTAACCTATAGAAACTCTTAGGCTAACGTACGAATGACTTTATTCTTTTTTGGTTCTTGTCTTCTTGACTTAAATTGGCGTTTAATCTCTCTTGAATTGCATGTATGTTCCACTTTGATTATATTCATCTTTTGATTGCTTAATCAATTCAATTAGCTCCTTTATTCACTTAGTCCTTCCATTGAATTTGATTATTCATATATTGTTTTATTTCATTATAATAAAGCTAACAAAAGTAAATTTATTAAGACTAAGCAATATATTTTGTTATTACCAAGATCATGTGTTAAGAACTCACTTGATCCAACAGTGTTCTTTTTATCCTCAATGGAACACGTTCAGTCACAATTAAAAAATCCACTTAACAAAAACTTGTCATTTTTTGAGTAAAGAGCCACAAGAACTTGTTCATTTGAGATAACAAAAATTGCATTTTATAGCTCTAAATTGAAGTTTGATAAAGATTTTGCATAAACCATGACAACAAACTTAATGTATGTAAACTTCTGTAAAGATTGCACCAGTATTTTCCTTATTGTCATCAAGCTTAAACTTTAAATTTGTACCCAAAGGCAAGTTTGTAGGACTAGAATTTGAGAGTTTAGACCTTACATGATCATTAACACTAAATCAGTCATCACAAATCGCTCATTCTTTTTAGCTTTTCTAGCAAAGTAGTATTATATAAATGAGATCATTATCATATAAACATAAAATCATTATCCCATATGTTCCTTTGATCTTAACGTAAAGCGTGGATTCACTATGACTTTTTGTAAAAGTTGAGTTGCAAAAAATCTATGGTACTTTCTTTAGTCTATAAAGTCCTTTTAGATGATACGCCTTTTTCACCAAGCCCACAATCTCGTATCTTTGTGTTTATTAGACATATACTTGATAATCTATGTCGCTTCTTTTAAACGGTTCATCTTTTTCTCCGAGCCTACAATTTCATATCATCGTGTCTATTACACATATGCTTGATAATATAAAAAATTATTGAAGCAAGATGATGCTATAACAAACTAATGAGTAGCCCTTTATATTGTGCAATAATAACCAGAACAGACAAATAGCATTAAATTGGGCTAAAATTACATTTGAAATCTTAAAGTTTATAATAGAATACAAAACAAATTTTTAATATTTTGAAGCATTTAAATTGAATTTTAATGTTTTTATAAGTATATATATATATATATATATTAAATATTACGACATAATATTATTTTTTTATTTTTTCCAGAAAGTTGGCCTACTATCTTATGATAAGCAAGTCTCAGTCTCACTTTTAGAAATCTATAAAAGTAAGTTCCACCTTACCTTATAGGTGTAGCTCATAGTAAAAACTATATAAAAATGGATCCCACGATTGGAATTTACTTTCTAGTTAATTTTAAAAAATCAATTACTTGGAGCTTACTTTTTATTTAAAAATATATAAATAATTTCACACGATGTTGATGTGGCATAGAAGTTAACTATCTTAAAATTTCATCTATTTAAGATATGTTTTGAAAGCATTAAAGTTTAAGCATTAAAGGATCAAGTTATATTTTTGCTAAAAATTTTAAGGCTTAAAATGTACTTTTGGCCGATTAAATTAAGATGCAGATGTAAAAGTTTCATTGAACTTAATGCCTTGATGTTGCATATAGTCTCAAGATACCAATCTTGCCTTATGTTTTTGAATTGAGTCACTTAGTTTTACTTGATTTTCCAAATTTATTTCAATCCAACTTCTTTTCCTTCTGGCAGATCTGTGAGCTCCTTAATGACTTCAACTTGCAAGTCTTGATGTTGCATGTGTAGGCCACAGCATTATGTTGCATCAATCCTACCAACTGATTTTTAAAATAAATTATTATTTTTATTTATTGGTGGGGTCTACTATGACCTACGAATACAAAGATCTTTATATGTAAATTACAATTTTGGCCTAGAAATATTCTTAGCCTTAGCCATTGCAATCTATCCACAACTTTTCTTTTGATTCATCACTCTCAAGTACAAACATATCAAAATATCAACATCAAACTTTGCAAATTGGAATCTGAAAGGCGATCCTACAACTTTACTGTGCCGTTTCCTTGTCATAGACGAATGCTTCCACCACCCAAAACTAGCTTTTGAGTGACTCCTCATTACACCATTGTTAATGTGTTTCGCGAAGGTAATCAATGTGCAAATTTTTTAGTTCGTCTAAGTTGGGGATGCCCACATTCAGAGAGCGTTTGGAGTACACTCCCACCTGATCTTTATCACTATCTACGCGCTGATGCGCAAGATGTAACGTTTACTCATTAATATTTTAGTTTTTCCGTCTACTGTAACCAAAAAAAAAAAGTTAATTTAAGAGGTTTCCATTTCCAGTCACATGGTTATTACAGCCAGTAACTACGAACCAGACCACCTGTGCACATTCTGTTGCAAAGCAATAAAGCAAGCAGGGAACAAAGTTTCATCATCATCTCCTTTTTCTTCAGCAGCTAACTTAGCTTGTTTCTTCCTCTTTTTCAGCCGACAATATCTCGTATGGAGAGCGATTATTCTGTGTATTGTTGTTGTTCTTCTTTGGAATTGTCACGCGTTGTTAATTTTGCTTAGAACAATAGCGTGGTGGTCGGAAGGTAAATGTTCAGTTTGATTAGTAAACCACCGTAGCTTCATATTTCCAGTGTAGAAGCACGCGAGAATATTTCTGGATCAGCCAATAGCCATGGAAAGAAAAAAAAAAGACACAAACTTGTAAAAGTAAAGGGCTTAAAGGATAGGAAAATCTTACTGGGTTTGATTGGCGTGATCTCAAGGACCATTGAAGGGAATGCGCTAGTGATATCAGGCTCAAAAGCTGGGACGATAATGATTCGTCAATGGAACTGCTAGTGCAACCATATCTACATCTTCTTGTGAAAGGTCGATGCCTCGCCCAAAAAGAAAAAGAACTAGAAACAAAATTAGGTCGTAGACAATGTATCGACCTGCCCTGTGACTCTAACTTAAAGAAGTTCATGGATATGGACGTGCCAATATGCAAGAGAAAGCTATTAACTTTCGGTATGTTACACCATGAATTTCCAGGGCCAGAGCGATTGGAACCATTTGTCCGTCCAAACTGCATGCTTATAAAGTTATTAGCATCTAACTTTTGAGCGAGAATGGGAGAATCTTGGTCACATTATTATGGAATTGACTGAAAGTAAGAGGGAAAAAAAAAATCAACCCAAGTTACCATAGATTGAAGGTCGTGTTTGTGATGGAACAGGTACCGGCCTTTTTCCATGTGTTTGTGTTATTGGACGAATGAGGGCTATCATGAACAAGGAATGGACAGCAGATTCCTGTTTTTTTTTACATCGTTCAAAGGTCCACCTTTATTGTCCTATACAACTAAAGCCTCGATACTGTATATCCACTTTAAAGAGGTAAGGACAAAGCGATATGATAAAGTGACGGAGGATGGATTAGGCCATATCTTCGTAGTATTAAGCTCAAGTAATTATGAATTCTCTGATTAATCTTATCTCAAGTGTTTAGATAGTTCTTTTAAGTGCGTGAAGGGAAGAGAGCAACTATATATATATAGAGAGAGCTAGATGGGGTCTGCATGAAAATAATCCCTTGTATAACTTGTATATCAAAATTCTATAGCCATTGCGAAGTTGTTGGCCAGGAGTGCAGGGGAATTTTGAATAAGTGATAGGGATGGGATAGATATGAATCATACCCATTTAACTCGTTGCTGTCAGAAGGCAAATTAAACTTCTTTGATCAAGAATCATGGCAGTAGAACATCCTAATGAGCTAGCAGATGGTCGATATGATGATGATGGGCACCCATCAAGAACTGGTTAGACTATTATTTTGAGTTTTTCTTTTTCCTTTGAATCCAAGCTTAAATTTATTGTCTGTGTGAACTTAGGAACACTGTGGAGTTCCGTAGCTCATATTATAACAGCAGTTATTGGATCTGGAGTTCTATCCTTAGCTTGGAGTACATCGCAGCTAGGATGGATAGCAGGGCCTGCCTCTTTGCTTTGCTTTGCGATTGTCACCTACATTTCTGCATTTCTTCTTTCCGATTGCTATAGGTCACCTCACCCTGTTACCGGGACTCGAAACTACTCTTACATCAATGCTGTTCGCGTGAATCTTGGTAGTTTAACGCTGTACCCTTTTGACTTTAGAACTGTGTTAGGAAAAATGCTTCTTACATAGGTATTGGTATTCCTAATTTGGTATAGTGATAGTTCAGGTAGAAAACAGAAGTGGATGTGTGGTTTGCTACAATATGTAAGCTTGTTTGGAACAGCTGTTGCGTATGTTATTACTACTGCAACCAGCCTGAGGTATCACTTGAGATTACTACTATCCAATATATGGCATGCATTATATAGCTGCTCCGTCGCTTGATATCAAATACAATTTGTGCAAAAGAATTTAAAAGCTGATTTGCATATCCTATCACTTGAATTAACGCAGAGCCATTCAAAAATCAAACTGCTATCACAGAGAAGGGCACAAAGCTGCGTGCACATATGAGGATAGTTTCTATATGCTGCTATTTGGAGCTGTACAGATAGTAATGTCTCAGATACCAGATTTTCATAACATGGCATGGCTCTCATTACTTGCAGCAATCATGTCCTTTACCTACTCTTTTATAGGACTGGGACTTGGCTTTGCCACAGTTATAGGTACCAGTCCCCTAATTGACAATTATTTATTTATTTTTATGTTGATTATATCATTCCTAAATCCTACTTTGTCAGAAATGCGAGATTTTTCAGATATAATGGTTACCAACTTATCATTAACTCACCAAGTCCTATATAAAGGTTAATAGATCTTCGCGTGTATGCAACTAAAATTACTTCTAATTTGTCAAATGGCAGAAAATGGGAAGATCAAAGGGGGTATCAGCGGAGTGCCAGCTGCCAACACAGCTGACAAACTATTTTTGGTCTTTGAAGCACTATCTGACATCGCTTTTGCGTATCCATACTCGCTTATTCTTCTTGAGATACAGGTTTGGCTTCAACTTTCTTAAATTTTACACAGTTTTAGCTGGTACTGAAAGAATTATTTCAAATTCTAAGAGCTGAACTGAATTGAGGATATTGTTACTGAAGGATACCTTAAAGTCGCATCCACCGGAAAACAAGATCATGAAGAAAGCCTCGATGATTGCAATATTTGTTACAACTTTCTTTTACCTCTGCTGTGGATGCTTCGGATATGCAGCTTTTGGCAACAGTACGCCTGGGAATCTACTTACAGGTTTTGGGTTCTATGAACCCTTCTGGCTAATTGATTTTGCAAATGCTTGCATTGCTCTTCATTTGGTGGGAGGATATCAGGTATTGTTATTAAGAACCCTTTGAACTCTTTTTCTTTTGACGCAACAGAAACTGATAGTATCAGATTAGTTTCATGGATAACTATTATACGTGTTGGCCTTGGAAGTCTTGCCTTGTGATTTTTTGTTTACCTGTCAGATATATAGCCAGCCAGTGTTTGCATTTGCGGAAGGTTGGTTCTGCAGGAAGTTCCCAAACAGCAGCTTTGTGAATAAGTTTTACAGCCTCAAAATCCCATTGCTTCCACCTCTTCAAATTAATATGTTGAGGCTATGTTTTAGAACAACATATGTAGCATCAACCACTGGTATTGCTATGGTGTTCCCATACTTCAACCAAGTTCTAGGGGTGCTGGGAGCCCTGAATTTCTGGCCTTTGGCCATATATTTTCCTGTGGAGATGTACTTTGTGCAGAAGAAAGTAGCGCCTTGGACCAAAAAGTGGATTGTGCTTAGGACATTTAGCTTTGTGTGCTTGCTTGTAACAATTGTGGGACTAATCGGATCTATTCAAGGTCTCGTAAGTGCCAAAATAGGCTGAAATTTTTGAATTTTCAAGTTTTAATATTATGTAATACCGTACTTTAAAATCCTACTTTGTTCCGTATTCAACATAGTCCTGATGTGTCAACAGTAGATTATCACAAGTTGCCGACATTTCTTGTTCTGTTATGTTTTGTCCTAATGTCTCTTTGTCTCATAATCCTCTTAGTTTTTTACACGTAGAACCATAAAAGCTCCTAACACCGCATCTACACAGATAACATACTTTCCTTATCATTAAATTGAACAAACAATTTTAACAAATCAAATTATCGCATCAGTTGGTAAAGTAGAGACATGATTTCAGATCTTCTGTCTAATATTATGGTGTTTTATTGTGTTCAATAAATTTTAGCCATTTATTTATGTGGGTTCCATGTAGGTTTCACGTAGACTCTACGTGGGTTTCGTAAAATAAATGGCTGAGATTTCATGAGACAGAATAAGACAGAGTAATATTGAACAGAAAATCTTATCCCTAGAGACATGGACTAAAAAGTCTTGCATTCAAATCACCATATTTATAATCTTTCGATCGAAGCCTGTTTTATAGAGTTTGCTTGCTATGAAATATTCAATTTGTGTGATTAGTAAGTTATTAAGTCAATTCGAAAATTTATTTAATACGTACTTAAAATGAAAAGAATTAATCAAATTATCTATGTCCACAAAAATATAATAATAATAATTATTATTATTAAAAACTACAGTATCTAGAATTGTCACCAGAAAAAAAGCAGCTCACTAACAAAGTATGTGATCCAGGTGTCCACCGCCCAAACCACTTAACCATGTTCTTGAATATTTAAGAGAAAGAAAAGAAGATGTGACCAACCAACTCCCACCGTCCGAGTTTGACACGAAGGCTTTTCCAAGGAAAAAGCGTACACAACTCAAATAGCAGCCAAGCATTAATATAATCCACGTGATTGTTTTGTGGAATATATCAGCAGCGTGCGACAAAGAGCTACCGTGCGTTCTTGCAGGAAAACAATGCTGGAAAAAACAGGACAACTAGAGGCACAATTGTTGCCGGCATATGCGGCGGAGACTACTCTCAAGAGAACTGGTTAGGCTCTTTCATTCTTTTTCTCTGCACTTCTTTAAATTTTCGATTCATATTTGGTGTCCTTTAAATCTTTTGCGGTATTGACTGATACTGGAAAGAGATCAAGAGTTATCGTAGATACGATCGTGCAACGGAAGGTCAACCAGAACAAAAGTAGTTCTCGGTTACAAGCCGTTCTCTGTGCTTTCGTTTTTTCCCTAACAGCAAGGAATCAGGAATTAGGATATGTAGATTCTAGTGCGGGTGGAAAATGAAAATGATTTGATTTTTCTCAGAATTTAAACTTCTCTTCTACAATTATATTGACTAAAATGGCTTGATTTCTGTGAAGGCACCTTATGGACTGCCGTGGCACACATAATAACAGCAGTGATAGGGTCAGGAGTCCTATCACTAGCTTGGAGCATGGCTCAGTTAGGGTGGATTGCAGGTCCTTTGGTCATGTTCGTTTTTGCTGCGATTACACTTCTCTCCACTTACCTTCTCTCCGATTGCTATCGATCCCCAGATCCTGAATGTGGTCCTAGAAGACATACCTCTTACCATGAGGCTGTTGACGTGAGTTTAGGTAAGCTTCAAGTTCAATGGTGAAAGGTGGTTGGAATTGGGTAGAATTCTCATGCCCAAGTCATCTCATTTACCCTCTGAACTTGAATCACAAATCCTTATTCTATAAAATTATTGTAAAATCAGCATTTACAAATGCCTCTTCAGTCTACCAAACTAAATATTGGAATTTGAATAAAATAGAATCTAGATAAATTAAACTGGGATTTTAAGTTTCCAACTTTCAACCTGAGTACAGAGAATAACAATTGGTAGTGGGTTTCTTTCACGTTGATTAGATATAAGAAAACTATTCCTGAGAAGAAACCTCCACTTAGCCACCTTCATCTTATCTTTGGTTACGAAGAGAATGCGTTTAGGGTGTTCTTCCAAATGTTGTTGGGACTGGTAGTGGTATAAACACAATTAAGAAATTCATTTGAATGTTAGAACAACAATAACTGGATGGTGCCAGATATACCTGCACGTATTAGACTGAATCAAGTACTATCTCAAAACTTTTAAGCCGTTAGCTACTGAGTTGCTATTCCAGTTATACTCAAGTACCTGTCTGTCTAAACAGACCAAGCAGATGCAGTTAAGAGTGAAACGTGCTTTGAATTTTAAGGTCTTAACATTTTGATGAAGAAATTGAGATGGTGATTTACGTGAATCCAGGGAAAAAGAATGCTTGGCTGTGTAACTTCTTTGTACAAGTAAGCTTATGTGGGAATGGAATTGCCTATACAATTACTTCTGCTATCAGTTTGAGGTATCATGTTAAGCTAATCTATCCAAATTCTAATTATTTGAATTCATAGGGGTTTGGTGTTTACATCTTCATCAACTTCATTTTCCCTTGTTTTGTTTCTGAAGGGCAATCCAGAAATCAAACTGTTACCACAGAGAAGGGCATGAGGCTGCATGCGAATACGGAGACACTTCATATATGCTAATGTTTGGACTTGTTCAGATAATACTATCTCAGATACCAAATTTCCATAACATACAATGGCTATCAATTGTTGCTGCAATCATGTCTTTCTCCTATGCCTCCATAGGTTTTGCACTTGGTTTAGCTAAAGTAGTAGGTATAATCAGATTTTTATGTGTTAATAGAAATTCTTATTTGATACACGATCAATTATGGTACATTGAATATGCAGAAAATGGATATGTTCAAGGCAGCATTACAGGAGTCTCAGCGTCAACTGCAGTAGATAAAGTATGGAAGGTATTACAAGCAGTCGGAGACATTGAGTTTGCGTTTCCATATTCCCTTATACTCATCGAGATACAGGTGTGATGTCTGATCGATTCTTGATATATAAGAAGCTACCATTGATATGATACACAAATTTGCAACCATTTAAAGACTGATATTGATTAATCTGCAAAAAAATGAAGGACACTTTAAGATCCCCTCCACCTGAAAGTGAAACCATGAAGAAGGCTTCTACAATATCTATCTTTATTACAACATTCTTCTATCTTTGTTGTGGAGGCTTTGGTTACGCAGCTTTCGGAGAAGACACTCCAGGAAACCTCTTGACAGGGTTTGGCTTTTACGAGCCATACTGGCTTGTTGACTTGGCTAATGCATGCGTTGTCCTTCATTTGATTGGTGGCTATCAGGTATAGCTATCTGTGCTTAAGCTACGCGATCATAAAAGCTTAATTTTGGGCAGCAAAAAGTGACTGCAGAGTGCAGAATGTAGAGTTTAGTTGCTTGTAGTTTTGAAACTGACATTTGATCATGTTAGGTATACTGCCAGCCACTATTTGCAAGTGCAGAGAAGTGGCTTGCTATGAAATGCCCCAGCAACTGGTTTATTCACAACAATTACACTCTCAAACTACCCGCCGTTGAGTTAAATCCGCTTAGGCTGTGTTTCCGAACAGTGTTCGTGATGTTTACAACAGGAATCGCGATAGCATTTCCCTACTTCAATCAGGTCCTCGGTGTATTAGGAGCTGTGAACTTTTGGCCCTTAACCGTATACTTTCCAGTGGAGATGTATTTCAAGCAAAGAAAGATAGAATCTTGGACGCCGCTGTGGATTGTGCTTCGAAGCTTCACCATTTTGTGCTTCTGCGTAACCCTGTGTACATTGACAGCATCCATAGAAGGGCTTATAAGTGCAAGATTAAGCTGATGCAATGAGGGGACTTGGAAACCCAGATTTCTCTGTTACTGAATCCAAAGAGGGAAAACTGGACTGCAACATCGTAGAGCTAGTCCAAGAAACATTGTACAGAATAAAGTATAAATATGGTAGATTAATTACAGGCAAGGATCTCTGAGTTTTTATTAGAGAAGGTTGGGAAGAACAAGTAAAGAAAGAAAGTACTTGTTAGAAACTAAACTTAGTTTCCTACATGCATCTAGATTATGAGTTGAGGTATTTGAACTCCTCTGGACAGCTTCATTGAAGCTGGCAATTATAGTCAGTTTGTACTGACCTACTTTATAAATATTGCTATTTGGCCATTGTGCAAGAATCAAAAAGAAAAGGGAGTGAAAAAAAGAAGTAAAAGTTTGTAAGGTGTTTAACGGCTTGTGTAAACAAGTTTATTTTTGGGAATTTACTTCTCAACATCTGGTATTAAAACTCGGTGAAAGTGCTTAAGCCCATTCCCCCATGGTTTTGTCTTCTTCTCCTGTACCTTCTCCTTCTTGTCTTCCTTTAGCCCGATCCTCTCCTAAAAAAACCCCTCTTTTGACCCTTTCGTCAAATCCTACTGATGAGAACTTGGACCCAAATCGCCTCAATATCCAACCGGTTAAGATGCCCCTAAGCTCGCACCAGTCGGTTCAAACTGACCGAGTGCCTATGTTACCCAACCCCGACCAAGGCCGATCGTCTCTTGGAGCTCTTCCTAGGATCTAGAAATCCGTCGTTGCCGATGCCGTGGAGGAAGCCTCTAGTGTCAAGGATTTGGCTTTTTACCCTCAGGAGCTCAAGACAAAATTTTCGTCATCCTACCGCTTGAACTAGCCCAGAAGCTTCGACATGCTCTAATCGGTTTTTTCATGGGAAAGCGTCCTGCCTTCCTAGTAGTTCAGCGATCCTTGTCTAAGGCATGGTTGGCATGTGGATTAACTGAGATCTTAGTGACCAGTTCAAACAAGTTTCTATTCAAATTTGACTCTGAATATGGATTGAATGAAGTGTTGGGAAAGGGGCAATGGCACGTTTAAGGCAAACCCCTATTCTTGAGAAAATGGAGCTTAAATGTGGGAGAGCAAGAGAATGTGAGATACGCTCCTGTCTGAGTTCGATTTCACAATATTCCCTACGAGTACTGGAACACTAAGGGTCTGGGTAGGATTGTCAATGCAGTGGGACGCCCTTTATTGATGGATTCTCACATAGCTAAGATGTCCAGAATCCTATTTGCTAGATTGTGTGTATAATTGGATCTGGAAAAGAAATGGCCTTCCTCCTTTCAATTGGCAACCTATGATGATGAGGGCAAGATGTCTTTCAAAGAAATTGCTATAGAATATGAATGGCAACCTGAGAAGGTAGCTCAGAAACAGGAATGGCATCCAACTGGTCGCATTTTTGAAACTGGGTTACAAGCTGAACTGGAGAAGGACAGTAATCCTCTACCATCTTGTGGACTCCACCCGCAAGACAATGACCTGAAATCAGGCCCTATAAAGACCCAAGCTAGTCCTGAGGGAATGAAGTTGGATAATCCAATCGAGCAGCCGAAAGGCAAGGAAGTGCAACAGAACCAGGATGCCCCTTCAGTCAATCTTGAAGATGCTCCCTAGGCTGGTATGTGTGAATCAGGTAACTCTATTGCTTCTCCTATCTCTAATGTGGCTCCTGATATTTCTAGTGTAGCTCAGAGCTCGAGTTTAATGGTAGGGACAGAGGAGGACTTTACCATTAGGAGAGGTAGGGATCTAGAAGGAAACAATCCAAATAAGTGATGTCTTTTGTCTTCTGCTATGGATTTAGGGTTCTGGAATATTAGAGGTCTTAATCACAATAAAAAACAGCTAGCTGTGAAATCTTTCCTTAAGATGATTTCTATTTCTTTCACGTGTCTAATAGAATCTAGGATTAAATCTCCTTCTCTTTTGAATTCTATCTGCTCTTCTATGTTCCCTAGATGGCTCTTTTATAGTAACCTAGGCCAAGCTACTTATGCCAGGTTAGTTGTTCTCTGAAATCTTGACCGTTTTGTTTGCACTCCTATTCAGTCCACTAACCAATTGATTCATTTGGAAGTGTTTCCAGTGAATTGTGCTTCTGGTTTTTTTGTTACTTGTGTTTATGACTCAACCAACCTCAATCATAGGAAACTTCTTTGGGATAACATTTCTACCATCAAACCCTCTGTTGGAAACCCCCTTGGTTATTGGTAGGTGATTTTAACACAATTCTTTTCCCTCACGAGGCAGATCCTTTTAGCTCAACTGCTATTAGTGGCATGAGAGATTTTAGGGTTTGTGTGAAGGACTGTGAAGTGTTTGACCTTAACTCTTGTGGACAAACTTTCACTTGGTCCAACAAGCAATCTGGTGATCTCCATATAGCTAGAAAACTAGATAGAGCCCTCATTAACTCGAAATGGAGCTCCCAATTTCTCAGATCCTATGGTGAGATACTCAATCCAAATATTTAGTGTGCTTTCAAAATAGACTTGGAAAAAACTTATGATTCTATTCATTGGGATTTTCTCCTCATGGTTCTCCATGCTATAGGACTCCCTCCCATGTTTATTAGATGGATTGCAGAGTGTATAACCACACTTTCCTACTCTTTACTTGTTAATGGGTCCCTTATAAATTTTTTCTGTAGGAAATCTGGTTTACGACATAGAGATCCCCTTTCTCCTTACCTGTTCATTATCTGTATGGAGGTCCTCTCTAGGAGTTTGAATGATTCAATTGCTGGGGCTCCTAATTTTACTTTTCATTAGAGATGCAAAACCCTCAAACTCTCCCATGTTTTGTTTGCTGATGACTTGTTACTGTTTTGCCATACTGATATAGCCTCTGTTAATGTCTTGCTTGGTTGCCTGAACACTTTCTCTAATTTCTCTGGCCTGGACATGAACCTGAATAAGAGTCAATTCTTCTTATCTTTTGATATGAATCATTAGGCTAATCAATTGGAAACTCTTTCGGGCCTGAAAAAAGGTCACTTCCCTATGAAATACCTAAGTGTTCTTCTTTTAATAGGTAGTTTGACTATAAGGGACTGTATCTCCTTGTTGGATAAAATAGATTCCAGAGTTAACAAATGGACAAATAAGAATTTATCCTATGCTGGTAGGCTCCAGTTGGTCATCTCTGTCCTGTCTACCTTCCAAGTCTACTGAGCTAGCCATTTCATTCTTCCTGCTTCCATTACTAAAGACATTAAGTCTAAACTTAGGAACTTCTTGTGGTCTGGGAAGGTTGAGTCAAAAAATCATGCCAAGGTTAAATGGTCTGATCTTTGTAGATCTAAAAAGGAGGGTGGACTGGGTATCAAACACCTTTCCACTTGGAATAATGTCTTGTTAGGAAAAAGGATCTGGATCCTCTTCACTGATAGGGAAGCTTTGTGGGTCAAATGGATTCACACGATAATTCTTAGAAGAAATAATTTCTAGAGTGCTCAACCTACTTATAATAGGTCTTGGAGTTGGAGGAAAATAATTCAGGTCAGGAATATTCTAGGGAACCACTTTAGATTTAGGATAGGGAATGATGTCACCACTTTCTTATGGCAGGACCCGTGGCATCATCGAGGCATCCTGAAGTGGTTCTTATTGCTAGGGCTCCTAATTTTACTTTTCATTAGAGATGCAAAACCCTCAAACTCTCCCATGTTTTGTTTGCTGATGACTTGTTACTGTTTTGCCATACTGATATAGCCTCTGTTAATGTCTTGCTTGGTTGCCTGAACACTTTCTCTAATTTCTCTGGCCTGGACATGAACCTGAATAAGAGTCAATTCTTCTTATCTTTTGATATGAATCATTAGGCTAATCAATTGGAAACTCTTTCGGGCCTGAAAAAAGGTCACTTCCCTATGAAATACCTAAGTGTTCTTCTTTTAATAGGTAGTTTGACTATAAGGGACTGTATCTCCTTGTTGGATAAAATAGATTCCAGAGTTAACAAATGGACAAATAAGAATTTATCCTATGCTGGTAGGC
>JAOTIZ010000005.1:19952808-19964716 GCA_027123425.1 Erythroxylum panamense | reverse complement strand
AGATTGTTGCATTTCTTTTGAACTGTTATGGCATGAAGCCCCCGGGTTTTGGGGTGTTTATGATTTATGATTTTGTGAATGAATTGCATGTGCGAATCGATTGTATGGATGTTGGGATCGGGTCTGCCGGTTCGGGTCGCCCGTCGCGGGCGCAGCTCGAGGGGCCACCTCGGGATTTGGGATCCGGGACCCGGGTCCAACAGTTACCCAACCTTGACCAAGGCCGACCGTCTCTTGGAGTTCTTCCCAGGACCTGGAAATCTGTCATTGCCGATGGAGTGGAGGAAGCCTTTAGTGTCAAGGATTTTCCTTTATACCCTTTGGTGTTCAAGGAAGACAAAATTTTCTTCATTTCACCGCCTGAACTAGCCCAGCAAGGAGCTCAGAAACTTTGGCATGCTCTAATCAATTTCTCATGGGTAAGTGTCCTGCTTTCCCAGTAGTTCAGTGATCCTTGTCTAAGGCATAGTTGGCATGTGGATTAACTGAGATCTTAGTGACTAGTTCAAACAAGTTTCTTTTAAAATTTGACTCTGAATGTGGATTGAATGAAGTGTTGGAAAAGGGGCCATGGCACATTCAAGGCAAACCCTTGTTCTTCAGAAAATGGAGCTTAAACGTGGGAGAGCAGGAGAATGTGAGATACGTTCCTGTTTGGGTTCGATTTCACAATATTACCTACGAGTACTGGAACACTGAGGGTCTGGGTAGGATTGCCAGTACAGTGGGACGCCCTCTATTGATGGATTCTCACATAGCTAAGATGTCCAGAATCCTATTTGCTAGATTGTGTGTAGAATTGGATCTGGAAAAGAAATGGCCTTCCTCTTTTCAGTTGGCAACCTATGATGATAAAGTCAAGATGTCTTTTAAAGAAATTGCCATAACATATGAATGGCAACCTGAGAAGGCAGCTCAAAAACAGGAATGACATCCAACTGGTCGCATTTTCGAAATTGGGTTACAACCTGAACTGGAGAAGGATAGTAATCCTCTACCATCTTGTGGACTCCACCAGTAAGACAATGACCTAAAATCAAGCTCTACAAAGACCCAAGCCAGTCCTGAGGGAATGAAGTTGGATACTCCAATTGAGCAGCCTAAAGGCAAGGAAGTGCAACAGAACTAGGATGCCCCATCAGTCAATCTTGAAGATGCTCCCTGTCCTAGTATGTGTAAATTAGATAACTCTATTGCTTTTCCTATCTCTAATGTGGTTCATGATATTTCTATTGTAGCTTAGAGCTCGGGTTTAATGGTAGGGATAGAGGGAGATTTTACCATTAAGAGAGGTCGAAAATCTACAAGGAAACAATCCAAACAAGTGTTGTCTTTTGTCTTTTGCTATGGATTTAGGGTTCTAGAATATTAAAGTTCTTAATCACAATAAAAGACAGCTAGCTGTGAAATCTTTCCTTAAGATGATTGTTGTTTCTTTTGTGTGTCTAATAGAATCTAGGATTAAATCTCTTCCCCTTTTGAATTCTATCTGCTCTTCTATGCTCCCTAGATGGCTCTTTTGTAGTAACCTAGGCCAAGCTACTTATGCTAGGTTAGTTGTTCTCTAGAATCCTGACTGTTTTGTTTGCACTCTTATTCAGTTCATCGACCAATTCATTCATTTGGAAATGTCTCCAGTGAATTGTGCTTTTGTTTTTTTATTACTTGTGCTTATGGCTCAACCAACCTCAATCAACCTCAATCATAGGAAACTTCTTTGGGATAACCTTTCTACCATCAAACCCTCTATTGGAAACCACCCTTGGTTATTAGTAGGTGATTTTAACACAATTCTTTTCCCTCATGAGGTAGATCCTCTTAACTCAACTGCTATTAGTGGCATGAGAGATTTTAGGGTTTGTGTGGAGGACTGTGAAGTGTTTGACCTTAACTCTTATGGGCTAACTTTGACTTGGTCCAATAAGCAATCTGGTGATCTCCATATAACTAATAAACTAGATAGAGCCCTTATTAACTCGAAATGGAGCTCCTAAATTCCCAGATCCTATAGTGAGATCCTTAATCCAAATATTTCTGATCACTCTCCAATAGTGATAAGGACCTCTACTACCCTTCAGAGGAGACATTCTCCTTTCAGATTTTCCAACTTCTTAGTCTCTCAACCTAACTTCCTTCAAATCATAGAAGAGGCTTGGAATTCTCATATACGAGGGACTCCTATGTTCTGTTTTATGACAAAACTCAAACGAATCAAAGCTGCCCTCAAATCCCTTAATTCAGTCTAGGTAGGAGATTTAAATCAAATAATTGAGACTTGTCAAGCCAATTTGAATTCCATCTAAGATCAAATGAGGCTTTTGCCTAATTCAACTCAGTTTGTTTCTGAAGAGCAAGAGGCTATGACAAACCTATTTAATGCCTTAACTGACTAAGAATCCTTCTACAAACAAGCTTCCTGCATTAAATGGCTTCGGGAGGGGGATAGAAATACAAAGTTTTTTCACAATTCCATCTTGTTTAATAGGAACTGAAACTCAATCCACTCTCTTTTTGGTAAACAATGTCCAAAGGATCACTGCCCTAGAAGCTATTCAAGAAACTTTTCTGACTTTTTTCCAAGACTCTTTAGGTAAAAGACAGACCTAGCACTTGAAAAGGATTATGTGACTCCTCTTTTCTCTCACCCTCTTCCTGAGCCCCTTAGAAATACTCTTATAGCTGAAGTTACTTCTCGGGAGATTAAGGAAGTCCTCTTTTCCTTCAATACCATCAAGGCCCCTAGTCTGGATGGGTTTAAAGGTTTCTTTTTTAAACATACCTGCCCTATTGTGGGTAATGAGATCACTAGGGCAATTCAAGACTTTTTCCAACATGGGAAGCTCCTCAAAGAGCTTAACTCTACCTTTATCTCTGTTTCCAAAAAAGAGCCAACCTTCCATAGTTTTCGACTACAGACCTATTTCTTGTTGCAACCTGCTTTATAAGTTGATCACAAAAATCTTGGCTAATAGACTCAGACAGATTTTGTCCCTCATCATTTGTCCAAACCAAAGTGCTTTCATCCCTAATCATCGTATAGGGGACAACATCCTCTTAGCACAAGAAATCTTCAAAAACTATTATCTTTCCAATAACCATAAAAGGTGTGCTTTCAAAATAGACTTGGAAAAAGCTTATGATTCTAATCAATAGGGTTTTCTCCTCACGGTTCTCCATTCTATAAGACTCCCTCACATATTTATTAGATGGATTGCAGAGTGTATAACCACTACTCTATACTTGTTAATATACTTGTTAATGGGTCCTCTACAAATTGTTTCTGTGGGAAATCTAGTTTACGACAGGAAGATCCCCTTTCTCCTTACCTATTCATTATCTGTATGGAGGTCCTCTTTAGGAGTCTGAATGATTCAATTGCTAAGGCTCCTAATTTTACTTTTCATTGGAGATGCAAAACCCTCAAACTGTTCCATCTTTTGTTTGCTGATGAGTTGTTACTGTTTTCCCATGTTGATATGGCCTCTGCTAATGTCTTGCTTAGTTGCCTGAACACTTTCTCAAATTTCTCTGGCCTGGGCATGAACCTAAAGAAGAGTCAATGCTTCTTATCTTTTGATATGAATCATTGGGCCAATCAATTGGAAACTATTTCGGGCCTAAAAATAGGTCACTTCCCTATGAAATCCCAGGTGTTCCTCTTTTAACAGGTAGATTGACTAGAAGGGACTGTATCCCCTTATTGGATAAAATAGATTCCAGAGTTAACAAATGGACAAATAAGACTTTATCCTATGCTGGTAGGCTCCAGTTGGTCATCTATTTCCTGTCTACCTTCCAGGTTTACTGGGCTAGTCATTTCATTCTTCCTGCTTCCATTACTAAAGACATTGAGTCTAAACTTAAGAACTTATTATGGTATGGGAAGGCTAAGTCAAAAACTCATGCCAAGGTTAAATGGTCTGATCTTTATTTACCTAAAAAGGAGGGTGGCTTGGGCATCAAACACCTTTCCACTTGGAATAATGTCTTGTTAGGAAAAAGGATCTGGTTCCTCTTCACTGATAGGGAAGCTTTGTGGGTGAAATGGGTTCACACCATAGTTCTCAGAAGAAATAATTTCTGGAGTGCTCAACCTACTTGTAATAGCTCTTGGAGCTGGAGGAAAATAATTCAGGTCAAGAATATTCTAAGGAACCACTTTAGATTTAGGATAGGGAATGGTGTCACCACTTTCTTATGGCAGGACCCGTGGCATCATCGAGGCATCCTTAAGGATCTCTCAACTCTGAGGATTATAAACAGTTCATAGCTCCCAATGAATGTCAAAGTTGTAGAAGTTATCCTTGACAATACCTGGAATTGGCAAGCTACCACCATTGAGGTCATTCGGCGGCTAGAACCTTTAACCTATCAACCTGATGCTTTCCAACTGGATAGACTAGAATGGATTGCCAACCCCTCTAAAACTTACACAAACATTTCAGCATACTCCTTGTTGAGACCCCCATCTCTTAGAGTCCCTTGGTATAAATTGGTGTGGTATCAAGGCACTCTCCCAAGGCATGCCTTTATCTTATAGTTAGATTTCCATAATAAGCTACAAACAAGAGACCAATTGTGCTATACTTTTGTCCCAAACCATTGCTCACTATGCTATGCGGACAATGAATCTATTAGACACCTTTTCTTTGAATGTCCCTTTTCTAAATTAGTTTGGCTCCACTATCTTATTCATTTTCAGCTAAACATTCCCTACCTCTCAAACCTGCTCTCTATTCAAACTTGGTTCAACCAAACTCCGTGGCCCAATAGCTTTGACTTACACATTTTTCTTATCTTACTAGCTGCAGTTGTTTATAACCTTTGGTCCGAGAGAAACCTCAGAACCTTCCAAGATAAAGCTTTGGATGTGGGGAACTTCAACGCTAAAGTGATCTTCCAAACAATGGAGCAGCTCTACTCAAACACCGAGTATAGGTAAATTATGATATTTGGTTTTATTTTCTCTAAAATGTTTCAGGTCAAGGAAGGAGCGAACTTCTCAACCTGGGAAAGCAACTTCAACCAACTATATGCGGCTGCCAGAATAGTATGGTTGACACCCATAAGCACTAGTGAAGAGCATGGGATCTCACCAAGCTACTTTCTCATACTTGGGTAATCCAACAGTAGTTGTCCAATGATTCTAACTTTTGTATGTATAACTCATAAGTAGGAGCAACTTGAGTGCAAGTAACTTGCCATATAGGAGTCTCTTCACACCCTTGGGTTTGTAAAAAGTATCTTTGTACATTTGTAAACAATTCCTAGTAATGTTGTAATTAATATGGATAGGATGTATCTGGGAATGAGTTTTGCTGCAGGAACAAGCTTAGTCCCTTATGTCATTAGCTTATGGTTATCGGTGATTAGGTTTGTTGTTGATTAGGTTGTTTCTCCTTTCAATTCCTATTATTGGTAGTCTTATTAGCATGTTGGTGTTGGGTATTTAGGCTCTTCGCAAAATTATATGATGTATATGTGCAGGAAGGGCTACTTTTGGCTGTGGTTTTTAATTTGACTCAGGGTCTCCCCGTAGCTTGTACATAATTATTCTTTATTTCAATCAATTAATTGAATTACCATAAAAAGTATTTTTAATTCAAATGAAATGACTACAACTGCATTATTGATTTGATGACCGTGGATGCTCTGATTGCTGCAATGAGGTGCTACCCCTCCCCTTCAACCCATCCATCTCATTATGGAGTCGAGATATGTAATCCATTGACTGTTGCAACTGAGTTGTCAATGTCTACACTGTGCTTCGAAACTTATAGATTTGAACTGCCTACTAGATGTTGTTGTACTGGATGAGGAGAATTGTGAATAACATGTGTTATTAAATGAACCTAAGCCGAACATCTTTCCATGACGGTCCCTACCACCCACTGCATGAAGACAAGTTTGAGTGTCATTAACATCTTCAGATTGCTGAGACTGTCGTTAAATGCTTTCTTATATTTGATCTTATCAGAAGGCAATGTTTATATTTGTATGTGATAATCATTAAGCATTACTATTAAACCATAAATTTCACATATATTTAATTCTCTACATAGGGTATTGACGAATGTCACACCAGTATGAGTGTGAAAAAATAGCTGACGGGGTGTAGGCCTCATGCCCATTGACTTTTCCTATTTACGAACCAAATGTTATAATTGAACTAGAATTTATAAAAATTTTAGCATAGTTTTATTTATTTATATTATATTTACCCCCTGTTGAACAAAGAAAATAAATCAACAACACAGACATATATAGCACTAGACATTTATAACATTATTATTCTCCATAATACATATATTTTCATTCCAAAATTCACACATCTTATTAAATTAAAATATAGAAAAGTAAAAAAATAAGAATATAAATGTAAAGTGTAAATACTTACAAGTCTCTTTGCATGCTCATGGTAGATAATAGATCCTCCCGTATATATAGGAAGACTCTCTCCCCTAGTCTTCCACGTCTGTTAGTAAAATTATGCTTTGAAATGGACATTACTTTAGGTGATGTCCAATACTGCTACCAACGACTCCATATTTGTTCAGAAATATATGACAGTCGTACACTAGCCTTATGTATCCCCCCAAAAAAGTCCTGATAATGTGTAGTGCTCATCTCTCCCATACTTTATAAATGACCACGTCAAATTCAGAATCTAAAAAAAAATTCTTTCTGAAACAAAAGGAAAAACATTTGATAAATACTTATAATGTAATAATATTTATCTAATTAATGTATAAAAATTAATTAAAAAAGAAAATAATTTTTCTTTACCTCAAACTCCTGATAGTAAAATTTCTTTATGGCCTGAGAGGTATTTTTCCTTACCTAACCCTTAAGATCAATCTTCTCCTTGAATTTAGATGCCATGTTTCTTAAGCAAGGTCTAGACGGAATCAACCGAATATTAAAACAAATAATTTTATACCTTTTTTAAAATTTAAACATATAACTTAATTATAAACATATAGTGTTTCATGTATTTTCACCTACAAATTATTGACAATTGTGATGTAAGTTCTTCCATCAGGTCCCTCCACTCTGGGCAGGAGTGGTGGATGGTGTAGCAGCAAGTACGAAAGGTGAAGCCTCATCAGTAAGTGTAGTAACTAGAGAGGGAAAAAGTGATTCAGTTCTAGCTGCAGAATGTGATGCTTCACCTAGACAGTAAATAGCTTCGAATTACAGTCTAAACCTCGGTCGCATTATATTCTGTTTTCTCTTTGGTGGCATATTTCAACTTGAAATTCATATTTGATTGAATTTTCTAGAAATATAACAATTTTAATTCAATATTTTACATAATATATTGAAAAGGAAATAATTGATTTGTTGAATATTATATTCAATTACAAACACAAATTAATCGCTATCATCATTTAATTGTAAATCAAAATCATCATCTTCTTATGAAGAATTGGAATCAAACTCAGGCTCCTCTTTAGATCTCTGGCCCTCGTCATCTTCTCTAGATGAAATTTCAACATAGTCATTAGATGGATCATTCAAAGGTTCATTATCATCATATGTGACAGATGCATTTAATTCATAAACATCTCCCTAAAACGCTTCACTTTCAATTCTTTGTTCTTCTTTTCGACATGATTAAAAAATATCTCTAGGTTTAACTTTGAAAACGACCAACCAATCTGACTTATCTCGTCGTAAGCTAGGAAAAGGAACATAATACACCTAGATCACTTGCATTGTCAACATGAAAGGTTTAAATTGTCTAAATCTTCTTCACTGTTGATTTCAACTAGATTGTATCGGCTATGTACTTTTGTACTAACATTTGGAGTTGGATCAAACCGATCACACTTAAATATTACACTTCGCTTTATTGGCAATACAAGGTACTCAATTTCAAGTATCTTAACAATTTTACCATAGTAATCCATCAATTCTCCCTAGATGCAAACTCTATTATTTATTATTGCCATGCTATGACTATGATATTTTGTATGATATTTGTGCTTATTAATAAAATACACTATATATGATTTAACAGTTCAAAAAGTTCCCTTCGTAAAATCATATATGAACTTATTCTCTATTAGATTTTCTAAGGCCTACACAAAAAATCACATTAAACAATATAATGTCAATTGAACACTTAAATCTTATAATTCAATCATTTCAATATTTGTAAGTGAAAACTTACATATTTCTTGAACCATTGAGGAAAATGTCTTCTAACTTATTTATTGACATCATCCTATGTTTTGTCAGGCATTAGCTCACGTAACAATTCCTTGTATAATCTAAAATCATTATTATGTATTTCAATTATGAATAACACTAAATTTCAAAACACAAATAATAAATTTCAACTTACTACATGAAAGGTTAAACCTCTAGGCAATTCAATAAAATGTAACCATGGGCAGCCTCAATTTCTTCTTTTGTTAACATTCTTCTTATTGAACGTCTATATGTTCATCTAGGATATGTGAAAATGGATAAGTTACCATCAGCATCACTTGTTCCTCCCCCATTGTCATTATGAGGAACTTTTCTTTCTCTTATGTAAACATGAGGCTCAAAATAATGTGAACAAAATGTACTAACTTCCTCCACTAAATAAGCATTATCGAACCTTCAACTCTAGCCTTATTTTTGACATTTTTCTTTAAGTGATGCAAATACCTATATTAGCGAATAGGGTTATTACAATTTAGTTGTTAAAATATGCTATTACTTCAATTACAATCATTTTTGTTGAGTTACCTCTCAAATAGATACATCCATCAATATTGAATTGGACCAGCTAGTTTTTCTCGTGTGCTAAATACATAGGTAGATGCTCCATATAGTCAAAGAAGCTTGGAGGCAAAATCCCTTCTAACTTGCACAAAATTACTGGAATTTCCCTTTTTAGTTTTTCCATTTCAGCTAAATTAATTTTAGATAACTTTTGAAAAAAAAAACTTAATTATGTTATTGCTTCCCAAACCTTATTCAGTAGCAACTCCCGAAATGCAATTAGAATTAGCCTTTGCATAAATACATGGTAATCATGACTTTTCATCCCAAATAATTTGCACTTCCTCATCTCTACACACCTTGCCAAGTTTGAAACATAACCATCTGGAAACTTTAGACTTTTCAACCATTAACACAATATTTTCTTTTATTTTTTGTCCAAAGTGTAGCATGCTTTCAGTTATTTACTGGTGCAAAGATTTTTATGTAACTCATTCCTTCTACAAAAAAGTTTCAAATCAGCTCGTGATTTTGTATTGTCTTTTATCCTCTATGTAATGTTCATTATGGTATTGAACAAATTGTCAAAAATATGTTTTTCAATATGCATCACATTTAGATTGTGATGTATCAAATTAGTTTTCCAATATGACAAATTCCAAAAGATGCTTCGTTTTCTCCAACTAAAGTTTTTACTAATGCTTGTATTAACTTCATCAGCTTTAAATTCTGTAACTTTCAACAAGCCTAATTCCTCAATCTTCTGCAATATCTATTCACCAGCTTTGTAAGGGGGAGGAGGTGCTTTTACCATCCTATTTTTAATGAAATTTTGTTTATTACATCTGAATAGATGATCTAGAGGAAGAAATTTCCTATGATTGTTAAACTAACATGTTTTGCAACTATTTGGAAGATAAAATGCATAAAAATCATTGTCATAATAAGGACAAGCTAATTTCCCTTATGTGCTCCATCCAAATAACATGAAATACGCTGAAAAATCATTAATGGTCCACATAAAAGCCGCTCTCAACATAAAATTTTGTTTCAAAGACACATCATATGTCTCAACACCATATTCCTAAAGTTGTTACAATTCAGATATCAATGGTTGTAAGAATACATCAATTTTATGCATTGGATTTGTAGGCCCTTGCACAATCACTGTCAAGAACATATATGCTTGTTTCATACATATCTATAGAGGTAAATTATAAAGAGTAATTATGACTGGCCATGATGAATATTACTGGCTGGATTGACCAAAAGGTTGAAATCCATCTGTTGATAATCCTAACCTAACATTTCAACTTTTAGCTACAAACTCATAATGGGTGTCATTGAAATGTTTCCATGCTAGTGCATTTGATGGATGACTCATTATTCCATCTTCCAGGTCACGTTCATTATACCATCTCATATAAGATGCAATAACATCAGAAGCATATAGTCTTTGAAGTCTTAGAGCTAGTAGGAAATAATACATCTGCTTTCAGGGTACTAATTTTTGTTTCATAAAACGCTTTCTAAGCTTGAACCTAAATTGACCACAAAATTTACTCTCTTGTAATTCCACATCATCTCCTTAATACAACATACATTTTGATGCAATAATCAATCTTTTTAATAGGCAAACCAATACCCCTAATAAGTTTCTTCATATTGTAAAAACTATCAACCATGGTACGATCAGGAGGCAATAATTCATTATACCATCCAAGAATTTTATCAAAACTATGATTAGAAATATGCCCTTTAGACTTTATGTTCAATATTTGAGAATTGAAGACAATTAAGTCATTGTCTCATAATTTGGCCATAATTCTTGGTCACCTGAGTGTAGCAAATCAAAAAATTGTTTTGCATATGGGTTTGGTTCTTTTCAAGATTTTATATATTTTCCTGAAAGGTATAACCAGCTGTATTATAAACCATTTGCATGTAAGGATTTTCATTTGCATCCACATTATTTTTTAAAAATCCAATCCCCCCTTCAAACTCATTTAAGTTCACTGACAACTGTACTTCATTACCCTTTGAGGTGCTACAAATAAATGGTTTCCCATGTCGTATCCACTTAAAATAATTTGAGATAAACCCTTTTTTCAGAAAATGCCTATTCACTTCATTAATAGGAAGGAAACGAATGTGCTTGCACTTTTTACATAGACATCTGATCTTTGGGCCATCCATATATGCAAGTTGAGAGCATGTAGAATGAATAAAAGCTTCAACTCTCTCAACAAACTCAGGATTAATGAATCCATCAGCTGTTAATCATCTATACATCCAAGATCTATCAACATTACTCATTTATGAAAACTGTTAATTTCAAACAGTGATTCCATAGTTAAGTATCCTTCACGTTTCCTAAAGTTTACAGAACATCTAAACTTTACTTAAGAAAATAAGTATTAACCAATTGAATTAATAACCTATAATTGATTTCAAAACTATGATACGTGGCATTGTTTACACTTGTGAATCAAGAAAACAAGTTCTCTTTGTGACTCCTAGGCTCGTAGAATTTTTCACTGATAAACCTCACAGGAACTAAATCATGGGTTTCTAGCTTATATATCATTGTAGGGGTTTATTATGGAAAGAATTGTCTTATCTATAAAACATATAAGTTTGTTGTGTTAATGCTAAGTTTGCATTAATCACATCAAAGTTGAAGTATTAATTGATCGAATTAATCATTTACAATTGATTTCAAAACTATGGTATATGACATTGTTTCACCGATCAGCCTCACAGGAGCTGCATCACAAGTTTTTAGCCTATATACCATCCTAGGGTTTACTATGCCTCAAATCATTCATAAAATCTCAAACTGATTCCACATACAATAAATGCTTATTCAATCATACATCTACTCATCAATGATTCAAACATAACCCAAACATAAATAGTTAAGACTATTAAAGAAGAACATAAAAACTCATTAATGACTATGTCATTGGACCTATCACACAAAAAGGCATTTTATGTTTAACTATACATGAAAACAAAAGATCATCCTTAAATGATATATTGTACATCTTCAATTTCTAGCATTTTATAGAAAAAGATAGGAAATCCTAAAGTAAGCTAGATAGGAAATCCTAAAAGCTAGAATGAAGTTCCAATTGATAGAATCAAAAGCTTTGAAATAAATAATCTTCATATTGTAACTTTAGTTAAG
>JAOTIZ010000005.1:19928670-19947830 GCA_027123425.1 Erythroxylum panamense | reverse complement strand
TGTGATTGGTTCTGAATGTTTTAAAAACTGTCTACTGAGTTTTGTACCGTAATTGAGTGCCGTAGCCTACCAATCTCGTGTGGCGCGGACTCGGATATCACCCACGATATCGGGTTCGGGTCTTGCGGGGTTGGGGTGCTACATTTCTGGAGCATTTTCTTGGTCTTCAAAGAAATAACAAGTAGTTACTCTTTCAACTACAAAAGCAGAGTATATAGTAGTAACAAATTGTGTTACTCAAGCAATTTGGCTACGGATGATGCTTAGCGAATTACAACACCAACAAGATGGTCTAACGATAGTATACTATGATAATAAATCAGCAATTGCCTTAATAAAGAATCCAATATTTCACGGTCAAAGTAAGCATATTGACATTAAACATCATTACATTCAAGATTTCATTAAAGATAAAGAAATTATAGTTGAGTATTACACATGTGAAGATCAAATAGCTTATATTTTTATAAAACCCTTGAAAGCTTAGTTATTTTACAAGTTGAAGAACACACTCAGAATAGTTAAACCAAGTTTAAGGGAGGATGTTAGAAACTAAATTTGGTTTAATATATGTTTTTAGATTATGAGTTGTATTTGACTTGGTCAAATTACCAAGTCAAATTGTCTTTGAACTCGTTTGGACAACTTCATTGAAGTTGGTATTGTAGTCGATTATTATTGACTCTACTCTATAAATATGGCTATTTGGGCATTACATATGTATTGTACAAAAATTAAAAAGAAAAGGGAGTGAAAAAAGGTGTGAAAGTTTTATAAGGTGCTTAACTCTAACGAGTTGTATTATGTGAAGTATTAATAAAATTCTTAGTATATGTTTTGTTAAACAAGTTTATTTCTAGGCAATTTAATCGCCAACAATAATGCTAGTTGCAATTACAATTGTTTATTGGGAGATGTGTGTTAGAAATTAGAATTAGTAGTATAACATGACCACGTTTTTAATACATTTTGTTATATTTATTTATTGGTTAGTAATTAATTTTTTAATTAATTTTCATTTAATTTTGGATCAACTAAAATTTTTTGAAGTTGAATAAAAATAAATTTATAAGAGAAATTAAATAATTTCATATGTTTAAGGATTTTATAAAGTTTGTTATTAAAATTTTTAAAAAATCGTTAATTAGTTAATACAAAATTTGAAAGGTTAAAATTTAGTCGATGAATAAATAACTAAATTTGTTAACTTTTGAATTTAGGAATTAAAATAATTCTCTTAATAACTTTAATCATTTTCATACTTATTCAAAAATAAAATTTTAGTTTTCAAGATCTCTAACAAAAGAGGAGAAGAGTTACACGAGAATGGTGAAAAAAATAAAGTTTTATTGATAATGCCTTTCCGAAGGTTTAAATTGTTCACTAGCATGCCCATAGTAAAAACCTTTTTCCTTCTATCTCCTCTATTAACATTGCTCCCCAGAATTCTTCATTAGCATCAATCTGTAGGATTTGTTTTCCTTTGTTAGGAATCTTTAAGCTTGTTGAAAATGGATTTTACTGTTTCATCCTTCAAACTTATCAAAATTGGAGGAGTAGTGATATGAATGGAGCATAGATAAGGAGTATGAAATTATCTTTTGTAATTCATAATCCACTCTATAGGCATTAACTCCCTTAATTGTTATGATGGCAATTATTATAGAATCTAGATGATTGTTGTCTCATTTTGAGACCTGTCTGCTATCATATAAAGGACATCTCGACAGTCAAGCAATTAAAGAAGATCAGGAAGCATCCACCTCCATTGAAGATTCCTAAAAAGGGAAAACAAATCCCACAGACTAATGCTAATGAAGAATTCTGGGGAGAAATTTTAATAGAGAAGATAAAAGGAAAAAGGTTTTACTGTGTACATACTAGATGACAATTTAAGCCCTTAGAAAAACATTATCGCACAATCTACAAAGAGATTATGACAATCAAAAGAGGTATATAAGAGTTTAATTTCCACCTGAGTCGTTATCTATTTATTGTAGAAATGGACAATATGTCCTTTCCAAATATGTTGGATCCAAATATAAAACTTTCGCCAGCAAGTCAATTAGTTCGTTGGAAAGATTGGTTCTTCTACTATAATTCATAGTTCACCACATCAAAGGCCATTAGAATATTTTAGCTAATTTCCTCTCTCAACCTCAAAAGCATATTAGCCCTCTCACTCCCTCTAGAAATCTTCCTTTCCTCCTTTCAATGGCTAACCTGCCAAGCACTGTAAAAATAAAGAAGTTCTTCCCTCCTGTTGCTGGATCTGAGAATAAAGCATGATGTCTCCAATGTAAATTAAAGCACCTGATAAGATACCGTCATAAATCTTTTTTATGGCTCTTTAAAATAATGATGGGGTAATTTTTATCCCCAGTGACATTACTGTCTACTAGTAGTGGGCATTAGGAATGCAAAATGTATGTTTAGATTTAGAATTGTGTTAGTTGGCTAGATATTTTTGTTTTAAGTATTATATAGGTTAATGCATGTTATTGAGATTTAATTTTATATATTTGATGTGCCTTGATGTATTTGTTAGTGTTTGAGATCAAATATTGAAGAACAAAGGAAATTCGAAGGAAGCTCGGATGAACACCAAAGGCCACGATCGTGATAGAAACTTTTTAGCCACGATCGTGACAGAGACCCTGTTATCAAGCCACGATTGTGGCCTACGCAATAGCAAACGCGGACCTACTTTTAAACTCAACTTTTCGAGGAATATTTTAGACTTTTTTGGCTCGGGTAAAACCTAGTTTTTACCCTAATTAGAAAGACTACAGAAGGAAGGGAGAGGACCTAATTTTGTGCCTCTATTTGCCACATTAGGAAAGATCCAAGGAAGGAGAAGAAGAAGAGCGAAGGAGGAGAAATGAAGAGGGAAGAAGAAGGGTTGCTATTCTTGTTGTCTTCTCGATCCATCCCGACCCTACCAGATCCATCCCGACCCTACCAAGTGATATTTTCTTTTTATCTTTGTTATTCTTTCTTTTAAATGTATGAGATAGATTTGATAATGATGGATTTGGGTTTGGATGATAATGTTCTAAACTCCTTTAGCGATTTGTTCTTGAATTAATGTTAATGTGATTTCTTTTGATGTTAATACATTAGGTATTGTGATTATTTGTGTATTTGCATGCTTCAGTAACAAATCGAGAGAGTGAACCAATAGTAAAAGGATTAGATTGGGTAATGAGAGTTAAACAATCTAATAAGTCACGCAAATAATCAAATCGATAATGTGTACGAAGAGAGATCTCTTGTGATAACCCGATAGTTTATTAGAGGACTTAATATCTAATTAGATATGTGGGCTTTTTGTTAATTGAAAGATTGTAAATTTCATAATTCAATTAGGGGTTATGATTTAGGATTTAATAATTATAACTTTAGATAGAGTAATCTACCCTTCAAAAGTCTAGGACCAATACCATATTAACTCAAAAGCAATCATGTTAACATTTGATGAGAGGATAAATCCCCCTTCTCATAATCGGTTAATCTTCCTTGTGTGATTTTTGATTGTTTATTGGTAGTGCTCAATTTTGATTTCTTTGTATTAATTTTACAATTTTATTTTCAATCGATCCATATTTACTTCTTTACTTTTTTGTTTAGTTTGCTTTTCATTTTAGTTATCCTTTAGGCTTTATACAAGTTAGAATTCAATTAGTTCACTAACTTCTTGAGGGATTGACACCTCATATGTTACACTTACAACCCGTGCACTTGCGATATATTGAGGGATAAGAAATTGTAAAACTTGTTTACTCGATCAAGTTTTTAGGGTCGTTATTGGGGAGTTAGTAGGATTAGTTTAATTCTTTTAGTTTAGGGAGTTTTCACCACTCTTGAGTCTATGCAATTGCATGAACACAAGAATTACTAGGAGTACGAGTTAAATAGCTAAAACTTTAGAACTTAACATCACTTGGTTCGAGAGAGCAATCCGAAGAGCTAGACATGAAGAATAAGAGAATACCTAAGAAACCATGGTGGCATTGATGGATTTTCAAAGGTGGATAACGTGGCCTTAATCATGGTGATGGTTGATAGGTTCTCTAAATATGTGGTCTTTTTGCCAACTCTAACTATGCATCTCTCGAATGTTGTCACGGAGTTTTTCTACAAAAATGCAGTGAAGCACTTTAGGGTCTCAACAAACATTGTACGTGACTAAGATTACCGATTTAAAGGTCAAATTTGAACATTTCTTTTCAACATGTAAAGTGTGAATTGAAGTTTTCAACTGCTAATTACCTACAAACGGATGGTCAAACAAAAAGAGTCAATGGCTTATTAAAGAAATTGGCTAAGTTTACTTGATACTATACATTTTTGTTATTACTTGCACAGATCATCAACGATGAAGAAAATTCCTTTTGAATTGTTCTAGAACAATAACTACTTACCCCTCTTGAGATAGCCCAATAGATGTCAAGAGGAAAGTGTCCAGCTGCTTACTGATTTGCGAAGGAAAACAAGAATTGTTAAATAACGTACGGGATTGTCTTTCACAAAGCATCTAAACAAATGAAGAAATATGCAGATCAAAGAAAAAGACCACTTGACTTTGACATTGGGTATAAGGTACTTTTTAAACTAACTCCGCAAATTTAGAAGAAGAATAGTAGTAAGCAAATGCATCCAGGGCTAGTGTCAAATTATGATGGGTCATTTAAGATCTTTGGAAAGGTGAAAAACATAGCTTATCATCTCAAGTTACCTGACTATTTAAAGGTACATCTCATTTTGCATGTAAGTTTTCTCAAATCATATCACGAGGATTCAACAGATCCTAAAAGGAGTCAAGTAAAAAGAACTTTATCAACTGTAAGGAAGTAGTTTGACAATCAATTTGAGAAAATTTTGTATCATCAAATATTGAGGTAACACAAGAAGAATGGGAGGATAGAATTCCTGATTCAATGAAAAAATAAACTAGTATTCGAGGCTATTTAGGAGAAAGACACTACTTTGTGGCAATTCGAAAATCAGGTAAATGAATACCTTGAACTTATTCTGATGAGGACATCGGGTTCATATGATCGAGATGATTTGTTAGCTCCTTAACATTGAAAGACCCTTTTTGCTAGTTAGTGGTAAGCCTTGGCCAATATCTAGCATAAATTAGGCATGAGGAAGGCATGTAAAAAGAACCAAGGTAACTTAACCAAGTAAGATTAAGCACAGTTCAAGCTTCAACTAGCTTTGATGGATCATGGGGCATTGATTGGCTTGGTTAAGGCGAGTTAGACTTGCCTAAGACGTTTTTTGTGTGATTAGACACAAAATTATGCTCAAATGATAGATCATGGACGAGCATACTTGACCATAAGTGTGCATTGGTCGGACCATGTGTGAATTGACTCGAAAGTTGGCTAACCTTTACCTTTGGATGAAGATCATGAGTAATGTGACAAAGTTAGTAGATTGAATCATCAAAGAAGTAGGAACATATGGCAAAGAACATGAATGAGATGTCTTGTCTTCATTTACGTGTATTGCTTTTACTTAGAAGTGAGATAATGGTAAGTTACCTACTAAAGTAGTGCCTAAAATGGCCAAAGATGTCTAATACCAACTAAATTAGTGACCTAGTGACTTTGTGTCCATTTTCTATTTGAGCAAAGGCTTCATTCAATTAGAAAGAGTTAAAGCTTTTCTTTTGTATTAATTGAGATCAATATAAAGGTTAGCAATTTTGATATAAAGCTGTGTATTTTTTTTTCTTATTGTTGTCCACTCTATGGTGTTGGCTTAGTCAATTTCGTAAGTTTACTTTACCTTTTGTGAAAAACATTTTAAACACGAGAAATTTGTTAAGATTGAATTAAATTACAAAAATTCAACTACTAAAACTTTAGCTTATTTTATGCACAAACTTGAAATTTCTTGCAAAGTTTTTGTAACAATTGTTAAAGTTGAGTTAAATTGCAAGAACTAACTACTTAAGACTTTTGGCTCATTTTAAATGCAAAATTGAAGTCCCTTGCAAAGTCTTCGTAACAGAAGTAATCACGAAGCTTAACTCTATTTTATGAAACCAGTACGAGAGCAACATCCTACCACTACCCAATTTACTGGCATTTCCAACATGCTATCATTGGTTTTCCTTTATTACCAAAATTTCCGAATCGCTTGGCAAACGGTCGGTAATACCACCTCAGCTTCCCGGAAGCACTGATTATAATATTAAATACTGGAGCACCAAGCTCAAAATAAGCTTACAGGGTTCGGTGATTGTTATCACAATGGCATCACCACAAGTGGTTCGCCTTGCGGAAGCACGAAATACTCAAACCTCCTTACTAAAAACGCATCGACTTCCGGGTGCAAGAGACCAGAGCAGCATCAGGAAACACCTCTGCCCTTGTGTTCCTTTCAAACGTGTTGAAAATGAAGATACGATGGGGAAAATCAAGCTTGGTTTATTAAAGCCAGTGCAAGAATCTGGCCTGCAACCCCAAAACAAGATATGGGACTGCTGCTGCTGCTGCTGCCGCGTCAATGAAATTTGCCGCGGCGCATCTGTTTTGAATGAAGGGGCATCATGACCCTGAAGCCAGAAAATGTGCACCGGAAGAGCATGACGAACAAGGTCACTTGCATGAAAAACTGAGGACAAAAACACAGGAATTGCTCCACTATATTTAGTGCAGGCTGCGTGTTGTGGGATTTATCATCTGATGATCTTACGAATCCTATGGCTTGAAAGTATAAGGATCAGATGCCATATTAACGGTGATGACATCTTATAAAAACAAATGGTGCAAATCTAAATAAAATTAAATGAAATATCAATAAGTTTCACTATTTCTTACTTCTATTCTTTCAATCATTGAGCTTTTGATTTTCATTCCTATGCTTCTCTACCTAGGCTAAGCAAAATACATCAAGCAAAATATGACGATGAAGAAGATGTATCGGCCAGAACCTGCACGGGTTAAATAAACAATATCAGAAACCAAGTATAAAGACAAGTTTCAGTCTCCCCACAAATAAAAAGAAAACTATATTGGAGAAACCTCAAGTTGCTCTTCATCAAACAAAACTTTCTGGATGTTCCACGTATCTGCATGAGTCCGACGGAACTCAGCAATTGCTTTAGTAACGGTAGATTTCACTGGAGATGGCTCTCCACCAAAGCGAGCCAGTAGGGTAACACGCTTGGGCAACCATCTGAAAAATGAATATATTACCCATAAGAAGTCAACATTTAAGAAGGAAACAAATGAGAAATAATCAGGAGTCATAAGATGATGGAACTATGATCTGGGATGTGTCACATCCACAATTAAATTTTTTGAGTATTCCATCCACATCTCCACCTTTTAAGAGGTAAAAAAACATGTTCACACTCGTGAGAATCAACATCCAATTAAGAACTGAAAAGTAGAATTCAAGGATGTCATTTATGAGTTCAAATATTACTTGAATATATTCATAAAATACTGAAACTTCCATGGTTCAGGTAAGGTGCATGGTACGTGCAGAACAAGAGAGAAAAGGAGCTTCAGATGTCCCCCAAACTGAATACTTATCTATTTTCCAGCAGGATTAATCAAATAATCAGAGTTAAAATTTAAAAAGGAATGCTTGGTTGGCTAAGGATTTAAGTCAGAAAAGGTATAGCAATCAAATGGAGTTCAATGTCGATCATAAATCAGAATCACATTGCAACAAGCTTGTGTATCATATGCATGACTGACCCGGGTATATCATAGGGGACTGATAGTACAGAAGCCACCAAAGCAAGTACAGCACCGTGAACAGAGGCAATAGAATCACCACTTCTTGCGCTTCTGCACTCATGCACCAATCATTATGTCAAAGATTGAAAAGGAAAAAAAAAAAAGAATGCACCATTTGTAAGTTCTTAATTACCAAAATAATGTGATGAGACACAAGAAAACCCAAGTCATAATCATATGCAGAATAATCATGGTTGACAAGAATTACTGGAATTTCAATCAGCATGACTAAAAGTAATCGTAACCTTTGCTTTCTCTTCTTCTGCATAGCTTCTGCCTCCATGTAAGCTCTATCACGGAAATCTGTAGCAAGATCTTCATCTCCACCCTTCATGAGACCTGCTAGAACTGCAGCAGCATGCTCTCTCACCTGAACAATGTTTTAACTGTTTTGAGTAGAAATAGAAAGTGAAATAATGATTTGTAGATTCTCATGCCAAAGAATTCCATAGCATTATGAACATAAATATGGAAGTTTTTGAACCATATAAAAACTTTCTGAACCCCAATCTGAACTTGACACCAACCAATTTGCAATGTTGTTTAGATGGAAACTTGCCTCAACTTGATTGTCTCTAAGTAGACCCTCAACAGTTCTCCAAATTTGTTGCTTCTCCACATTTGAGAGAATGAAAGTGTGCCTGCAATAAATGGAATAATTTGGTAAAAGAGGATGTCATAAATAACTAACAGAGACTTGAAGATCATGTCAGAAAGAAAAAGGGATGAGCAGATGATGGTATTGGGTGGAAGAAGAAAAAGAATCAAGAAAACAGCACATGAAATAGAGTCCCAAATAAAACATCTTGAAGAAATAAAAATCATTTCATATGATTAAGTCGATGCCTGTAAGATTCCCTAGCAATTGCATAATACCTATACATAAAAGTGCGAAGGTACGTCAAAGTGGCTGATCTGGTCCTCCAGTTAGAATCATTGGCACAAGAAAGAATCACTGAAACAACCCTGTGGATATGGGGTTTCCAGAAAATCCTCCATTTAAGCAATTCAAAAGCTGCTTTGGCAAGTGTTGATAGATCTTTGTTTGATGTTTCCTTCAAAGTAAACACATTTTGGTCAATAAAGAATTCAAAAACCAAAAGTTATTACAATGTTAGACAAAGGAGCGCCAAGATTTCTCAAAATGTACTCCATGCCAAAGTAATTCAATTTGGCAGACAGAGAAAAGGACACCAAGTATATATCCATTATCCAATAAGAAACAACATGACAAAAGAAAAGACTGCAACAAGGAAACAAGAGACCAATTGAACTCATTTCTCAGGAATCTAATTGAGAGAGAGAATTTGTTTCCAACGAATATCAAGTTTCTCCTTTCTTTGTTATAATAAAGATTTTTTAAAGATAATTGGAGTGGTGTGAAACAAAAATCAAATAGCCGGGAAAAAACTTAAATCATCTGCGAAATAATGAAATGACGCAACCCACTTACCTGCAATGCAATTACAGGATAAAGAAATCCAACGATAACATCCAATAAAAAAGAAGATCTTCCAGACTTCAATGCTGAGATGATAAAATGAAACAGCTGCAAAATAAAATGTACACATTTAGCCACTACAACATCTAAGTTACACCAGGTAGTTAAGTCTTAAATAAGTACCGTTTCCATCCATTTTACATCATCTTGTGCATCACCATTCAAGAACCCATTTTGAGGACTTGAACTTGGTTGAGTATCCACGATCTCCAACTGGCTACAATTCTGTATGGTTGGGATCAAATCAATTGCTCGTTCTGTCAGAGAAAGAACCCAGCTTTCTTCATTTAGTTGGTTCTTCATGGTACTTTCTCCCTTTTCGGCAGAATAGCCATGAGGAAATGCTGAATGAAGCCGAATATTAGAGCACAGCACAGACAAGGTAATACCTATTGCTTCCCTTACCTGTCCCATTAAAACTTCAATTAGGCAAGACCAGAGAAAAGGAGTATTAAAGTATCTTTCTTTGTCATCCTTTAATCATCGTCCTCGTGCATCAGTAAGAGAGTAATAATCTGTTTATTGCTTTTAGGTTTTTCTAATTGTTTCCCAATAAAGTACAATGCAGAAAAAGAAAAAATTTGAATAAAGCAGTAGAGCTAAAAGTTGAATAGCATCCTTACTTGGGCAGATGGATGGCACATATTAGCCAATAACTCATTCAAAAGTGTTTTATGGAGCTCTATCTCAGCAACTGGCATTTTATTTGGAGATATCTCTATGAGTGCAGCTGATAGAAAAGTATATCGCTTTGCAACAACAGTGGTTGATGCAGATGGAGGCAAAGGGGTCATTAGACAGTCCAAAATACGTTGCCGGAGAAAAGGAACTCGAGTGCCATATTTGCCTTTCCCTGTAACTGCATAGCGTATGCAAGCTGCCCACTCAGGAATAGATTCCACTGACTGGGCATGAATGATGTTCTTTAACTGAAGCATCATCCAGTTGTCCCATGCTCCTAAAAGACCATTCACATCTGAATGTAACACCCCTGCTAATGCTTCAGCAGCAACACACTGCTTGGATCTTTCCTTAGCACTTGCAAACTCCTCCAGGGTACTCTTAAGCGACAGCAATACAGACATGCCACACTCTTGTGTTAGCCGCTTAAAAATTCGTGCAAAGTTTGAGTAGAAAGTATCATTTCCTAACAAAGAATTCCAACTAGGAGTACGTGGCCATGAGGCTGAAAAGTCGAAATAAAATCGAGTGATTGATTTGTCTGCTAGGCTTTGGAAAGAACTACCATGGTTTCCTCTGGAAGATGAGCTCTCAGTATCACTAATTATATGAACATGAGAAAGGCTACTCATAGTCTCACTAAAGAAACCCTCCTCCTGAAAAATTCCAACCAAAGCACCCTCAAGAGATGATTTGGCATTTGCATGCAACCCTCCTGAAATTGCCGCTTGTTGCTCAGACGGCAATTTATAAGGCGACTCTTTTAATAGAATATTTAGAGCAGATATTGCGAGTATCCTTGTCTGAGGAAGCTGACTCTTTAAATTTTTTAGGAAGTGACCTGAAAATCATCAAGAAGATCATCCCTACACTAATTTTCCAAGATAGTTTTATTTGATATTTATAAGAAAGAACATAGTCAACAAGACTGACCAGCAGTTTCACTTAGTATTTCTGAAGAGCTATTTGGGTCATTTCTTGATGCCATAGCCATCAAAAGAAGTAACCTATTGGCCATCAGGTTATACCTGGAAGGAAATAAAGAGGAATCAAATCAAGCTGACATCTTGAATATCTAGAAAGTCAATCCCCAGCACAACAATAACTTGCAAAAGGACCATACAGTCAAAACTAGATGTGCCTGTTATTGAGTCATATTAAACCACATTGTTTTGAAGCCCAACAATAACAGGGCCTTGCATACCTTACATGAACCAAAAGAAAGTAAGATATCCATTAAGCAAGGCAACTAATGAAAATATGAAAGCTGGTGAATATTAAACTAATTACCGCCAATGAATGCCAGTAGAATCAAAACTCATGGATCCAATCCGAGAAATCAGATCCCCAAAATCAAGCCCATCTTTATGATTGTCTGCTGCCCTGAAGATGTTCCTAGAGACTCCCGAGAAGAGGATATTGTACTTGACAAATAGCTGTTTGTATTCGGAATTAAGGGGGAAAAAAAAGAACAGAAATGAAGACATGTAGAATCCTCAATTTATTGGTGGGGGCATATTTTACCTCATTGATTGCCTTCTGGGCTTTCAGGGACTCGTGATGTGAACTGCACAAGAAAGGTCACAAGCAAGAAAAAGTTGGAACATAAACTTTAATAACCAACTCCAAACTAAATCATGTGGCCCGTCACCAAATGAAGGGAAAATCAAAAGCAAAAAGATGAATAAAGAATTGAATTGTTACCTTGAAAGAATCCCAAGAAGAAAAGCAGAAAATGATTTAGGATCCTAAAATAAAAGAAAACATCTCAGGAAGTGATATTTACCGAAACCAGTTTTAGACAAAGAATGCTAAACAATTACCATGGTCAGATGCTTGAGAACTGTCTGTGAAGAGAGAATATAACATGAGCCTAGTACTGCATTTTCTGGTGCGCTAGAATTCATCAAGTTTTCAGTCAAAGAGAGCACACACTCTGAGATCAAAGACGGCCACCTCTTAATAATCTTCAGCAGAGATTTTCCAGCAAGTCTGCACAATCAAATATCTCATTCTTTTGTTAGGTGATCCAAACCAGACACTAAAAACCGTGAAGCGAGATTCAGAAGAAAACCAAAGAAGCAGAAGCCTCATATGAGAAAATATGCATACAAAAAGTTTAGCAAAAATGATTAAAAAAATGTCTAATGAGTTAACAACATGGCAGAATCATCTAAACATTAGTACTCAAAAGCACAAGAACTATGAAAGTACAATCATTTAACTCATGAGATTTTAGAAGAATATACTTACACACGAACAGTTTCATAGTTATCCAAAGAAAGTCTTAGGAGATCATCCCTCAGGAGAAACACGTGTTCTGATGGAGTGAAGTTCCCACCCGTACGAAACTGATGATAGGATGATTGAGATGACCTCCATGTAAGATGCATGTAAGCCTTGTCTATGTGAGCCCATCTGGGCCTGAAACAATGAAGACAGTTCAACATCTTAAAGCATTAGCATTGCCATACATAGCTCAAGTAATACTTCAGAGTCTGATAGGACTAATTACCTTTTCTTTCCTTTTGTATGTGAAGTTGCAATAAAATTTATTGGAGGTTCTATAATAGCAGCAGATTCCAACTTCCATGCCTGCCTGTGATTGAGCCATTCATCATACTCCAAACTTCCTATTTGATAGACATAAAGAAAATAGGCGTAAGTTAATACACAAATTTGATGCTGCATAACAAGGGCTCACAAAAACAAATATGATAACAAGGAAAAAGAAAAAAGAAGATAAAGAACTTGAAATCATCTAGGCACTGCATCATTACCATAGTTTCCCAAAGCATCCATGATACGAACAATAAGTACCAATAGGATACTATCATCTGATTTTTCCTGTAATAGGTATCTGCGGGAAGTTGCAAATATTATAACATTCAATATAACAAACAATGAAAATCCAAAGTCTTGTATGAATAGCAAAGCATATCATTACTGGCAAGCTGCATGTATAATCCCAGCTGCTTTTACACGAAATTCTGTGCTGCCAACACTTGAACCAGTTGCTCCAGCTATCAAGAAAGAAGTATGACTTTGTTCTCCAACAATACCACTCCTAGACGGGGTGAAATCAGGTAAGCAAGATAAAACACCTTGCAATGAGGAATCAATACGCAGAAGAGTCACTTTCAAGTGCTCTTTCTCATTTCCTGTTAAAAAGTAGCCACTCAATAGCAGTAAACTAAGATAGCAACAAAATTAACAAATTGCAACTGTCAGTCATTGTTGTTTTGAACCGTAAAATAAAATTGTTTTTCATTCAATGAACATATCATAGCATGTAAACACCAATAAAGCACTAGAACATATGCATAAAATCATAATGGACAAAACTTGTAGCAGGTGCTCTTCTTTGCATAACATTTTGATGCATCTAAAGAAAGCTTAACAGGACAAGTGCACATTTATTGACATACTTTAAAAATCAATCATCAAAAGTAGAGAAAAACGCATAATTGAAAAAGTTACCATACCGGAAGAAACAAATATTATACCTGTATCCGAATGAATTTTATTTTGGCATATTCTCAAAAGATCATCTAAAGCCGATTCAAAATGAAGAATCAAAAGTTCATTGGCAAATTGAACTTCTTCATCAGTTGCAACATGCCATTTTGGGACCACCAGAGGTTCATCACTGCTATAATCTTTAGTGCTTATCCATTCTTCTAGAGCTGTAGCATCAGGATGTCGCATGATGCACCTAGTTTACCGTAATAAACACACATTTGTCATTACAGACAACCTAAAAGACAACATTAAAATACTGAAGTGAAGACACAAGCTTACTTGTATTGACCAAGAGGATAATAAAGGATCAGGCTTCCCAACAGGGACCGAAGAAGATGATCACCACCTCCATTAACCTACAGCAATTTAAGGGGGGGCTTGGTTAGTTGGTACGGGAAGAAAAGAAAGGGTAAGGAATGAAAAAGGATGTTTGGTAATATATTATGATTGGATGAACAGTATTTTCATATCCCCTTATGGGGCAATACTGCATACCCCCAATATAGTGAGGAATGAAAGTCATATCCATTTCTATTCCTTACTATATTCAATATAAATCCTATTACCATTTCCCCAAGTGAATCAAGCACACCCTAATAATAAGCTTTCTTTTCAAATAACTACCCCACTTAAATACCAAATTCTGCAGGTAATAAGTAAAATAAAGGCCAAGTGAAACCTTCCAAGAAGGAGAATCAAAAGCAGACATAATGGCTTCTTTAAATTGATCCTTGTAGGGAAGAAGTGCAGGTCCTCCGTAGCTGATAGCAACTGATAATATCTTCAATTGATAATCAATTGCTGTTTCAAGAGCTGGAGAAAGAGTTGCTTTCACCTAGAAAAAAATCAGCTTTAGCATCGGGAGTCTCGGCAACCAAAAATACACAAAACACCTCTGAACAAATGAAAAACCTTAGTTGGCATTGAGATATCAGGACCTCCCCTTCCCCCAAAGCCAGTTCCTGGTGTACCCTTCAAAGAGGATATGACAAATGATAAAATTGGCTCAACAAGTGAACCCACTGCCTCTTCTGGGTTTGTGTGAACACATGCACAACAGAGCAGTCCAACCTCAGCTACTGCTCCTGGGAGAATATTTGTCCCAACAAACTTTGAAATTTTCTTCAAGGCCTGTTACAATAGATTACATAGTTTACACAATTTATTGCACAATCTCAATATGAAGTAATGTAAAGCATGACAACAGCTATAACCTGATTGTAGAGTGATTTTGAAAGCCTCCCAAGTAAGATCTCAAGCATACAGTAATAATAAGGACCATCCTCAACAAGAAAAGTTCCTGATGTTGCTGATGAATGCAGGCCTTCATTCCTACGACATGATGTAAACCAACCAGTAGTTGTGACTTAGGAAGTAAACAGAATTGAGATACACAGGTCCATCCTAAGTATTTATACAGGAAACAAAATGCATATTGGGAAACAATAGCTATTAACTTACAGAACACTACTTGGTTCTAGATGTTGGAGTAACGAAAATAGTCGGCACAAGAACTCATCCAACCACTCAGAAAAGCGAGCCATTGGCAAAGATGACTCATCCATGTTATCATCCAAAGTAGCAATCTGCAATCACAAACAGATTATCAAAGCACTAAACTAACCAAGCAGAAATTTAAAGTAAAAGCAATGACACCCTCAACTTACATTGGAAAATATGGAACCAATTAACTGCATTGTAGCCAAAGTTTTGGGAGGATCATTGGCATCCATACCAAGTAATGCGTTGGATAATGAAATTCTCAAAAGATCAATAAAATCAACCCTGACACCATCAACATCAACCTCCTTAGCTGAATTTGATAGGAATGTGAGAAATAGAGAACGTCCAGCATATGCCACTGACATGACAGCAGTTTTTAATTGGTGGGTGGCAGTCATCTGACTAATGGAAAAAGTTGGAAAACAGAAGTCAAATCCTCGATATCATTGAAATATAAAGTAGTTAATAGAATCTAAATCCAATCAGGAAATAAATGAACAAAACAATTACACAATTTACATTCCACATAGTATTTAATCTGATCCATTATACACACTTGGAACACTAACCGTCTCCAGCGCTAAGTGGAATCGAGATGCTAAAAATGGAAGAACCAAAGTAGGTTCAACATATGACAATATAGAAGTTGCCGTGGCAACTGTTTCCGATAGGTGCTCATCCTTGCTATATTGTCCACGATCAATTAATTTCAGCAATATATTGACAAAAGAAGCCCTCTCAGATCTACCAAGAAACAGTTTGGCATGCCTATCATCCTCTGTGCTCCTATGAGACCAAAATTTTATAGGAAAAGTTTTAAACACTGATAAAGCAACTGAATGACAGTGATCAGAACAATGGCAGTATATTCTTACAATTGTTGTTCATGCTGAAGGCGCTTCTGAAATGCAATCACCAAGTATAGCAAAAACCGGTCCAATGAATAAGTCCAGCGACCGCCATTTGAAGGATGGTAATACCTACACCAATGAAATAGGGAGGAACCGCAACAATCAGAATTCAGGAAATGTCAGATTATATAAAGACAATAATCTAAAGCATTAGAATGTTGTTAAACAAACTGTTCCAAAAGGTTGACCAATTTCTCTAAGTGCTCCTGTGCTGAACTACCAGGTTTCAGTAGATAGACCTGCATTTGCAATTTCAGAATAGAGAACAGATAAACTAAGAATCACTTCTAAGGTAAAAAATAAGGAAAGATGCAAAATACAGAACAAGTGTAATAATCTTACAATCGATTTCGCAATTGCTTTTGCTGGGGTGACAGATTTGTTGGAGAACAAGAACCTTGTGTATCTGGGAACGTCAACACTGAAAGGATATGATCCACTTCCATTTGCCACAGGAACCTGTGGTTTCCATAGGACAAAGTTAAGCAGGCAATCATTTCCAGAAAGGCAAAGGGGAAAATGCAGATTTTCTATCAAGATTATCTCAAATGTCTATGTTTTCTATGGCAGTCACTTCTAAGGCCCAGTTTACTAGTCTGCTAGCATAAGCAACTAAAGATAACTGTTATAAGAAGCAGGTAATACCACAGATAGTGCACACTTCGCCATGCAACTACTCAAAAAAATCATTTTTCAACTACATGACCCAATATAGTGATAGAAATTTCAAGGAAGCAGATTGTGTACACCAAACTATTCATAAGCTCACCTCAAACATATTTAAGAATCTATCAAAAAGTGTGGGTAAGAAACACTCCCAGTTGATAAATTCATAGTTCTTTATAACACGGGCCGTAATAGCTGTCCACTGGCCGTTCCAGAATTGGCAATTTGGTAGTGAGTCCCATATGTCCAAACTCCTTTTAACCCAATCACTGCAGGACCAATAACAAATCTAAGCTATCTTCTTCAGTTTTGCACAAGCCATGAAAGACAATAATCTCCAAATTATACATTACTTACTCAGTATAGAATGCCTGGTTGTCTGCATTTGTAGGTAGAAACAGTCTCACAAACCCCGACCCCTCAAAGGATGAGTTATGCCATGGATTTTCCAGAAAAGAACTGAAAGTTTATTTTTTGGAGAAAAAGATAAAAAGGATGTAAGGTTGCAGGTTTGTAACCCAAATTTGCAAAAAGAGCAACGATTATAATGTAAACTTGACCTAACTGTGAAATTTAATTTAAAATAAAGTGAACCAGGGGATCTATTTGTCAGGATTGGTTCCAGGCAAAACTCAAGATATCTTACTGCTGTGGAGGAAGAAACAGAACATTACCTAAACTCAGACCATATCTCCGAGGCAGAACCTGGTGGGAAGAATCTCCTGGAAGATCTAACAAGGGAAGTAAGAGTCTCAAAATGTCGTTGTCTCAGCCTCCATCCCTCAGGACCAGTGTTCCTGTCATTCACACTTACAGTTGTCAAAAAAAACTAGAAAGTTCAATGAAAGAACAACACAGACAAATCCATCAAATTATAAGAAGATGAAAAAGTAAAGAAATTAGAATGCCCGGAGATTCTAAGGGAAATTGGAAACGTCGAAGTCAGCTGAGGCTTATAAATACGAAGATGAGGAGATAAGGGGCAAAGAATAATAATCGATATATGATAAACAGAAGAATTGAAAATGTTTTCCAAGTAGAATGAGCTGGAAGTGAAAATCAACATTAAGGTAGTTGTAATGGAAGGTAGGACAACACACAAGAAATAAGAAAGAAACGAGTGGAAAGAGAAACGAGGTGACCATACCTAGTGAAATGGGTGTGGACGAGAGCATCATACAAAGGGCGCCATTGGATTTTCAGGCTCAACTTCTTTCTGTACTTATTAAGCAATTTGACTAAGATATTTCCCCATCGAACCTAATCCAAACACAGACACACAAACAAAGCCTTGAGGATAACAAGAACATTAGGATATTACAGAGAGGAACAAAACAAAACAAAACAAAACCTGGGCGTAGAGTTTGTTCTGTGATAAGTTGAACAAACGGAGACCAAATTGAACAAGTGAAGCCACATCTTCCAAAGCCACTTCACTTTTAGCTTTGATGAAGCTGCAATAGCAAATCAAAGGATTTCTAAGTCACAGTCCAAACGAATAAATAAGAGAAAACAAATGAGTGTGGTGAGGATAACAGAACAAAGGCAGGGCAATAATGATAAGAAATGTCAAAAGAAGAAGAGTAACCCACAGGTCAAGAACGGAAATCCATTTGAGGGTGGAAAAGACAGAATCAGGATCACCGGGATCGAAAGAGGACTGGAGAGAGCTAATAACTGAAGCGAATGACTCCTTTTCTCTCTTCGTCTCCTCCGCTACTGCGGGTGGTAGCCATGCATTATAGAGGTGCATTTTTTGTTCCTCGCAATCAAATTCAGTTTCCTTCTAATTTCAAAACACGGAAACCAATTGGGAAAAAAGAATGAATTCCACTTCCACTCTTTCTTTCTTTCTTTCTCAAATATAACAACTATCTATGGACTATGGGTGTAAATATATAGACACACAGAATTGGGCAGCCTGAAGTGGCTCCTCTCTTTTAGTGTTGAATACGCGTATTATTTTCTTTTCTTTTCAAGCAAGACAGGAGAAAATTATAGGAATCACAAAATGACACAAGACACAATTAAGATACTACCTGGCAGTGCCCACCTGTGAGGTGCTTTTATTTTGCCACTGTCCTTTTGTTTGATTTTAAACTAAATTAAAACATTTTTTATTGATAATATTATATAAAATATTAAAATAAATTTAATTAATTAAAAATAATCTATCTTTTAAGTGTCATTTTTAGTTCAACTTTTGGAAGATAAACAAGCATTTTTAATCACCACAAAAGCTTTTTTGTCAGAAAAATGACTGTTTGACTGTAAAATAGAAAAAACATTTTTTAGTAGATATAGCTTTTTTGACAACTAAAATATAGCTATTTAAGAAGCTCAAATTTGGAACTTTTCAAAAAACACTTTTCCAAGTAGATTTTTCTAATCAATTAATAAGTCTTTTTTAATCCTTTTTACCCTTATGTTTTACACATAATTTTCACAATGCCTGCAAACTTATCTTCACATTTATTTTGAGATTTATATAATATTATTTGACTTTTTAAATATATTTTAATATTTATTTTTTATATTAATTTTTATTTATGTTATAATTCATATAAAAGATTCGGTTAGATATATTTTTATTTATATTCCATATGGTTT
>JAOTIZ010000005.1:19901641-19915188 GCA_027123425.1 Erythroxylum panamense | reverse complement strand
GGAATTGATGAATTCCAAATTGAAGAAGTGTATTGCTTTGTATGAGATTAAGTCAAATGAAAATGAATGAAAAAAAAATTTATACCGGAATTGATCGGCTTAGATTAAATGTCTTATGGTTTCCAACGCGATAGTTATCTACGCTATTTGTTTTCGGATGTCGGAGTAAGTTTTTGTTCTTAAGCGATTTGCTTTCGTTTTGGAAATCCGATTCTTCGATTTCGCTTATGTTTTTGCTTTCGCTTTATGATTTCCGATCCGATCTTCGTTGATTCGATTCGCTTTCGTTTCTTTCGCTTTTGATCCGATTTGTGTTGTGCTTTTTCTTTGGCACAATTTTGTTTGCGAGATCCGTTCTTTTGCTTCCGTTCTTTTCGTTTCCGTCACTTTGTTTTTTTGGTTTATGTATTCGTTTTCGATTTCGCTTTCACCTTTCGTTTTGCTTTGTTATGATCTGATGTTCTTTTGTTTTCCGATTTGTGCTTCCGTTTTCCATTTTTCTGGTTGGGGTCTGGTTTCGAGATCGGGTCCCAACAACACCTATTTGAAAGACAAGTTCCACGACTAACCAGTCCTGATGATCTTGATCTCCCGAAACTGAACTTATCTGTCAAACCTCTTACATTTACAATAACTGAACCAGGTGTCATATCTTCAGACGCATATACTACGACCGTTGGTATTGAAGAATTACAACAAAAGCATGACGAAGACATTGAAGATAAAGTTGATAATCTGTATGCTTTTGTGGGTGACTTGCATAAAGAAGTAGCGTATATTCGAAAAGATATCAAGTCACTTCGCACTGTAATGAGAGAAATGTTTTCTAAAGTTATGAGGCATCTGTGGAAATGATTTTTTTTTGTCAATAACAAATAGGGGGAGAAAGGAGAAAAGGAGAAAGAAATAACAAAGATAGGGGAGAACAAGAGAAGAAGAAGAAGAAGAACAGAAGAAGAAGATTTTGGATACAATTTTTTTTATTTTGACTACAATTTTTTGTATTTTATGATTATTTGTTACCATCAAAAAGAAGGAGATTGTTAAATCAAAATGACTTTACGATTAATAATTTTGATGAAAACCAAATAATAATGCAGATACAAAATGAGACGGAAGAAAATGAGATAGAACAAAATGAGACGGAACAAAATGAGACGAAAGGAAATGAGACGATAGAAATGAGACAGAAAGCAAAATGAGACGGAAGTGAAAGCTGAAAATGAGATGGAAGAAAATGAGACGATAGAAATGAGACGAAAGCAAAGCTGAAAATGAGACAGAAGATAATGAGACGATAGAAATGAGACAGAAGAAAAGATGAAAATGAGACGATAGAAATAAGATGAAGCGAAGCAAAATGAGACGGAAGAAATAAGACAAAAGAATCGAAGACGAAGACTTAATACCACATCAGATAATAAATTAGTTTGAGTTAGTTACAGAAATCAACTGAATAACCGTTTCTTTAAAGATCAAGAAACAAGAAGAAAGAAGTAGTTGAAGACGAAGGCTATAAATATGAGTTGGAGTCGAAGACAAAAAAAAGTTAGTGATTTTCAAGAATGGCTAGAGATTCAAAAGCTAGAAATCTTATTCATTGTCCTAAAATTAGAGCTACCATTGTCTGTATCAAAGCTCGAAACATCTTTCAGTAGAAAGAAGAAAAGCTGATAGCCTGAAGAGGCTAAGTCAGAAAAGAATACTTGTTGTAAGAGACCTAAAGAGGCTCGGTGAAAAGAATACTTGTATCTTTGAGAAGTATAGTGAAATCTCAAAAAGAATTCTGAGGACTGGACGTAGCCCACAGTTTGGGGTGAACCAGTATAAAACTGTTGTGTCGATTCTTACTCTCAACTCTCAACTTTTAATTTCTTTTATTGATACAAATACTTAGAAGCAAATTGCAATACTTCATAATACTATCTTTCAATCGTTTGAGAAAGTAAATTTTTTAAAAAGAAGTTTGTTTAAAAAGGGGATTGTATTAAGAAACGGATACATAATTCAACCCTCCCTTCTTGTGCGTTTTGTATATCGAATATTAAGTCTATACTAACGTGTGATTCACTTTAGTAACAACTATAGCCAAAACAGCAAGAACTTAGTAAGTGGCCAAAATCATAACAACTATCATTCATCTGTTTTGTGCGATTAATGTGATAAACATAGTCACATTAGTCATTCTTGTAATTTTTGTAAAAAGAAACTATCTCAGATGTATATTTAGAGACCAAAAGGTCAAACTACTAACCTGAAATGACCCAGAAAATTTTGGGTACCTAAAATAAGAAAATGCTTTATGTAGATATTTTTCAAAACGGAGACAAGGGAGAATCAATGGACAGTTCATAGTGGTTGTTCGAGACACATGATAGATGAAATATCGCACTTCAACTACATTAAAAGAAAAGATGGAGGCAATGCTGTCTTTAGAGAAAAAATAAAGTGAAGGTCACCGGAATTGGTAAAATTGGTAATTATGGCTCTACCTCTATTGATAATGTTCTCTTTGTTAAGGGTTTGAAACATAACTTGTTAAGGGTGAGACAACTATGTAATAAGGGTTACAAAGTCATTTTATAATGATAATATTATATTTGTTGGTCCTAAAAATCAGAATATATATTATGCCCTGGAAGACATGTCCTCATAAAGTGTTAAGTTTCTTGTCACTCTATAAAAGAATTCGTTTATCTGGCACAGAAGATTTTGACATGCCAGTATGAGCATTCTATCAAAATTGTATAAAAATGAGTTAGTAAGAGGACTACTGACTTTAAAGTTCGAAAGCAATCAGGTTTGTGAGACTTGTTTAAAAGATAAACAAGTCAGAAACAGTTTTCCTCCTAAAAATATTACGTCAACTAACCAACCACTTGAACTTGTGCACATGGATTTATTCTGTCCTACTAGAACTCAGAGTTTTGGTGGTAAACATTATGGTTTTGTTCTAGTATATGATTACTCCAGATTTACACAGGCTTATTTCTTATCAATTAAGGATGATGCTTTTGAAGTGTTTGAGAAGTTTTACAGAAAAATTCAGGTAGAAAAAGGCAACTGCATCACTTTAATTCAAAGAGATCATGAAGAAGAATTTGATAACAGAAAGATTGAATAATTTTGTGACAATAATGGTATAATTCCCAATTTTTCTTGTCCAATGATGCCTCAGCAAAATGGAGTTTTAGAGAGAAAGAACAAAATGTTGGTTGATATGGCCAAAATCATGCTGTGTGAAAGTGGACTATCTCATAGATACTGGGAAAAAGCAGTATCCATGACATGTTATATACTTAATAAATGTCTTATAAGACCTATTCTGAAAAAGAACCCTATGAGATATGGAAAGGAAGAAAACTAAATGTTGCTTACTTTCGAGCATTTGGCTTTAAGTGTTTCGTCCTAAACAATGGAAAAGACAACCTTGGAAAGTTCGATGCAAGATCAAATGAAGATATTTTCTTGGGCTAAAGTACCACTAGTAAAGGATTTAGAGTATATAAAAAAAAAACAAAGAAGATTCAAGAATCGATACATGTGGTATTTGATGAAGCATTACCTTTGACAATAACAGCTAACTCATATAATAAAGATCATCATTTGATTCCTAAAAATACATTGGAGAATTAACTAGTCATATAATACCTTTAGAATCACAAAATTAAGAAGGTACTTCGAATCACAAAATTAAGAAGGTCCTTCTGAAGTTAGAATAGAGCATACTCCTTCATCTTAGCAGGAACCGAAAAACACCAAGAGAATGGAGAGGTCTTGATACACATCAATATATTCTTAGAGATTCCTCTGAAAGTCTAAGAACAAGGTTATCGTTCAAGAACAACCTTGTGGCTTTCATCTCATTATTAGAACCAAAGTTTGTTGAAGAATCTCTTACTGATGGGAATTAGAAGGTATTGATTTTGATGAAACTTATGCGCTTATTGCTAGATTGGAATCAATTAAAATTTTACTTGCTTTTACATACCATAAAAACTTCAAGTTGTTCCAAATGGATGTTAAAAACACATTCTTAAATGGTTACATTAACAAAGAAATATTTGTTAACTCCTAAGTTTTGAAGATGAAAACCATTCAGATTACGTGATAAAGTTATCCAAAGCTCTGTATGGTTTAAAGCAGCTCCTCAAGTATTTTATGAGAGGTTAAGTAACTTTCTGCTTGAAAATAACTTTGAAAGAGGAAAGGTCGATAAAACCTTATTTATTAAGACAAAGGAGAATAATTTACTCATAGTGCAAATATATGTTGATGACATAATATTTGGTACTATTAATCCATCCTTCTATGGAGAATTCTAAGCATTAATACATGGGGAGTTTGAAATGAGCATGATGGGAGAACTATCATTCTTTCTCGGATTACAAATCAAACAAATAGAAAAAGGAATCTTCATTAGCTAAGACAAACACAAAAAGGACTCATCAAGAAATATCATTTTGAGAATTCCAAATCGATGGGTCCTCCCATGTGCACTGGAACTAAACTTAATAAAGATGAAGAAGGCAAAGTTATGGATGAGACAAAATATAGAGGAATGATTGGGTCACTACTATATCTTACAAACTCAAGACCATACATTATGCTTAGTGTGTGTCTTTGCGCATGCTTTCAATCAAATCTAGAAGAAAGCCATCTTCAAGTAGTCAAAAGAAAATTTCGATATCTCCACGGAACTATAGATTTTGGACTATGGTATCAAAAAACTGACTCATTTGACACAATGGGCTATTGTGATGCAGATTATGCAGATGATAAAGTCGATCAAAAAGGCACAAGTGATCACTATCAATTTCTTAGAGGATTTCGATTACTAAAGTGGAATACATAACAGTTGTCAGTTGTTGTGCTCAAATCATATGGATGAAGCATCAACTACAGTATTTTTCTCTAAACTTTTTCCCATATTCCTATAATATGTGATAATACGAGTGCTATAAATCTTTCTAAAAATCATGTGCATCATTCTAGAACTAAGCATATGGAAATTATATTCCATTCTTTTTATCTCACTTCCACACTGTACTTTTTTATTTTTTGATAATGACAAAGGGGGAGAGTTTATATATATATATATATATATGCATATATGATGATATATTTCTTAATGCATTTTTCCTCAATGCTAGCTTGATTATATATGTGATTGATTATGTTGTTAAACTTATGAAAATATGTTATATATAAATGATAGGTTCCTTTCTTAAGAGACAAGTTCCTTCTAATTATGTCTGACATATAAAAGTCGCAGGTATCTTTTGAAATCATCTATTATCTCTTTGAATTTTGAAAAATATATATATTATTGCTTGTCATCATCAAAAATGGGAAGATTATTAGCTCAAGATTTATGATTAACGATTTTGATGATATCTATATAATATTTCAAATTTTAAATTGGATTTATTTCCTTGCATAACTAACATTATTATTCTCAAAAGGAAATAAAATCGTAAGAAATATGATTTCTTTCTTGCAGGAACCTTTATTATGAACTTACATTAGAAATGGTTTATTCAAAAGGATCCTGATAACTATGAAGGACGTATATTAGCCTGATGATCATTGGAAGATTTTTGGCAAAAATAACATCGAAGTTATTCAAATTTAATTATATATAGTTGACTAAAGATACAAGTGAAGCAGCAACTAATTGAAGAAATTGACTATTTAAGGAAGAGCCAATGTGACTGTGAATAACAACTAAACAATACAGAAGCTTGCGAAGCTATATTATCAAAACTCATCAAAAGCATATACATTCTTGAAAGTGATTTTTTTTGTAAAAATTCTCTTGTGCGTTAGAAAGTGAAATTCTGTTCAGAGAGAATATTGAATCTCATATCAAGCAAACCTCATTTTATTTGAGAGCATATAGAGGCTAGTGAAATACTACTAGTATAGAAAGTTGAAAAACCTTGAAAAATATTAACTTATGACTTGATTTTATAATGAAACACTCAAGTTGGATACTTAGGTACTGGACATAGGCTTGGGTTGTAAGCCAAACCAGTATAAATCGACTGCGTCCTTCTCTCTCTCTATGTATCTTTTATATTTTCACATTATATTATGTGTGTGTTCATTTCAGCACTTCTTCACTTTTATAATAAGTCCCTTCTATTTACAACTTGTTGACGGTTCCTTTCATTTTTAACAAACACCTTCTGTTTTAAAATTATTTTAATATGATTCATCATTCAATAGGCTCCTTTTGTTTAAATAGGGTCATATCTCACAAAAGACTCCTATTGCATAATAAGCTCCTATCGTTTAAAAAGCTTTATCGTCTAATAAGCTCATACTATTTTATATTCGTTAACTAGGATCTACTTTTTATATGAATTGAAAGTAACTTGCAAAAAATATTTTACACATAATTCACTCATTTCTTGCGTGTGTTTGTTTTATCACTAAGAATAAGAGCATTCAAAATGATATAATTTACATCATATATTGAAGAATAATTACATTAAAATGTCATACAGTAGAATAATAAAGGCCTACGACCCTGTAAGCATTATAATAAGAGTGTTGAGGAATATAGCCAAATAGAAGTGAAATCTAAAGCAAAAACATTTACTATTACAAGTTTTATTTTTATATTGCATATATAGAATCTAACATATACATGAAATAAAATGAAATAAAAAGAAATAAAAAACCTAAAACTTCATTTAATATAATATCAGTTCAATTCACATTGACTAAATTCTCATCATTGAAAGGAGTCTCATCTTCATTATTAGTCAAATTCATTGCACCAAATGACATTGATAGATGCACCATATTTATATGCCTATATTTGATTTATTTTGCTTGATATTTTATATTTTTATTGTATACTTGGTACTTAATTCGTTCAAAGTGTAATTATAGGTTATAATTGCCTTTATAGACTAAAAGAAGAAGAATTCGAATGAAAACACGACATAAGAAGAAGATTTGAAGCAATTAAGGGATATCACAGTCGTGTCTATGGCTATGCAAGTCTCTCAACTAGTGCACAATCGTGAATTTTGGAGATTTTAGGTTATACAAGGTCCAGTACATGGTCGTGTATCAGATCGTATATCTCTCAAAAATCCTAAAAATTACTATAAAAAGACATGAACGGAGGCAAAATATGGGAGCAAATTTTGAGCTGACTTCTAGAGGTGATTCAAGATGCAGAGATCGTTCAGAAGGGGCAATAGTGATCTAGAGACATGGAAAACATGTGAAAATCATCAACATATCTAATAGAATACATCATCAAACCTATACCTTGTAAGAACATTCGATAGAAGATAAACGGAGATTTAGAATAATGAACTTTTTGTTTTCTATTTTTTTTTCTTTTTGTTTATGTTTGATTTTAATTTTTATCATGTATAACTAAACATATTTAGTATCTAGGTGGGATGAACCCTAGTTTATGCTATAACATGCTTTGTTTTTTTTTATCTAATGCAATTGTTTTGATTAATCTATTGTAATTCAATCATGTGTTTAATATATGCTCTAATAGATTTGAAATATTAGTACATAATCTTATTTCATAACATAAAGATTGAGAAATCCTATATATGGATAGATCTATCGTAATTGAAATGAGTGGATTGCAAACCTAGAGATAGTTCAACATAGATCCTCTGGATTAAAGTTAAACCTAATAGTAGAATTCACAAGTAAAGCAATCTTAGTACCTTTAACCTGAACAATATCAGTTGATAATTCTAAGATTAGTTATTAGTATACTCAAGTGAGTTATTAGCCTATGATAGGAACTTCCAAGGTCTAATATTTAACAAAACAATTGCATAATTAAAGGTCAACTATTTAAGGATTTTCGGGGAATTCATAACCTAGACACTAATTCTTGATATTAATTATTTCTAAGTGATTTTTTTATTCTATGTTCAATATTGTTTCCTATTTATTTTAACTGTTTAAGTTTTATTTTTTATTAAAAACTAAAGTCAAATATGTAGGCTAGATAATAGGATGACGGTAATTACTAGTATTCATTGTTTTTATAGGATTTGACCGTACTTGTCAGTACTAACTACAATTACTCTGTGCATCTTTGATAAAATTAATATTGGTATAGAAATAATCAATCAAGTTTTTGGCGTCGTTGCCAGAGATATCGATATTAGGAACACTTAAATACTATTATTCTAGTTATTTGTTTGTATTTATTTTATTTTATTTTTATTGTATCTTGTTATGTTCTTATTTTATTCATTTAATTATCTTTTAAATTAAACTTCTGTACATTAATAGTGTGTTTGTAGTTTAATTAAGAATTAAGATTTAATGTCATCACCACAACTTACAATGGAAGGATGAAGTAGATAATACTCTTATAGAACTTACGATGTGTCTTCGCAATACATAACATCACCATATAAGAAAGAGAGGTTTCCTCACATATTTTCATAAGCTCAATCGATATTCATGTCATGTTGTGACATTTATAAGAGTAACCATTACAATCATGAATGTCGAGTACCAGATTATATGTGGGAGCAATCGGGCATATACGACTAACCTCAAGGTGCACTATACGATTATGATTATAATTCAGAGTGGAGCAACTCTTACGCTTATGGATGGAATGATTAAGCTCCAACTAAATATTTATAATACCAAACACCTCAAGTTAAAGAGCTAACTTTCGAAGAAATGGTGACTGATTCAAGAATCAATCATAAGACATTAAGAAACAGAGGCTCATGTACAAAATATGGTGAATTGGATTGACTAGTTGGTGAAGATAATATTTGACGAGATGTAAGGAAGTTTGCCTAGTCCTATTGAAATAAATACTAAAGAATTTGGAATGAAAATCAGCCTTATTAGTGAAAAAGAGCTCCCAAAAGAAGAAGAAGAGGACATTTTAGATAAATTAATAGAACTTCTTACCTAAATGAAAGCTAATCGATACAAATTTGAGAGTGAAAAAAAGATAAGGGTTAGCTTATTAAATGAAGTAACATTCCAAGAAGAGCTTCAAGAAGAAGATGATGATGATGAAAAAGAAGCCTCTATCTAAGAAGAGGAAGTAGAGAAGTGGCAGGAGGTAATTGGACAAGATAAGTCAGAAACCTTTGTCCAGGAAGAAGAAGAAGAATAATAGACATAAGTAGTTGAGGAAGGACTAATAGAGGAACCTAATGAGGAAACTACTAATATATTATTGGTAGTTACCTTAAGTACAGAGGGTTCTCATTTCCTTAAAAACAAAATGTTTGAGTTAGTAGATGATTCAGGGAGTTTTGTTATCCTTTATTTTATTTACAGTTTGTCATTGAAAGGACATTAATGCATGTGATTGGATTGACTATTTTACAACATGTGGCTTATTTACAGTATGAAACTGCTTTGTGGAGCTACCAACATTAACCAAACATTGCATAGGAAGCAACCCATGAATTAAAATAGATTTTATTTAATGTTATTTTATTTTCATGAGTTTTAGTTATTTTAGTTACTATTATTATTTTCTTTTATTTTTATCCATTTTTCTTTATGTTTTGCAAGGATGTTAGCATAATATTGGATAGATCAATTATATAAAAAAAAGTAGTGATATTTAGGAAGGTACCACTAAACCTTCTCTCTTATTATATATACTTATATTGTATATATTAAGGACAATGCTTGTTCATTTGTAAATATTAAGTTAGATACATATTTTATTTCTTTGGTTTCTAGTTTTGAATTGGACATTAAACCAAACACCACCCCCAATTCTTTTTCTTAATATATATACTTAAACTAAATGTATAGGTTTCATTCTTATGCTTGTTTTGGTTTAGGACTTTTCCTAATTTTGCACTTCACTGGAGATTTCATCCAAGTTGTCTAAATCTTTACATAAATTGTGTTATGTATGTTTAATCTCATTTTAATTTGAAAATTAGCATAGCTTAATGTATTATGCTCAAAAGAATTATGTACTAGATATTATGTACGAATATGTTGTTTAATATACTTTGCAACAAATCTAGAATTTTTCTTTTAATGGTTCATTCATTTATCGAAAGATGTTTTATTAATTAAATTATGTAAACATATGTATCTTAATTGAATTAGATGTGTAACTACCAAATTAGGATGTAATTATTTCTTTTAAAAGGATTATGATAAATAAACTAGATTACTAAATTAAAATTTCTCATGGGATTAACTCTTATTTGCTCTATACTAAATTGATTAATAAATTCAAAATTAGAATAAGGATTTAATTTGCATACGCCAAGTGACACGTATCAAATTTTGGCATCATTTTAGGAGAAATTTTTATGTGCCTAGATTATTTATGTTTTAATCACAACTAGCAATTCTTTATAAATTCAAAGAATTACCTAGAATGATACTAGATTTTGATTGGTACTAGTATAGTACTTTATTAGAACTAAATTTAGTATCGATACTGGTATGGTATTTATAACTTAGAGTTATATTCAATTTGAGGGAAAAAATCTTCCATCATCAACTTAGCTTAGTGAGTATAAGGATATTGATCAGTATCATATAGATCTGGCAACCAATATTGAACACTACCCCTAATACTTTATTTACAAATTAAAAAATTACAAATTTCAAAATTCTAGCATTTATAAGAAAGGGAATAGGGAACTTAATTATAAGATATCTATTGAAACTATCATTGAAATTGAGATCTCATTCAAAGAGAGATATATTAAATTTTTAGAGTTTCTCTATATGTATTATATGGATGATATGATTTGCAAAGTCCGTGATTAAGATTTGATTGATCTTCTCTCTAGGAATCATAAAAGCTTCATAATAAAAAAGTTTCATAATTTCTAACAATACTTTGAAATTATTATTCAAATTAATATTAAAATTACTATAATTGTGGGATGATAAATGCAGAAGATCCCACTCCATATCATTCTTAAGCATGATAGAATTATGTGGTATAATTTAGTATGATTACATTTCCTTTCAATGGAATCCATAACCCTAATTGCAATGGGAATTTCCTATCATTGACCTTTTCCTATTCGAATAGACAGAGTTAATCATGTCTTTTTTTAATAAGAATCAATACAATCTTTGTAAAGTTCGTTTTCTACTTTCACAAAAGCTAGAAAAAACATAGGAACTAGCTTTATGCTTTATCCTCATTAGAGGTAAAGAGACATACAAAGGTCAAGCAATTTTATGTTAAAGGGACCCACTTAAAAAATGGAGTATTTGGTTTAATTTTATGTAAAGTAAAGAAACTTACTAAATTTTGACATATCGTGAATGAGTGCCTTACTACTCTCCTCACCAAACTTAAGACTACTTATACAAGATATTAGAAAACCATTATATTTTTATCGGTCAGTTATTCATATATATTTAATATTTAATCATTTTATAATTTTAGTTATCTTTTCAAATAAAGAATTCAGTTTGGTTTGATGGTAGGTAATTGGTAGATACAAAGCATACATGCATAATACCTAAGATATTTAGAGCTTAAGAATATCATAATGCGATTAGGAAAAGAATAATCCTTAGTTCCATATCATTTAATCTTATCAAATAGAAATGGAAAGCATCTTTCTTTTAATTGTTGTTAAAACAAAGACAAGAAATTTTTTTGTTCTTTTCAAAGTCCTAGAACTAGAAAATTTTCTTTACATAGAAACTAGGTCATCAAAAATATTTTCTTTTTTAAAAAGGCAATAAACAATATCTCACACTTTATTTATTTATTATATTTTTCTTTTTCTTTTTTCTTTTTTTTTCTCTTTCTTTTCATTAATAGTTCAAATTTTTTTTATCTTTCTCCTTTACTTGATTTTTTGCACAAGCATATAAGGACTGTAATAAAAATCAAATTACACCATTTTTGTCATATGTGAATACTTCGTTTTCTCTTAAATGCTTTCTAAATAAGATGGAGTTCCATAAAAATACGAGTTAGAAAAATGTTATTTATAGCCAAAACATTTCTTCACAAATAAATTTATGAAAAATAGTAATAATTGAATTTATAAAGATGAATTTTTTGATAATGAAACGGGGAATTAGGTGGTACGTAAAAGATTAATAGATTTGATATGACTATCTATAGATTGCTTTATACTAAAAGAATATCATCAACTCTAGATGGAAAATTTTCTCTTTGAAAATTAATTTTTTCATACATGCTAGGCTGTATTGCTATATAAATTGCTGAAAAAACAAATTGAAAAATCATTTCAATTTGAATCCTTTATTTGAATCTATTTCTTATTTTGAGTTGGATCAAATCCTTTTTTAGATTTAACATTAGATAAGATGAGATCGAATAAACTAGCTATGCCTAATATGTGAAATAGGAGCATAAGGATTTTATGCTCAGTCTGGACTATTATCATAAAGTTGAAAGTATCTAGAGATTCCTAGAGACATTCTATTCGAAAAGCTTCCTTGACCAATCGAGTTCTAATGAAAACTTCAATGAACCTAAAAGAATTGTAAAGGACTAATATAAATTACTTGTTTTTCAAGATCCTACTATAAAATCTATCTATTTATGTTCTTATTGATAGCTCATACTAAATTTGATTGTATTTTATTACTTAATGTAAGTGGGAAACTAGCCTAAATCTCTTGTTAGAGACAAACTAGTGGAATTTTAGTTTTGTATAGATGATTTTAAGTCATAATGTTTACTTTGCAAGAATGGATTTACATAAGGTCATCTTTGTGACTTACAAGAAAGATGATGATGTAAAAAAGAGAAAGAGAATGACACTAAAAGAGACTTGATGGATCTAGAAATAAATTCTTATTAGCTATATGATTTGATCATTTTGGATTAAAATTAGGCAAAGAAAGTTCCTAAATATTTATAAGTCTCCACAAGGTTGCTAAGGTCACCTCTTCCTAATCTACTACCTCTAAGGATAAAGGAAAAAAGGATCAAACCTAAATGGAGGCATTCTCTCCGAAATTTGATGTTAAGGCAAATGACTATATATTTGACAATGTTATAGTTATAATACAAATGTGTAGAGTCTTAGCTTTTGTAGGAAGATAGGAGGACACTCGACAATAACTCTTTAAATACACTACATAACCAAATTAAGGTCAACATAAACAAGTAAGAAATTCTTCAAATTTCTTTAGTATGTTAGTATATGTAGACTTATGAAATATAATGACCCTTTTTTTGCAATCTCTCATAGTTGTTAAGGTTATCATAAATATTCCAATGTGGATATGGAAAGTGTAACACCCCACTCCCGCAAGACCCGAGCCCAACATCGATGGGTGATATCCGAGTCCGTGCCCCGCGAGGGTGGCATGCTACATCACTAAACAATCAAAAGTCGGTATAAATTTTTTTTCTTTTACGAATACACGCAAATCAATAAACACAAATTTGGCCCACTTTTATTCAGAAACATTTCATTTACAAGAGTTGCCAATTTTTTTTTCAAATACCATAATTTCGATTAGCCCAATCCGAAAACAAAACATATTACACTTTGATCAATCTATTTTGCAAAACTTTTTCCCAATCG
>JAOTIZ010000005.1:19877184-19897442 GCA_027123425.1 Erythroxylum panamense | reverse complement strand
AATAACAATAATAATAATAATGATGATGATGATGATGATGATTTTAATAATAATAAAAAGTAAGTAGAAAATTTATAACAATAATTAATAATATTATTATTGTTAACAATAAATAATAATAATAATAATAATAATAATGAGTTTAATAATAATAATAATAGTAAGTAGAAATTTTATAACAATAATTAATAATTGTTAATAATATTATTATTATTAACAATAAATAATAAATAATAAGAATAACTTATTAAAAATTAATAATAATAATAATAATAAGTTTATTAAAAATCTCAACCAAACAAGTTTTTATTTTCAGTTTTTATGTTACAAATCTCAACCAAACAGGTTTTCATATTTTTAAGCAAAAAAACAAACCAAAAACAGGAAACAGAAACTAAAAACAACAACAAAAAAACAAAAGTAGAACCAAACGGACCCTTAGCTTAAAAGATGTGTCACGTGTGTATATATAATCTTACCAGTACTGGTGTGATTTGTACGGCAGTTCTGGTCCCCCCAGAAACCAAGTTCATCCTCTCTGGATTCTAAACAGCAAAATGCTACTGGAGCTTCGTCTAGACTTTTTGGATTTTGTTTAAACTCAAGTATGCATAGTGTACTTTCTATACCTAGAACCAAATATATAAATATATATACTCTGATTTACTCCTTATAGCTGCAGATATCAAATCGTTACATGTCATACAAGCTGTGGCAGTGTGACAGAGATAAAAAGTCCCCAGCTAGATCGCTCGTGCTTCCTTAGAAACTAGGGTCTTGTATGCATTGCAGCGTACAGGTCTCTTGTAATCCTGTTAAATTTCCAACGACAGATAATGCTGCAAGTTCCTTCGGGGTATGGCAGCTCTAAGTGCAAATTCATTTTAAGTGGTTCCAAAGAGTTGAAGTGAGCCACAGCAACCTTTGAACCAGTTTATGCATCTAAATATTTTGACAGCGTAGTTTGTCATCAACTTAGATTCCTACTAGTATCAAATAAGCAACACATCTTGTGTGCTCTCTCGTGTTTCAACCATGCAATCAATAAATCTCCACTTCCATCAAAAGTTCCAACTTTCATGACCATTTATCATTAGCACGGAAATATAAGTGGAAAGAAGTGTAAATGTGCATGGAATGACAGTGACCTAATAATCACTGTTGCACAAAAAATCCAGCTGAAACCAGAGCTTCAGCTCCATTTAGGCACTGTCAAAGCCAAATATTCGGAAGACACCTGAAACCAGAGACAAAAGGAGAACAACAGATCATTTTCCAGCCTGATCTTAAACGTCAAACATTCAATCAAGTTAGTCCAAGTCAAACCTTCATCAGCCTGGTATTTGTTCTTGTCATCCCCTGCATAAGCGAGCAAATTGTATTTTGGATTCCACTCAACACTATTCATAGCTGCTCTGCATGGTATTTGGTGCACTGTGCGCCCGGTATGAACATTAGACTGTTTTAACAGCAGAAATTGTAAAACATTTATTTTTAAGCGGCCAAAAAATATTTCCTTACACTCAAGAGCTTCTGTTAAAATTATTATATAGTAAACGTACAATGTCTATGAACAAGTCTTCACTGGCAGAAGCAATATAATCTCCTGTGTGGTTGAAACTTATTGTCCTCACAGGCCATCTTTGTAGAATACACAAACATCACCTCAAACAGGTTAGCTCAAAAGACTTTCATGTAAAGAGCCTCATTTACACTCAATCACAAAGAAGTTAATAAAATAACAGGGAGGGCAAACCCCTGAATATGCTAATAAAAGCAACAATCACTTGTCAATTCTAGAGAAGAGGCATGGTACTTACTCAAGTTTGGTAAATGTCCTCACACATAGCATCTCTGATATATCCCAAAGGCTAACCAAGGAATCAGCACTTCCAACAGCAAAATATCTGCCAAGGAGGAACACACTTATTAAAGAGTTGAACAATTTACCTATATGTTTATTGGCATTTGAAAGTACAAGAAAATGATACGAGTGAATAATCCAAGTCGCAAAGAAAGTAGCTCTAACAATTATATTGCCCATAAGAAATTAAATCTCACCTTCCCTTGGGATCAATGGCAATGCAATAACAACCGGCAGTGTGAGCCATTACTGTATCAAGTGGATGAAGAGATGGATATGAAAGCACTTCAACAGTACCTAAACAAATGGAAAACAAATTATGTACAAAGATACAAGCGGGGTCTTTAACCAATGCGAAAAATAAGGAACCATTTTGCAGCATTAAAATAAGCATTTCCACTTGAGTAAATTATTCTCACCATTCCCAGTAGTCAAAAGGAACATCTCTCCTGTCATGTTCCAAGCAATCTCATTTACCTGGCAACAGAAGAAAAGTTACAGAAATTCACTTCTTATATTATAGATAAATTACCGTTAAAAAGAAGTACGTTACGCTTTTTAATATGATCAATTCTAGTTTTGTTTAGTGTTGCAAATACAAATCCTTCTTTATAAGGAAGTATTGGAAGTCGAATTTCAAAGCATTCCATGGTAAGTTTCAAGTTTATCCACTCAAATCTCACATTTAATAAAGCCTTAGTAGTTATGTCTCTCTAAAATCCCAAGTCTGGATGTTGTTTTACCTCATAATTGAACTTCCGTCTATGAATTGGCTTGAACTTTCGAACATCAAGTATTGTTAGTTCATCATCCTACCATAAATAGACAAAAGACAAATATGAATTTGTGAGCTTACAAATGGCCAAATGAACCAACAGTTGAGTAAATCCAGAAGGTTAATTTACAGCTATATATTAACTATTCCCAGATAAACAGCAATAGAAGTCAATACCCTATTGCCAACAGCTATATGGGTTCCATCAGGTCTGTAAGTTATATTTATATTCTCCCCACTTAGGTCTGCCTGCTGAGAGCATTTTCCACCTGCATAGCATAGAATTACTAATCCTTTGATAAACAGTCGTCAACACATTGGATAAATTCATCAAATTTTAGTCTGTCAGACAGAAAGTTACCATTATCATAAACTAGATCCCTACTTTTAGAACAGGTAAAAGTCTAGTATAAGGCATTTTTTGGTTTATTTTGCTTTCTATTTTTTTAAGTTGATCAAAGATGTTTATGCAATGGAATAGTTCTTACTACGAGCATCCCACAAACGAACTGTTTTGTCACCCGATGCTGTTGCAATCAGATCGGCATGTTTGGGGTCCCAACACAGCTGATCCACACTGTCAGTGTGCCCCTTCAATTCTATGTCTTTGGTTTTACCCTACAACAAGAATATCTATAAAGTATAACAGGATTTCCACAAAGGAAAAAGATAGGTATACGTAGTCAAACACAAAATTCAGATCTAATAACAAATGAGCTTGCGCAAAGGAGGTGAAAGTAAACAATTGTGAGTGCCATTCTGCAATGAGGAAGGGAATAATGACAATTACATCCTTTTGACTACACAGTTAGTGTAGAAATTTCTTGTACGAGTAGTACTGAAAGAGAAAGAACTATCTTGCTATTAACAGATTTTGATCTGATAGCTGGGGGGAATGAGAATAGAACAGGCCGCGTGAGAAGTTGAAGTTATAAGGCTTTCAATTAACTCAGAGAAATTTAAAATGAAAGTTAAAGAATCAACAAACGCATGGGTTGAGGCACAGCAGTCTCGAGCTACTCGAGATGCCTACAAGCAAATGTTTGCGTGGCTGACTTTGAAGCTCTCAATGCACAACAAAGATATTCGCACATCACCACTTAGTAGTGTGTCCATCAACAAAGAGAATCAAAAGGGTCAACAAGTGGGTGATTATTGAGTAGAAAGGGGGAAGAGAAAAACTAAGAATCGTAGTATACAAACCAGTTACAATGAAAGGATTAAACACGAAATGAAGGAAAAAAAGAGAAGAATGTTTACATGGGCATGAGGTTCAATTTGCCAAACACGAGCAGTCTGATCAACAGAACCAGAAGCGAGCTTGGTACCGGTGCAATTCCAAGCCACCGAATGTACCTAATCAACGACTCCAAACAAAAAAAAAAAGCAATAATTTGAGATTTTGGAAGCACAAAAAGAAAATGAAAATGAACAAAAAGGACCTTCTTTTTGTGGCCTTGGTACTCTCTACTGTGAAGATTCTTGAAGGGTATTGCTTCCTCCATCCAATACAATTCAACCAAACTAAACCACCTCTGGCGACGGCAAGATCCAACCTTGGACAGTAAGACAGACGACAAGAAAGTCCCAGTAAATTTTGCCTTCTAGGGGTTTGCTTGCGTGCTTAATCGACATAATGGAATTACCCAATTACTACATATCATAATTAATAACAATAAACACTATTGAATTAATAAAATAGGGATTTAATTAATAAGGGGGCAATTGTAATTTGATGTAATATTGTATGCGCGTATATATATATAAAGATATCCACCGACGATTTACAGAGAGAGAGAGAGATGGTCTGGTCGGATCGACCCACCACTCCAGCGACAACCACAGCCACAGCCATAGACGCCATCACTACTCCACTGACACATGAAACGAGACCCCCTCCTTTTTTTTCTTATTCTAACAGTGAGTCAGTGAGTGAGTGAGTGAGGGAGTGGTTATAACACTTCAATATTTACTGCTATTGCTCTTCCTTTTAGATTTTTCGTTTCATGTTATCCGATTGTGATCATTTAGCTGATTTCTACAATTTTATTGCTCCCAATATGTCTGCTTCCGGCGGCGCCACTGCGGCAGCAGCCGCTGCCGCCGCCCGCTTCATCCCATACTCTCCGTCTCAGTCTGCCCCTCACTCTCCACATCTCGCTGGTCTCCGTTCCTCCTCCATTCTTGTCGTCGAGCAGGAAAAGTAAGTACTTTTTTTTATCTGCTGGGATCTAATGCTTCTTTTTTTCCAATCTTGTTTGATTTAATCAGACTTCCCTTTTTTGGTGATCTTGATCTTTTTTTGTGTGCTCTTTTACTAGATTCGTCACTTGATTTCTCCTCCTCCTCCTCCTCCTCTTCTTCCACTTCTATGTATTAGATCAGTTTTATTTTTTTTCCCATTACTTGTTTCGGTTTCTTATATCATCAGATCAGCTGTTGATCAAGTTAGATTCTTGCGATTGCTTTTCTTCTTGGATTCATTCAACTATTCTCTCTTGCTTTGAATTCCTTTTCTGGGAGATCTGTTACTGTTTTCAGTCCTCTCACTTGTTTTCCACACCCTACAAATGATCTAGCTGAATCTATTAACCCCCTCGTTGATTGATTAATTGATTTTAACTTTTTTACTTCACATTTCAAGTTGTTTGAGTGTTGATACGGAGATTGTTATGAGCCTCAATTTAAATATATTCGTTCATATTTTTGCTTTGTGTCCCCAGACAATCAATCCCTTTAAGCATACCATTCGTTTGTAATTTATCACATGGAGGTAGATACCTTCGTGGACACCTCCTACAGTTGCATTTCCATTGACTCAATCAGCTCTTCTCTTGCAGATATCTGGCAGAGTTACTAGCAGAGCGCAATAATCTCAATCCTTTTATGCCTGTGCTTCCTCATACTTATCGCTTGCTGAGCCACGGTGAGTTTTCTGATTCCTTTTGTGTAGATCAGCTACACACTTGAGCTCCTTAATAGTTTACTTTTGCACCTTCATTGTAACTTGGCGTCAATACATTGAAACAAAATGTTCATATTAACGACCTCTACAATTGGGTGCCTTTCCTCTATGTAACTATATTTGGTAGTTTGAATCATTTTTCAAATCCTTCATGATCGCGATCAACTTCTTAACACAAAGGCATGTGGAAATCCATGTAAATTAGAAAGTAATGTTTTCTTATTCACCCCTTTGACGGCCAATAATTTTTTTTATACTGTCTTATGAATGGCAACAAGAGTAGTTCAATACATTAAACAACCATCAAAGATCATATTTTTTTTTCATCAGTAAATCATCATAACAAGTGAAAGAATGAAACTTCATCTCAAAGTTCCATCTTTTTGTTACACATGTTAGGTTAATAACAAGTGGATGCAGCATGCATTTTCTGTTACTACATTATTACCACATTTGATAACTTTGTTACTAGCACTTGTCCATTCATTGTATGCTTTCTTTGTGATAACTTTGTTACTAGCACTTGTACATTCATTGTATGCTTTCTTTGTGATGACTTTGTCACTAGCACTTGTACATTAATTGTATGCTTTCTTTTTGATAACTTTGTTACTAGCACTTGTAAATTCATTTATTCTTTCTTTGTTTGTCTTTTGCTTGCGGATTTATACATAAATCTGTGTAACACACTTGTTTAGTAGTAAATGGTACAGTTATGTGAGGTTGGATAAATCTTTTCATTTCTTGCTTTCAAGAGAAGATCACGGCGAGATGAGCCGTTTATCATTACAATAGGTGTTAAGTGGGCTAAATTGGATGGCCATGAGTTGTGACCACTTTTGTGGCTAATGAAAGTGAAGTTGAAATTTATCCTTTAGATCGTATGTCCTATCAAACTCACAACGTTATTGTGGGGCTTAAAAAAACAGATATAATGTGTCAGAAGAACATCAGCCCTTATTTGTTAATATGTAGTAACTATTCTTTCACCAGTTGTATTTGCTTTTATTCCGTGATTGTAGCCATAGTTACTATTCATTCTTGCTAATCTAACCCTTTGTAGTTAACAAATGCGTGCTGGGTATTTGTGACTTCCTCGGTGGTTCATATAGACATCGAAGATGTGAAGGAGAAGGAGACTTCAATTTGATTCTTTTAATGCCACATTCTTCTAACCTCACCTGCCTCTCCCTCCTAAATGGAGTGCTAGTCAGACAGCCTAGGAATAATTGACTTCAAGTGTGCAATGGATCGACAAATAGCTCTCAGGAGAGTTATGATGCATATGCTGAAAGATAGTATTAATGGGGGGTTTTAGATTTGAAAGGACATCTAAATTGAAAAATATGGGTTCTGAGCAAGATCTAGAAGAGGTGGAATATGCTTATTTCTGGTGAAAACCTAATGGACATTATGCACTAGGCTAGGGATTTCTGCGTTTTGGTCAAGTTTTGTAATACTTCCATATTGTATTTGGTAGGTCTTACAAGTTTTAGAGCATGCAAATGATTATGATGACAGATGCAAAGAGAAAATTAGTTGTATTTGAACTTGCTGTTACTTTTGTATCACACATATAAGATTGAGATATGTTTGAAATATTTTTCTGTCAGGACGCCAATGACCATGTACTATTTTTTTATAGATGTTTTCAACAACTGGAGGAGTTTAGCTTTTTTTATTTTCTTATGTTTTTCATAGGTCATCATTTGTACTTACTTTTTAGCTTATATTAGGTACAAAAATGTACATACTCAGATGTTATTATAGCAATGAAGTGCATCTACGTAAGAAGTTTTTATCTTTGGTTTTCATATGAAATCTAAAACTACTGTCCACTATTGTCTTTTTCTATTAACATCCTTTTTAGATTCTAAACTTTTTGTCTTTGTCAGTTAATATACAATGTTATTAGACTACATCTTCTTGGCAACTTGGATTATCCTCCGTGAGACAGCAATGTCAAGAATCAGTTAGCAGTGATCTACATTATAAATTTGTTTGTGCTCATGATAGTGTAGGACTGAAACATGATCCTTAATTTTTCATCTTTGACCAAGTTCTTTTGAAAGTTTAAATCTTTGTATTGAGCTCGCATCAATTTTTGACCTAACCCGGTTAACATCAATGTTATCTGTCCATTTTATGGTAACTGCTAACTAATTTGTTAACTACTGCTAACTGGTACATCTTGTCTTGAAAATTGACATTTTTGGAGCAGAAATATTGCGTGTAACTACACTGTTGGGGAATGCGTCAGTTTTAGGTCAAAGTGGGCTTGAACATGCTAGCCCTCAGCCCTCAGGAGGAATATTTACAAATGGAGGAGCCGATTCAAATGGATGGGCATCACGTTTTCAATCAGAAGTACGGATACTAACTATTAACATAACCTTCTTTTGTCAATCTAATTTTACTACTTTCTAGAAGTATTTCTGACTAAATCTTTTCATATTATGCTACTAAGTTTGTAGTTTGAATTTCAGAGTTTGTCATCAACAGCTGGTATGAGTTTGAGGCTAACATCATTTAACTGCCAATAGCTTAACTACATTGGCATTTATTTCCAGAACTCTCCTTTCATTAAATGCTTCTCCATTCCTCGTTTCCTTCATTCTGGAGATGGAAACACATGACTATTGGAGAAAAGTAACATGGGCTTCCATACAGAAACGAAGACACATGGATTACTTAGGACCTTCTGATATGACACTGTAATTACTGTTGTGCAGGATGCTGACACGATGAATATCGACCTTAAGGCTGTAAACTTAGGACTGCCAGGAAATTTGAAGTTTTGTGCTTTTTTTCTCAAGTACTACCCTTCATTTTATCGATCAATCATTACTCAGTTGGATGTGTTATCTAGAACAAACAAGTCTGTTGAGGTTGCTAAACTAACGTTGACTGCATTTTAACATAGTCTACCATCAACCTTGGATTAAGGATTAGAGATTCTGCTATCAACCTTGGATTTAGGATTAGATTCTTATGTACTATTCGTGATTGCTGTTGTATTTGAATATTGATTTGTACTTTCTTGTATTTTGTTTTGTGCCCAGTGCACTGTGGCCTTTCTGTTTTACTTGCTCTCTTCCTGTCATAATGGGTTAAAAATGGACTGTTTTGCTTCTTCAAGGAAGCTCTGGAATTTTCCAGGAACTCTCTTAAGGTTTTTGTGGGGGCTAAATGGCTATTTGTTCTCATATGAAAAGCTGGAAAATATTTGTATGATTTGTGATTTTCAGCTCAGTTGCTACCATGCTGCGCAGATTTCAGGTTTAATACAGCCCACATCAACACAAAACTGGCTCACTTCCCAAGGTGGCTCGTCTGGACTTATTGTTAAGAGGACCATCAGAGTAGACATTCCTGTAGACAAATATCCCAATGTACAGATCATCTTTCTAGATCCATACACCTCTGTAGATTTTACCAATCTTATTCTAATCTGACATCAGTCTCTTACCACAGTACAACTTTGTTGGGCGCCTGCTTGGCCCTAGGGGAAACTCTCTTAAGCGGGTGGAAGCAAGTACTGAGTGTCGTGTTCTGATTAGAGGTCGTGGAAGCATCAAGGATCCGTCTAGGGTGAGAAGGGTTTATCTTCCCTTGGTGTTACTTATGTGATTTGTTTATTTATTTAGATCAGATTTGATTGTGAAAGCATTTGGAACTAACTTGAAAGATTTCTATTCCAAGGAACTGGCATTTCAATGCTTGTTTGAGATTGATTTGGTTATCAATTTCTACAAGTTCAAAAACCATTCTCTATATATTTCTGCTGAAGATAATGACACCTTCTTAATTTATTGAAGGAAGAAATGATGAGGGGTAAACCAGGGTATGAGCATCTAAATGAGCCTCTGCATATCCTAGTTGAGGCTGAATTGCCAGTTGAAATAGTGGATGCTAGATTAATGCAAGCTCGAGAGATACTTGAAGATTTACTGAGGCCCATGGTAACCTACTTTTGCATTCTCTGCTTGAATCTAGCATGATTAATGTCTTTTATAACAACACAATGACAATTGGGTATCTTTTTAGGATGAGTCTCAGGATTTCTATAAGAAGCATCAACTAAGGGAGTTAGCTATTCTCAATGGTACGCTTCGCGAGGAAGGTTCTCCAATGTCAGGCTCTCTCTCCCCTTTCCACAACAGCCTAGGTATGAAGAGGGCCAAGACTAGGGGGTGATGTATTCAGATTCCTAGTGGGCGTTTGGAGCTTTTTCTATCCATTTGAGGTTACATGCAACAGGTGTTGCTATGTCAGCCAATGCCTCCAACTGTCATCGGGGCACTGGCACTATTTTTGTGCCAGTTATGACTTGTTTTCCGTATGATGTGTGTTTATTATCTTTTATAATGAAGCGTAATGAGAGTATCCCATAGTAAGGGAACAGTTGAGCTGGGGACAGGGTTGTTTTCATTTGTATGTTGATTAAGGCAGATTGAACTCCAAGAATGCCACTCTGTTAAAATAGGGTTTACTATAAGCTTGGATTACAGTTTTGATGACTGGTAGGGATAGTGTGAGAAGAGTATGGTTTGCTTTTATAAACATAGAAACAACTAGCCTAATGCAGTGCTAATCTGCGGTGGTGTGTTGTACTATTTGAGTGTACATGGTACTTTGTACGTCTTTTTTGTAAGGCATTTTTGGTCAGCTTACAGTAGAATAAATTTCCGGACTCTGATTCTTTTTAAGTTGACGAATATACTTCCTGTTATGTGTATTTGTTAGTTTGCAAGTGACTATTGGTCGCAGAATCGAACTTAGAATTCAAGAAGAAAGCATCTATAATTGTCACTTTGTCAACAGATAAAGTTGAGGAAGCCTTTGTGGAGAATGTACTCTGCACAGGGAAGTGCATGTTCCTTCTGTCACGGATAGTTTATAATCATTGGTCGTCCATGGCTTGAGGTGACGATCGTGGAAACTGAAGGACTTGTAAGCACGCGTCGATGTCAATGAAGTCTTCAACCATTAATTGATTTAGTTGAAAGATTTGGATCATACCACTTAATGATTGACTTGTTTCTAGTTCACCAAACACTCAAGAAGAAAGATTGAAGATGGTTTAAAGCTAAATCTCAACAAGAAAAAGGCTGCCACGAAGGGTGGTGTCCAGTTACTTTCCCATAAGACACCCATTTTTAGTTCACTTCCAGTTGTTCATAGATAGGATAGCTTTTCAAACGAGTTCTCATGGATGGGGCAGTAAACACTTTATGCCCATGATTTACACATGACATCAGTTTGTGCCTGTTGTCTGATTAGGCAACTTCCATCCTTTAACAAGGAACAAATCCTCCTCACTCACATTTTCATGTAGAGGGCAACACACAAAGCAATATACAACAGCTCACACAAATATCGAGTGTTACATCTTATTGAAATTTCATTATTTACAGAACAAATTCAACAAGAAAGTTTACTGCTACATGTTACCATCTATTGTTCGTTATTAAATAAGTAAAAACCAGGGGCTAGCCCAGAAATTTGATTACATGAAGTCCACCTTCAGACATCATAACCTATTACTAGGGAGCAGGAGGCCGTATTGGTTCAGACCTCTTCCTTCTCTTCCTCATCCTCAGCATCATCAATTCCAACCCAACAAGTGAAAGCAAACAAAAATTCCTTGAAGTTCACCATTCCATTTTTATCCCAGTCCATTTCTTCTGCAACAGAAAAGCAAGGCAGACTTAAGGTTCTGTCATGACTTGTCTCCTGACACAAAAGTCTAGGCCTCAAACATAAACAAGGTCGTTTACATCTAAATCTCATGCTCATCAAGTTCCATATCATAACACATGAAAGCAAACAGATCAAAGAGAGTGGTCGGTAAAGAGATAAAATGTACCATTCATACACATAAAAGCAGAACAGAAAATTTTGCATATACATAAAATGTACCACATATACATAAATATGTGGTACTGCACATATTTGAAGAAAGAGAAAGTGAATGTGGGAGAGCTAACCAAATCTTTTCAAAGCAATCCGTCCCGAGGAACGTTCTCCTGATTCATTGATCGCCTGAACCATCTCATTCTTGCTGACATAACCATCCTTGTTCTTGTCCAAGAATATAAATGCATCAACAAGAGTTTGAAAGGTGATCTCCAAATTTCGTGATTTCTAGCATTGTCATGGAACACAAATATAGCAGAAACGAAAAATAAATAAAATAATTCAGGAAAGGGACGCTGATGATCAACCAATCTGTGCACCTAGAAGAATCACGTATGGAGAGATTAAAAAATCTCAACTCTTGTTGACAGGTTTAGGCATTCTATGTCATTGCAAATGCAGTATGTGACAAACCCAGAAATCTAAAAGAAAATTCCAGAACACAGAATGATTAATGTTACTAGGTCCATTCAAATATGAAGTCTCTTATTCTGGAAAAAAAGAGGTGGAACAACCTGACATAATGACCTAAAAACATGAGAGCCATCAACTCAAAGGTCAACATATGCTACCAAAAAGAACCTCCTTTTTTATAGAAGTGTTCAATCTTTTTACCTGCCAATCATAGTTTAACAACCTGTTTTACATGGCCAGTAAAAGCAATAAGGGTAGCTCAAAAGCATAAATGACGAGCAATAAGTACTCATATTTGGATACAGCACAAAGAGCACCAGGATCATCTTTGAGAAGATAGACTAGGCAGAGGAGTACAATGAACTCATTGAACTCCATGCCCATATCCTCATTTATATCACAAGCACCAAAGAGGTCATTAACTTCCTCCTCTTGAAAACAGATATCTAACTCGCTGAAACATTTTCGCAGCTCTTCCTGATCGATTGCACCATTGGAATCTTCATCTACACAATAACAGACAAATTTATAAACATTCAACAAGAACTTGTGGTTACAATGGAGGTGTGTATTTATAAGTTTCTTGAGAGATTAAAGCTTTGAACTTCTATTAAGTAAAAGCTTTATGATTTTTTTTTTCCCTGCTTGAACCACAAGAAGTAGGTCAATGGAAAATGAAAATAGAAGATAACTGTATTCATACCAAACTGTTCAAAGATGGTCTTGCATTTTCTTAAACTCTCGTCAATTTTTGGAAACTTCAAGATTATGCTGTTGAAAGATTTTACAGTAGTCCCTTCAGCTTGCCTACGTTGCAGAGCTTCAACCATTTTAGCCTCAAGCTTTGTTTCTGGAATCCACGTCTTTCTAGGTGAATCAACCTTTGTCACTACACCTCCCATTGTTTGTGAATAGTAGATAATAGGAAGCAGGATATGTAACAAAACAGTATTTGCCTGGACACAGAGTCAAATGGATATTTGAGTAAATGCCCAGGAAAGCACACCAAAAGATTATGAGAATATAACCATTTTAATTGTTACGATCAATAAAAATCAATGAAAATATTTATTTGGGTGAATTCGACCCAAGTACTAATTAAACAGAAGGGAAAACCCATGGTGATAAGAGAATTTGTGTTCCTTCCCCTCTAGTTTGATAAGAACAAAACCGTGTTGTATCAACTCTTGTGTTTGGTTCCCTTCAGTTTTAACTACCTTTTATTGTAGTTGATCTTACTGTGAAAGATACCGTCAGTGGTGTATAGAGATATCCAATTGGTAGCTTAAGTGGATAAGTAAAGAAGGATACACATCTGTCACAGAAAATGAAGATGAGTATCAAGATTAATCTACAATCACATGCCAAAATGCCAGTACAGATTCACAAGATGATACGCAGCATTAACATCAGTTAATTTCCAACGTTATATCCCCGTATCTCCATTTTACGAACCGGAGAATCTCATATGGTCGGTCCTTGAAACTATAAAAGTGGAGAGCTCAACCAATAAAAATATCCCACTAAAGAGTTATCATGCCAGTGAATACACAGAGGGAAAAGAATACTGAGCATGCAATCCCATTAAGTTGATAAAGATCTGAGCTTTGTTGAGTTAGTGAAACATATGGACAACGGGTGAAGTACAAAATGGGCATACTGACCTTAAGATGATGAAAGAGCACTGAAGAAGGTCCTCCTCTTCCTCACAGGAAAAACAAAAAGACAAGACAAAAGGAGAAGTTGGTTAAGGAGAAATATGATAAATAGATGATGTCCTGAGACAGAAAGGACTGTCTGCCCGTGAGGAGGGTTGAACAGCCATGTTTTGTGGTGCACCCTCCACGTAGTCCGCTTGTGGTTGCGCCACTTACGAACCACGTTCGCTGACTTTATCCTCTAACCCACCTTCCTCCCTCACTTCTCACTTCCAAATGTAAAATATATTTAATACAAGTGGGAAATAAAAACCATATGGTGATAAGATTACTCAGTGTTAGGAAGAGGGACCGCCATTTATAATATTAACATACATAGCCACTCTTTTGTTTTGCTTAATCCTACTAGCTTGGTTGATTAATTGAGTTATACAATAATCAAAATGAATAGTAATAAGAAAGTGGTGGCTGAGGAAGAGGGAAGCTTCCTAACGCAACCACATCTCACCCACTCATACCCTTCTTCTATTCTTATTCAACATTTTACTATTCTTGTGTTATGTAATCAAATTTCATTTATTATAAATAAATAAAAACCAAAAACCACACTCTTCTTCATTTTATAGCCGCAGGCAGAGGCAAGCAGATCTCTTTCCATCTTCTTACAGACAACTCTCTCTCTCTCCCTCCCCCCCACCATAAGCAATAGATAGTCCACCATAAAGTAATCTTCTTTACTCTCTCTCTCTCTCTCTCTCTCTCTCTCACCCCCCACCATAAGCAATAGATAGTGCACCCTAAAGTAATCTTCTTTACTCTCTTTCTGTTCCTCATGTTCTTTATTCATTTTTGTTATTTCTCTGCCTGGAAATAAAATTTCCTGCTATTTTCTGTTGGGTTATCTGCCTACCTGAAGAGATCGGCTGATCTAATATGATATTTTGTCAGATTTGTTAATTACTGAATTGGTTGTATGATTACTCCTATTTCAAAAACAATAAAAAGATGTTAATTTAGACTTTGAACATAAAACAGTAATCTGGGTAGGGTTTTTTTTTTACTTTACTTTTACTAGCTTAATTGTTGCTGTAAACGATGGTTTGTTCTCTTTTTGTGTAAAAGTGATAATATTTATGGTAAATGCTATGTCCTTGCAGGTTAATGGCTTCAAAACGCATTAACAAGGAGTTGAAGGATCTGCAGAGGGACCCTCCTGCTTCTTGCAGTGCTGGTTGTTTTCTTTTACTCTATTTTCTTCTTTTTCCGTTGCATAAATTGCTACCCAATTAGCCGTTCTCTTCATTCTCAACTTCCCTGTCTATCTATCAAAACTGATCTAACATTTCATTTCAAGATTGCTCCTTTAAGATTTGCGCCCAAAGTAAGGAAAAAAAAATCATGCACAATGTTTTAGTTATTGTTTTATGCGCATATCAGTGTTATTTTCTGCATGCTTTATGCTCCTCCTTTAAATGGAGGGCCTCCGTTGGAGTTGGTGTTTGTGGTCACTGCTGGGTATCCTTGCTTAGATTTGAGTATAGAGATTTTACTGTGATATTAGTTTAATTCTACTGGGGTTGATGATGACCATAGGTTTGTTGCTTTTGTTCTATATGTTATACTTGCGGCATTCGGTATTAACTTACAATGATTCTATGCTTGTAGGTCCTGTTGCTGATGACATGTTTCACTGGCAAGCAACTATTATGGGTCCAGCTGAGAGCCCCTTTGCAGGTGGTGTTTTTCTCGTATGCATTCACTTCCCACCTGACTATCCCTTCAAGCCACCAAAGGTAATGCCTACACTGCTTTTATTTTGTGGGTTTCACTTGTAACTTGCAATTCTTTTTGAAAAGTCTTCGTGTTTTTCCAAATAGGAAAATGAAAGACAACAACTGTTTGGTCATTACCTAGTGAACCAATATTTCATTTATACAGTTTGTATAGTTTTGGGCCAATCTTTAATTTTCACAAATTTAGCTCCTCATTGTTTCTGTATTTTGTCCTTTACTCGTTACACTTGGTGAGTGTATTTCAAGTTTTACTCGGTCACAGCATTGTTTAGGCAGCTGATTGACAAAATTGAGTTTCTCCCTGTGATCTACACAGGTTTCCTTTCGTACAAAGGTTTTCCACCCAAACATTAATAGTAATGGAAGCATTTGTCTTGATATCTTGAAAGAGCAGTGGAGTCCTGCCCTTACTATATCCAAGGTACTTTCTCCATCTGTTAAATTCGAATATCATGCTTACTTCAGTTAGTTGATTTTGGTATTATTGAAGCTTTTATTCAATGTGGCGTTGGAATTGGTTTATAATTTGTACGATTTTTGTAGGTTCTTCTGTCAATATGTTCCCTGCTTACTGATCCTAATCCAGATGATCCACTTGTACCTGAGATTGCTCACATGTACAAGACAGACAGAGCCAAGTATGAGACCACTGCTAGATCCTGGACCCAGAAGTATGCTATGGGTTAATAGTTCGACTTCCGTAAGTGAGGAATGAAACCCTTGGTCTATTAGTAAATAATAGAAACACCTCACCATGTGGCATGTGGGTCAGTTTGGTTCTCTTGGATCTAATATTTTATATGCTGGGATGTTGTGTAATATGTTGTCCTAAAGCCTTAACTACGAATCTTATACATTAAGATGTGTGCTTTGATAGGTTCCAATCAAAGGTATTAGAGATTTTATATTGGTAGTATTCTACTCAAGGTGAGAATGAACATTGATACTCCCTTTTACTGCAGCTCAAGTACTTGAAATATATTAAGAACTCAACTGATTTGTTAAACTGTGAATAGCTAACAATCTCTAATTTATTGACTGAATCCTATGCAGACTCAAATGACAACTTATGTTGAATCAAATAACAAATATTATTAGTTTTAAATTATGATCTGCAAATCTGTAATCTTGGAATATCCACCTGATCTACTTCTACAATTTACATGTTCACATTTAATTCAGGTATCTTGGTTTTTGATGGGCACACATGCATGTTTAATCATTGCCCCTTCTTCCAAAAGAACTTTGTCCTAGAGGTTTACTCAAGATGATAAACCTGTTCCCGCAGCTCTTGTGTATTTTCTCATATAGCAGCTTCTTTTGGAAGCTTCCTGTACTGCACTAAGCCTTTCAACACAAAATTTGACCCCCTTCTATCTCACCGAGTATCAAAAATAGCTTCAGGGTCTACATTAATATCTCCACCATCATCAAGCAGTAGTAGTTCTGTGTTAATGGCCTTACTCTCTCCTCCTTACCTTTTAAACATAAAAGTATGGAAAATAGGGTGAATTCATGATCCTTGCAATCGGAGTTTCCAAGCTACCTTACCGACCTTACTTTAATTTGGTACAGATCATAAAATCGGTTAATGGCTTTTGGATTGTTCTCCTATAAATAGTTTGCAGACGATTAAGGATGTATTTTAAGGAAGACAAAATCTTAGAACTCCACTTCTATTAACCATCGTGTATGAATTGACATAAAGTTCCTAAAGAATGGTATTTTGTTACATCAGAGATTTTTGCATTCCATAGACAGGTTTTTGATGGAATTCTATACAGGACCAGTGAAGGGGCATCCAGAAAACATATGATTCCTGGTTTATCTACCAGTCTGTCCACAATACTCAACTTATCTTTGATTGCCAAACACAAGATAGAAGCAGTACTAGGTCTAATATGTTTCAACCAAACTATTTTGTGCCATGGTACATTAGGTACGTTAGAAAAGTACCTTGTTCTGAAGTTACTGGTATTGAATTCCTGAACTGGTTTATTTTTCAATAGGTAGCAGTCTTATAATTGGGAGAATATTGAGGGAATAAATGTTAAAGAGTAGTCACAGGAAAAAGAGAGACCTTGGCCTCTTCAAGGTGGATGGAAAATGCAACCTATGCCTCATGACGATGGATAAGGGAACCAATTCCTGTCCAGTTATCATACCATAGAGAATCTACAGAACTATATCTCTTGCAGACTCATTCCTTTCAGTAGTCGATTAAGGTAGAGTAAGAGGGGCTAATTGTTAGGGCCCAAAAGCTTTGCCCTTTAAGGAAATAACTATGCAGTCGTCTCGTCTATAGAGAATTCCTGTCCTCTAGCATCCTCCATAGTATTTTAATCATAAAGAGTTTTATTGGATAGCCCCCTTTTTCCTTTGGTAGACGTATTTCACTCCACTTCACTTCAGGAAAACCAAAACTTCCTCTTTAAGTTGCCCCAAACATACTTCATCATCAAGCTCTCCAAAGTTTTGATTAGACTTCTAGATAGGAAGAAAAAGGAGAGCTCTGGTCCATTCGTAGTGAATTGATTATTGATTTGATCATGATGTATTGTTAACCAATGTGTCTCCTGGTCAAACAAGCTCTCAATGTACACTGGTATAAAAATGGCAGGTTCCATATTTCTTTCTAACAAACAATAGAGCAGAAGAAAATGAAACTTATTACTAACCTCAATTGTAATATTTTGAACTTGTTTTTCTATTTAAGCTTTTTGAAAATAAACGTGTGTGTGTGGTTATATGTTAAATTGGCTCAACCCCTTCTTTTGGATTAATGTGGTGATGTAATTTTCTTCCTTAGCCAATTGTATGCAAATTGCAAATATGAAAGTCTTGTTTCTTCTCCTTTGAGATTTTGACTAATGTAGTAGGCTAGATGGTTTACTTGTTAACCCCTTTAAATTGAAGGCATTGGTTTCTCCATAAAAATTTCATTGTCATACTTCATCATACCCAAAGTAATTAGTAACAAAGTAATTTAACTTTCAATTTATCACATAAGTACTCAATCGTTAACTTTAAAGTTAACAACGTTGATATGACACATCATATCAACAAGCCTATTTAATACGTCACCTTTATATGGTAACAATGAGAGACATTGTAATTAAATAAAAAATAAAACAAGGGGGTGCTTGCTTGAGGGTAACGGCAAAAAAGGTATGGGTATAGAATGAAAACTCATGTTTGGTATCAACACAGGTAATACTTTCATTCCCTCATTTTCAACAATACTTCATTCCTCTTGTATTATTATTAGCTATACTTCATTCTCATTTTTTATTATATTCATTCATATTCTCATTCTTATTATCCTCGGTGAACTAAACACCCCCTAAATATTAGGGTTCATTTCTTTTTGGATGCCCTATATAACCTTACAATGATAGTGTTATGCTCGTAGCTAGAATAAATTTTTCAATTTAATTGAGATTCCAATCCTCTCTTTACTGTTTAATTCAAGGTACTTAAGTCTCGTTTGTAACTAGTAACGAAGAGATCATAATAAAAAAATAAGAATAAAAATGGAAAGTGAGATTTGGAATGAAATTACTAATTATGCACGTTTGGTATGGTATTATTAAAAATGATAATGAGATTTTTCTCATTTTTAGTTATCATATGATTTATTTTGTAACTAATTAATTAAGATATTTTATATTTTATAAATAATTAATAAAATTTTGAATGATTTATAAAATTATTAATTTTAAACAATTATAAATGTTTTTTATGATAAAGAGTAAAAGTATGGAAAAATAAAATAAATTAATTGTTAAATAAATTAATATAAATAATAATATATAATTTTGATGATAATATTTTAATAAGAATAAAGTCTGAAATCTACGCCTGTTGCTATTATTGTAGTTTTTATGCCAACGAAACGAAACGAACTGAACCCTTGAACTTGAAGCAAGCAAAGCAATGACTTCTCTATGAAAAGGTAAGTTGATAAAGGCTCTCTTGGCTTAAATGAAGCCGCAAGTTCGAACCATCCTTATATATGCAATCATTTAAAACTTAGGGTTAGAGCTTTACCTCTCACAAGGAACCTATCCGACTTGAGCAGGGATTAGTCTAAGTGTGGATGATTTAAAGCTACCTTCCTATAATTGAGACCCTTCTAAAATACCTCGCAGGAAGAAAAAATATGAATTATTGTGTCAATCCCTGAACGTATGTACTAATTGATTATAATGGACGTGAATGAATGAGGACTAATATACTACGACCAATAGATAAAGATGTAGAAGGAAGTAGAACTAGAACTAGAAATAGGGGGAGGACGGGATATGTCCTTGTTTAATTTCTCTGTTCTACTTCTTATCATTCACATCATCGTCTTCTCATCGTACCATTTTCCTTCTTTTTTTTAATTACAATAGATATCCAGTTTAGTCGGACTAATCTTAAATTCGTAAGACCCCATCTTAAAAGTCCTAAATGAGGTAAATCTAGAACTTTAAGATCTCTCAAGTTTTTATAAAGTCTGTACATTTTTTCACACAAAGAATCATCAAATACTTGATTGGTTAACTGCTGATTGATCACTGGCTTTACTCAGCACCAAGTTTTTAACAATCCTCAAGTTTCTTAATAGCTTCAACTCTCACACTATCATTAAAAGCAAGACGTTCATAATTGATTTGATTAAGTAGCTTTACCCAAGAACTAGAAGATCATTAATAAAAAAAATTTCTCTTTTTTTGTTTTTCCTTTTATATGACTTGAATTCAAGACTTCCTGTAAGAAAAAGCCTTACAGCTTGTTTGGAAACCTTTGAATTGAATTCATTAACGAATTGAATTCAATTACATTAATGAGATTGAATTGAATTCAATTTACACTGTTTGGAACA
>JAOTIZ010000005.1:19860537-19877084 GCA_027123425.1 Erythroxylum panamense | reverse complement strand
GTCCAGACAACGTCGCGTGCACCATGGCTGACGATAAAAATAACTCTAGCGTCTCAAAGAGGTCCAAGGGGTCGACAAAAAACAACAACCTCCAACATATGTATATATACAACAGAAAACGCAACCCAAAACAGAGGAAAATAGAGACAATGGTTTCGATGGTTTTCATCAGATTATACAGCAAGACAGAGGCAGCAAAGCTCTGATACCAAATGTAAGAATAAACCACAGCATGCAGGCATCTCATACAAAACATTTTCGTAAGAATACATGCATGAAACAACATATATATATGTGTACAACAACGGAAGCTTAGTATCCAGCAACTTTTAGAGTTTAATTCACGCGACTTATAGCGTAAATTGAATTTACACAAGGAGGGGGTTTAAACGCACGCTGGAATTGAATTCTTAGCTTTCTTGTTGTTCCAAACAAGTAAATTAAATTAAATTTAATTTCTTGTGTTCCAAAGAGGGTATTAAGTGAAGAGATGATGACATTAAGTCCATTCCTCGTGTTACTATTTACGTACGGAAATTTGGTTTGGGAGAATCCAATCCAATCCAATCATTTTATTCTTTTCGTTTTTTTCCATAGATTATTAATTCATTAAAGAAATTGTTACCTCAGAAGTCAAAGCATTAGCTTGGACTGACAAATGACAACAGCTCTATATCTTAAAAGACATGATTTACCTTTTCTTGAAAAGTAAGAGACAAGCACGAGTAGGTTATTTTTAACTTTCTTTATTAACAAGGGATACTTCCTTTCATCACCAAAGCTGTCGCTTCAACCAGGTGTCGGTAGCTGCTGTACCGTATGCATACTCTGAGGTCCTACTCCTACTCCTACTCCTACTCCCATATCATTTCAATTATGTGTATTTCACTCTGACCAAGGAATTAGACCTGATTGCTTTATCACAGTAACTTAATGGTCATCACCAAGTATCTGTCTAACAAGAGCAACCGGTTGACTACACCAGCCCAGCAGAACGTGCATGCGAGGAGTCTAAGCTTGTTACCCTTTACTGCCCTTCTTCTCTTCTTGAAGTTTTGACTATCTACTGCTAAAATTTTCTAGCTAGTCCTGACAATTCAAATATGATAAATAATGAAAACATAGGCGATGGTTATAGCCTGTAATGTTAAAATGCACGCCTCTGTTAACTAGTAACCATGTAGCTTAGTTCGAGAAAGGAGGGTAGTATCCCAAATGCACATGTCTAAGTCAGAGACAGGTATACAGAGAATCACGGGGTTTTGAACTTTTTCTTCTTTCAACAAATTTGTTGCAGCTGGTTTCTCTTTTGCATGTACGTAATCGGCCCAATTGGTAAGCCACCTACATTTGTATTTAGACAGGACAATAGCTAGGTAGTGAGAGACAGAGAGGGAGAGCGACTGCTCCAGTGTGCCAGTACCACACTAGGTCTTTTGAATACCCAAAATCCAAAAGTTGCAGAAGGAATGAAAAGGAGAGATGGTAGTATGGGTTGCTCCAAATCGTCCCACCTTTTTACCATAATGGCTTACATTTATGTGGTTTAATTGTCATTGTTATCGTACCTTAACATTCTTATTTTTAATATAGATATATATACGACCCATGTATTGCTTTATACCCAATTTTGCTTCTCAATCCATCTTACTTTCTTTCATTTTTCTCCATACAATGTTCAAGACTTTTTTACACACTCGTTCACATCAGCATTACAAAAGTTTATCAAGCAGTGCTCATTTTTGTTCTTTTTAAACTTGATCAAACACAAGTCTTTACTTTTTGCTCTCGGAAACAGTTTTTACTCCGCCTTTTAGAGTGCACCAAAGCTGGCGGAGAAGGCATTAACCCTAAGGTCAGATCCCATTATCCGGTTGCACCATAGAAGAGAATTTTCTACTTAGGGCAGTAATTCTCACGATGCCTTGCATTCAGATAAGCTGTTTCAATTTCATTTTTTCCTTTTTTTTCACCAACAATCTAAGTCGAAAAATCTAGTTGTTGCGATACTACTGTTGTCAGAAATTGTGTTGTCCTACTTGTTACTGTTTTCGGGTTTGCTACTAGTTGTTGGAAATTTCTGCATTTTTTCACTGCTATGTATTTAATTTCAATATTAGTTGGAATTATGTTGTCTGCGAATGAGACAAACGTAGGTTCTGTACTTATTGTTCTCCACATAGGTTCGACCTCTTTCACCATAGCCCCGAAAAGTATACCTAATCTTACTATATTAGAGTCTCTAAATAGGAGAAACTTCAAATGATGGTTTGAGAAAATTCTTTTTTTACTTTCAGCAATACGAAATCGATTATATACTATTTCAAGAGATTCCTAGTGATAATACCAACCTTAAGACTACTAATGATAATCGTATCGTTGGGGGAGTGTTATTCAACCATATGATCAACCCTTTGTTTGATATCTACTGTAAGTACAAAACTGTTAAGAAAATTTGGGATGCTTTAGAAGTGAAATATGGGACAGATGATGCTGGTACTAAGAAATATGCAGTTTTTAGGTGGTTAAAATTTACCATTGTTGACGATAAGCCTATTATAGTCCAACTACATGAGTATGAAAACCTAATTGCTAAAAGCCTTACTAAAGATATGAACATGTGTGAGTTGTTTCAAGCTAATACCCTTATTGAGAAACTACCTGTCTCATGAAAAGAGTATAAAAACCAATTGAGATATAAGAAGAAAGACATGAAGCTTCAAGAGTTGATAGGACATATAGAGATTGAGGATGTTAACCATGTACAAGTGGTAGGACATATAGAGATTAAGGATGTCAACCATGCACCAGATAAGAACAAAACATTTACCCTTGTCCCTACTGTTAAGGCTCATGTGATAAAACATAGAAATGCTAATAAATTTAAGAGAAATGGTAGAAAAAACAAGTCTTTCAACAATAAGTAGGGTCAGTTTAAGCGCAAAGGATTGGTGGTGACTGTTAGTGGTGTCACAAGCCAGGCCATCCTATTGAGAATTGTCAAGCTAGAATCAACTATAAGAAGAAAGGCCAAAGACAGCAACTGCGATAGTAGGGAAAGGAAACCGGACGGGATACCAACGGGGTAACTAAAAGAACTTTGGTAAGCCCCAAGCTAATATGGTTGAAACTGGTGAAGATGATGAGATCATTACTGCTATGGTGTTCGAAGTCATCCTTGCTGGAAATTTGGTACAGTGGATCGTTGACACAGGAGTCACACGCCACATTTGCCCCAATAAGGACATGTTCAAGGAGTTAAATGATGCTACTAATGGTGAATTTGTATACATGGGTAACTTCAACAAAGTTTCTGTCCAAGGAGTTGACAAAGTCACTTTCAAACTCACTTCTAAAAAAGTGTTAGCATTAGAAAATGTTTTGCTTGTTCCTGATATACGTAGAAACTTGATTTTTGGTACATTGCTTAACAAAGTCGGTGATAAACTGACCTTTGATTTTGATAAGCTAGTTCTAACTAAGAATAATAACTTTGTTGAAAAAGGTTTTTATAATGGGGGCTTATTTGTACTTAACGTTGAAATAAATGTATCTACTTCTTCTACTTATATTGTTGAGTCTTTAGACTTATGACACTCTAGACTTGGGCATGTGAATGTGAAGTCAATTAAGAGGATGCAAAGCTTAAACTTCTTACCTAACTAGATCACTAATGCAATGGAAAAATGTCAAATTTGTGTTGAAGCTAAACACTCTAAAAACCTTTTTAAGTAAGTGACCGAGAGAGAGTCACAATTGTTTGACTTGGTACACTCAGACTTGGGTGATTTTAAGAATTGTATGAGTAAAAGAGGCATGAGATATTATATTACCTTTGTGAATGATTATTCTAAATTTACTAAGATTTACTTATTGAAAAATAGAAGTGATGTAGAGGAAATGTTTATGAAATACAAAGCTAAGGTTGAAAACCAATTAGAAAGGAGAATTAAGAGATTAAGGTTTGATCGAGGTGGTGAGTATAGTAATGATTTCCTTGCTGATAACTATGCAAAAGTTGGGATTATTCATGAGCTTTCAGCCCCTTATACACCTGAACAAAATAAAATAGCTGAGAGGAAAAATCGAACACTTAAGGATATGATGAATGTAATGTTGATTTCCTTAAGTTTACATGATTTTATGTAGAGTGGGAGCTATTCTTTCAGCTTGTTATGTTCTCAACAGAGTCCCTCATAAGAAACTATATCAAACTACTTATCAAATTTGGAAAGAATATCCACGTAACTTACGTTTTTTGAAAGCGTGGGGGTGTCTTGCTAAGGTTGCTCTACCTGAAGGAAGAAATTTGGGCCTAAGACCATTGATTCAACTGTTGTGGATATGCCTCTACTAGTGATGCCTATAGATTTATGGTTAAAGAAGAGGGATCTAACACTTATGGACTAATTATAGAGTCAAGAGATATAGTGTTCTTTGAGGATATATTTCCTATGAAAGTGAGTGTGTAAGTTCCTAGAGAATTTATCCCTAGTGTTTCTACCAATTATTACATAGAGGAAGAGAAAATTGTGAAACTAAGGAAGAGAAAAAGAGCTAGAGTACTCACTAGTTTTAGTTCCGACTTTATTACTTCCTTTATGGTAACAAAACCTAAGGAGATAGATGATGCTTTTTGGTGACTTATATTGTTGAGGAAGATCTTAAAACTTATGAGGAAGCAATGACATCTGTGGATGTTACATTTTAGAAGGAAGCCATAGATAATGAGTTAGAGACAATCATGTTTAATAAAACTTAGGTTTTAGTTGATTTACCTCAAGGGTGTAAGCTTTTTAAGTGTAAGTGGATTTTCAAAAAGAAATTGAGACTTGAAGGAACTATTGAGAGGTTCAAGGCAAGACTTGTGATTAAAGGCTTTAAACAAAAAGAATGATTAGACTTTTTTTACACTTACTCTCTTGTTACTAAAATTGCATCTATAATAATGTTGTTTGCTATTACCTCAGTATTTAAACTTAATATGCACCAAATGGAAGTTAAAACAACTTTTTTGAATGGTGATCTTGATGAAAATTTTTATATGGTCCAGCCCAAGGGGTTCAGAGTGCCTGATCAAGAGCAAAGGTGTGTAAGTTGGTTGAGTCTTTGTATGGACTTAAACAAACTCCCAAACAGTAGCATAAGAAATTTGAAAGTGATATTTATAAACATAGTTTCATCTCTTGTGATGTTGATTCTTATATTTATGTGAAATCAGATGTCAATGGTTGTGTGATCATAACTCTTTATGTAGATTATATGCTTATTTTTTATACTAGATTATCTGTCATTGATACTATTAAAAGTTTGCTAAAGTCTTCTTTTGTTATGAGAGATCTTGGACCTGTAGATTTTATTTTAGGAATCAAAGTTGATAAGGCTGACTCTTATTTTAGGTTGAATAAAACTCATTATATTGAAATTTTTTTGAAGAAGTTTGGTTACTATGATGTTGATCCAGTTAAGTCTCCTTATGACTCTAGTGTTATTTTAAAGAAAAATCTTGGTGACAATGTAAAACAGACTGTGTCTGTTAAAATTCTTGGTACTGTGATATTCTTGATGAACTATTCTTGTCATGATATTATATACTGCGTGAATAGACTTAGTAGGTATACTTATAATCCTAATCAAGAGCATTGGAATGCATTGATTCATTTGTTGAGGTATTTGAAAGGTACTATGCATTATGGATTATATTTTGGTGATCATCCTCCTGTATTAGAGGGGTATTCTAATGCTAACTGGGTTACAAAGAGTGATGATATACACCAGTGGTTATGTTTTTACCTTGGCAAAAGTTGCAGTGTCTTGGAAATCATCCAGGCAAACATGTATTGTGAGATCAACAATGGAGGCTGAGTTTATGGCTTTGGAGTTGGCAGGACAGGAAGCTGAGTGGCTAAGGAATCTCTTAACAGTTATCCCACTTTAGGAAAAACCAATTCCCTCTGTGTTCCTTTATTGTGATTCACAAGTTGCCATTCATGTTGCCAAGAACAAGACATATAATAACAAAAGTAGACATATCAAATTGAGACATAAAATTGTATGTACTTTAATTAGACATGGTGTAATTTGTCTAGCATATGTCAAGTTAGAGAGAAACTTAGCGGATTCGTTTACAAAAGCTTTGTATAGGAAACTAATTTCAAAGTATGCTAAAGGGATGAGGTTGAGCCTAATTGTGTAGTAACCTCATGATGGACACCCAACTTGAAAAATCAAATTCAATGGGTCAAACAAAGGTATGTGGTGACTACTTATTTGTACATCGTTTGTGGAATAATATTGATATACATTCAATTGTTGCATTGCGTCTCTTAGCATAATTTTACTACGTTTGATGAGGCTGGATTGTTTAATCTTTAGTGAGTTCTATAGCCCAAGATTGGGTGGTGTGAACAGTACACACTTGATAGACTCACCTACGTGATTGTGGGGAGTTAGCTACCCTCTTATGAGAGTATTTGGGCTATCTCTCGAAAACGATCATGAGATCAGGGCATGTTAAGACTATTTATTTCTCTAGCAAGTTTTGTCTCTGATTTTCTTGGACACCAGGCTCAAGACCTAATTCACTTGATTGTTCGTCAATCTTTCTCTCAAACTATGACAATTTGTTTCTCACGTTTTGGACTAAGTTGGAGATTGTTGGTATTGATTGTTCCAAAACGTCCCACTTTATTACACCATAATGCCTTACATCTTTATTACACAAAAGTCCAAAACATCCCAGCTTATTACCATAACGCCTTACATTCATATGGTTTAATTGTCGTAATTATTGTACCCCAACATACTTTTTTTTAGTATATGTATATACACGCACACGCACACACGACCCATGCATTTCTTTACACTCACTTCTGCTTCTCAATCCGTCGTACTTTCTTTCATTTTTCTCCATAGAACATTCAAGACCTCTTTACATACTCATTCACGACTGCAATACAAAAGTTTATTAAGCATTGTTCATTTTTGTTCTTTTTAAGCTTCATCAAATTCAAGTCTTTACTTTTTGCTCTTGGAGATAGTTTCAACTTTACCTTTTGGAGTGACCAAAGCTGACGGAGAAAAAGTTAACCTTAAGTTTGGATTCTATTGTCCTATTGTACCGTAAAAGAGAATTTTCGACTTATGGTAGCAATTCCCACGACGTCTTACATTTAGATAAGCTATTCCAATTTATTTTTTTCCAGCTAACAATTGTGTGGGGGACAGTAGGAATGTGGATGCTTACGCCAAATTCGGACAAAGCAAAACCATAACATGCTTGTTGCATGCTATATCATCCAACACTAACTAGTCGCCTTCTTGACCCAACTAGTCGCCTTCTTGTCTCTTCTCTGCCTGTATCCATCTATATATTTATGTAATAAGACGGGGGACCATTTTGTTTAATATATACACATAATATAAGCAGAAAAAGATTAAAGATTGAGAGGGATGGTGATATAGACTCCTAACTCGAGCCATTTTTGCCCTTCATGCACCTAAATCCTATATACGACTTTATAATCTTTACGATTTTGTTGTCTCTGTCTTTGTGAAAGTGACCTCTCTACCGACGCTCATCCTTCCTCCCGTACCTCATCTGTCTTTACTTGTTTGGCCGTCCTCGAGAGGTGTGTTATACTTAATGCCCTACCTAGCTACCTATATCCTTGCCCCACTTTTCCCTAGAAGTTCTTCCTCTTGGTGGTGGGTTCTTCATCTTCTTGGTTTTGCCCATTTTAAAATATTTGATTGAGAAAAAGAAAACACGGTTTGGACGGTAATATCGTGTTAGTTGTTTATATGGTTGAACCACCTTACAGGTCAAAGGTGGTATGAATGTATGAATAGGCTAATGAGATTAGATGGATCAGTGTTATGCAAAAATAAGTAATTTATGAAAGTAATTAAGAAGTACATGACAAGACCGTTATAAACATACATATAAGACATGGTAGCTTGTTTTTGATTTACGAGTGATGGTTAGTTAATGTTCTTTTTGCCAGGGGAATTCAGAGCTAAGATCTACTCTAGCAGAGCAGCAGTTGCGATAAGTAGGATGAGAAGAATTTGTGATGTGAAAAGCAAAGCGGAATCATGGTGGCATTATGAATAGTAGCAATAAATGAGGAGAATGGACATGACTGTGTTGCATTTACTATCCTCTGTTCTGTTCTGTGAACTTCTGATCTGTCTTCTTAATAAATGAAGTTTGTTTAGCTTTTGTTCTGTTGTGCTGTATGACTCCTGCATCCATTTGCCGTTTCCACTTGGATGTATTTATAAATTGTCGACTGTGAAGTTAACCTTACATTCCTCCGAAAGCATTTTAAAAATAACAGATGGCAAACATCCATGGATGGGACAAAAGCTTGTGCCTTTTTACCGTCTCCTTTCCCAAGAGTCAAGAGAAGGGGGGGCTGGAAGAAGGTAAGTCAGGCTCTCAAGTTAAAAACCATAATTAGGTTATCTACGTACCAACCACTGTTAGGTTAACTAATTAACACTGTAAAATGTAAATCACAGTGGAGGGGCATGCAGAGAGACTGATAAGACCTCCCCAATTCATCATGTTCAGTTCAGACAAAGAGACAAATGCTTTGTGAGACACCGCAGGTTGGATGCTCTAACTTACGAACGGTCTTAACTACACCTACTTGTAGGGATGTTCCTCTTTTCTTGGAAATCCAAATGTCATTTAATAGTTGATACATTCTGGTAGATATTTGTGGAGTAAATGATAAAACAAAGTTTTTTTTTTTTTTTTTTGAGGGCTAAAACAAAGTTTATTGTACTAATCTGTTTTACGAAATTAAGATTATGTAATCCGACACGTAAGCACAAGTTGGCAACGTAAAGAAACCAATTCATTCTCTACGCTTCATCGCTGGAACCTTCAGCTGCTCCTTTACATCCTTCTCGTTTGCATTGGAAAACACATACATACATGTTATACACAAGAAGACACGGGCAGAGACAGAAAGAATCAGAGAATATGAATTTTTTAGACAGGTAAAAAAAAAAAGGTGAAAACTTGCTTTGCTACAGAGTAAGGAGAAGAGAAACACACGCGCATTTGGCATTCAGATCTCTCTTCCCTTCTCTTTTTCCCTCTTGCGCTCAAATTAGCTGCATTTCTGCAACCTCAGTTGTAAGTACGCGTAAATCTGAGGCGAGGCAACTTCAACCGAAAATAGAGCTAGCCCTTTTCGATCATGCGATAATCCATCGACATCAAGTTTGCTGCTTTCCCTTTGGGTGAGTTTGAAGATCCGTACGTTTCCTGCTTTTGTTTCTGGGTTTCAATTTGAGGAGCTCTTCCGTAAATTTTGTAATCTAACGTATGATACCGATGGTTTATTGCTCTACTTTGTAACGCTCTTCTTCTTCTTTTTTTTTTTTCAGTTCACAGAGAACTTCATTATTTTCTTTCCCTCTTTGTTTCTGTTCAGCTAGTAATAATTTTAAAAGACATGGGTAGTGTGGTGGGGTTGTCACCTGGGGTGCATTTATTAGCTGAATAAATACAACAGAAGTTGTTCTTGGCACATCGATCCGTATGATTCCCTGTTCGATAAAGGACTGAACTTGGCTCGATGCAAACCTAGAAAAGAAGTGAACTTGACAACCGTTGGCAGAATTATCAGCCATGTTTTTCCCATAATCATCCAAGTTTTTGTCCTTAGTTCATTCAGATCCGCGAACTTCGTCAACGACTTTAAGTGCCTTTTAGGTTCCTTGTTCCGCAGGTTTTATTCTTCGTTAACTGTTTGTAAATTTCAGCAGAGATTTTGCACGTCTCTACTTTAATCACTTAGATGCAAAAGAGAGGATGTCTGAATGCTGAAGTTTTAAAAAGCCAAAAGAAAACTGTTTATTGCAGTATACGTCTCCACAATGTATCTTTTCTCTTTCCCGTTTTCTAATTTACTAATCCTTCAAGTCACTAAAGAAAACAGTAATCTGTTGGTGTTTTCAGTACAATTCATTTAAGTCGCTAATTCCTAAATGGTAATGCTTCTCCTTTTGTATGCTAGCAGTGTTGATGACATTATCTTCGTTTTTTGATAGTTCAGAGCGGCATATATACTTTCTCTACTGTGAGGTTTTCCTAGAAGCTCTTTCTTCCTTTGAACGTTTTGGCTTCCTCTTCCTTTTGTTGATATGTCAGGTACGTCTATTGGTAGGTAGTTGGTTTGTGATTCTGCGATTTAAAGTTGGAGATAAGAAGGTGATCCATTTCGTGTTTAACCTCTTTTGTCACTATTTCTGCTGAAGGTTTCGAAGGAATCGGAGCTAATGATGATATAAGAGAGAAAAGATCTGATTTTGAGAATTCAGAAGATGAGAGGAGGCGGTCAAAAATCGGCAATCTTAAGAAGAAGGCATTGAATGCTTCCAATAAGTTTACACATTCTCTCAAGAAAAGAGGGAAACAGAGAACTGATTACAGAGTTTCTTCCATATCCATAGAGGATGTTCGGGACGCGAAAGAGGAGAGTATTGTAGATGAATTGCGCCAAAAGCTTCTTGCAAGGGACTCGTTGCCTCTCAGGCATGATGACTACCATACTTTGTTAAGGTCTGTCGGCTGTTTCTTTTGGTCTCTGAGTAATCTCTTTGATAGATTTGCTTGCTCAATTTCATATGATTTTACTCTTGACTCATAGGTGTTGTGGTTATTCAAACTTTGTAGATTTCTGAAAGCCAGAGATTTTAACATAGAAAAAACAATCCAGATGTGGGAAGAAATGCTTAACTGGAGGAAAGAGTATGGGACTGACACCATCCTAGAGGTAAGAACAAAATAATCTGTGGCACTTAAAAATGAAAAAGGAGTTTTCTTGAGTATTTTCTCATTGAGAACTCAGTAGCAGTTGTATATTGGCTTTTTCTACCATAGTTCCTTCCTTAAATTACCCTCCCATTTTTCACTTGACTGCAACGGTACATTCTTTAAAAAATAATTATTAGGATTTTGAATTTAAAGAGCTGGGGGAAGTCTTGCAATACTATCCTCAGGGGTACCATGGAGTGGATAAAGAAGGCCGACCTGTCTACATTGAAGCTCTTGGACAAGCTCACCCCAGTAAGCTGATGCATATTACCTCTATTGATCGATACCTAAAATATCATGTCCAAGAGTTTGAGAAGGCTCTACTCGAGAAATTCCCTGCTTGTTCAATTGCTGCAAAAAGGCAAATATGTTCGACAACAACAATATTGGATGTCCAGGGCTTGGTACGTATGATTCTGAACTTTCCCCTATATTTTCTTGTAAGGGCTTGGAAATTTGGGTCACGGCCTAACTTTCCTTTCCTCATGCGCTTTAGAGGGTGCAATGAATGCTCACATCCAGTTTTCATGTTTCATATGTTCTTCTTCATTAGTATGTATGAGACACTTATATCTGGAAAGGTAAAGAAATGTATTGGTTCAATATTGGTTGTTGATATGTACTCTATCTCTGTTGCTGAATGTTTGCGGGTCTTGGTGCTGGTTGTTTACATATTTCAACGGTTATTGATGTAAGTTTTTAATTTTTCTTCAATAAAAAAGGGCATGAAGAACTTTACTCGAGCTGCGGCAACTCTCTTGGCTTCCATGACAAAGATAGACAACTGTTACTATCCTGAGGTACTTATTTCAGTCAAATGGTGCCTAATCTTTTGGATGGTTAATTGATTCTAACATCATATGAGCCATCAGACATTGCATAGGATGTTTATTGTCAATGCTGGTCCTGGTTTTAAGAAGATGCTTTGGCCTGCAGCACAGAAGTTTCTGGATTCAAAGACTATAGCAAAAATACAGGTAAAAGATACAGCATTCTGCGTGCAGCTTTATATGTTTCTTTTCTGGCAGTCAGTGATTGACTATAGCTGTAAAATTACAGGTTTTGGAACCCAAATGCCTGTCTAAGCTGCAGGAAGTTGTTGATGCAAGGTCTGAATTTTTCTATTTCCTTGAGATTTGTTTTCCTTCCCAAATCGCTTGGTTATTTACGTATTTTTCCCACTTTCAGTCAGTTGCCACACTTCTTGGGTGGTTCTTGCACTTGTTCTGCTGCTGGAGGGTGTCTTTATTCCAACAAAGGTCCATGGAACGACCCTGAAATAGTGAAGGTAGGCTTCCTTCTTGTGGAAGTTAATTTTGCAAATTCTTTGTGCCGAGTTTAATGATCTCTCTTTGTGGCTTGAGCCTTTTCTTTGAATTTTTTGTAGTGGAAATTAACAATTTTCATGTTATAGCTTGTTCATAATGTGGAAGCGGCTCTTGTGAAACAAATCAACAGGGTGTCTAATGACCAGCTGAAATTAGACTCCTATGTTCAGATACGTTCTTTGAAGGCATGGCTCTCTCACAGAATAATTCATAGCTCTAGTATACATGTCCTTGATGCAGCTTTTTTCTTTTTCCCTTTCAGGGAAGAACAAGTGACACATCAACAGCAGAATCAGGATCAAATATTGATGATCTTTCTTCTCCAATAGGACGAAGGAGCTCTACATGTAGATGTTTGGCCCCCGTTCATGAAAAAGTAAGTTACACATAATGCAATTTGTTAAACTGATGCAGCTGTTTGAGCTTACATGTGCAATAACTTGCTTGTGTCTGATTGCGTATGTAATATGTATTTTTGCAGGTACAGACATCAGATTCAACTGCATACTACAGTTGTGACGATACTTTCGCAGTAGTAGAGAAAGCTATAGAGAGCAACTCACTAGTTAAACATCCTGACAATCAATCTCATATCAGTGATTTTAGAAACATTCATCGCGGAGGGACATCAAATGCTGAAGGTAGTACTTGATGTTTTTCTTGCTACATAGTGCATTTGAAGATAATGCTTGCTTACTACAACGACAATAAGCTTGAACTCTACAAAAGGTTGCTATAATGGACACAAGAAAACAACTCATCTCGGTTTGCATTTATATGCAAATGATGCCATGCTCTCTATTTGATGGATTTGGTGCACGTTTTTGGATGTGTGTTGTGATTCCTACAAATGGTTTTTTTTCTCGTTAATTGAAAGGAGAGTTTTAAGCATGGCTCTGCTTGTAAGGTTCTCACGGACACTCGTGCTCTGCTGTTGTTCTCATGTGGTTTAAGTATTTGATTCATGTTTCATTTCAGGAGGTCTTCTCTTTTACTGGTCTGGCATCATTAAGGAAAAGCTTGGGAAGAGGAATGTCCTCTGTGTGACGAGAACGACAATATCATTCATAGTCCAATTAATTGCCTTTTTACAAAGTTTGCCATCTCAATTTTGGAGACGACGCAACAGTATTTGCCCATCTAACGTGAGCGATCACAGCATTACAAGACACTCTACAGTTGTTGAAGCTGTGATTGATGAAGAGTGCATCCATCCATGCATAGAGCGTCTTCAGAGACTAGAAAAAGTAGTCGAGGAACTGAGCAAGAAAGAATCTAAAATACCATTGGAAAAGGAACAAATGCTCATGGAATCCCTGGAGCGGATAAAATGTGTGGAGTTTGACCTTGAGAAAACAAAAAGGGTAAGTAAATTTTGGATAAATTGAAGATGGATATTCATTGTAGAGATGAAAGAGCTTATGCACAAATATACTGTTCTTGTAGGTCCTAAATGCTACAGTAATAAAGCAACTTGAGATTGTTGAGCTTCTGGACAATGTACGAGAGTCTGAAAGCCATGTAAGTAACTGATAGTGGATTACAAAGACAGATAAGTTTCTTCAATTAGAGAACTTCCCTTTTACCTTCTTGGATATTTGATCTTGTTCCAGGCTTTAAAGTGAAGTTTTGTTAGTGTTGTGTAAACAAATTGTTGAATGGCTTGCCTTGTTGATGAATATGTTAAAAGCAGTTTTTGTTGCCTTGTTTAAGATTATAGATGTGCTTGTAACACTGACGGGATCCTTCTTGCAGAGGAGGCGGCTTTTCTGCTAAGCTAAGCAGCTAAGAAGCAGGGACATACATGCCAGTGGATGTGAGAATAGGAAAAGCAACAAAGGTTGTAGGCTGTAGGAGCATGGTGCAATATTTTTAAAGTATACCCTTTTGAGTTTTGACTTCTTTACTTTTGTAATCTTTTCTTCACTGTTGATTCCTAGCCGACAAAGTCAACCCTCATTCCTCGACAGTGTTTTTTCTTTTTAACCCCCAGTATTAAAACTGTAAATTACGATGGTAAAAACAAAAATGAACCCTGACAAAGGAAATGGATGCTGTCAAGATGTTCAAAGAATACTGTACCTTTTTATTTTTATGTTCAACCAGCTAATCAAAACCCTTAGATTAAGCGAAGAATAATTTAAAAATTTTAACTCGAGATTTTTTAAAGATAAAATACACTCCTTTGGTAAAAAATAGATTAGAAGTCGTTTCAATTGTTCCATCAAGTTTATACAGAGATTATCAGGTTTTCTTTAAAAAAATTTAAGTGTCCTCTTGATAATAAAAAGGATTTATGCATAATGCCCTACAAGTAAAAGATTATTAAATGATTAAGTCCTTATTTATCTAAATGATCAAGATAATGTGTAATAAAAATTACAATGATTGTTACATATGGAATAACTTCATTCTTTCTTATTCTTACTATACTTGACTTGGAAATTTCAACTCCTAAGTATTTTCATAGATAAAGCACACCCTTTTGATAATTTGATTTAAAATTACTTAAAAATTTTCTCAATGTTTTTTTAACATTAAGTTTTTTTTTTAATTTCAAAACAAATTTTATCTTGACTATGAAAGGATTATTGCCTTATGTTCTGCATATAAATGGTTATGTAATGATTGAACTTTTAATTTATTTAAATTGCCAAGACAAGGTTGCAATAAAAATTATAATAATTGTTTACACATGCAAATCATTCATTCTTTCATGTTCTTCGTATAATTGACTTACATTGCATTAAAACTCTCTTAAATTATATTTGGTACTCCGGGTTACTCATTTTAATCATTTGATTATTTTACTCTTTCATTGAACTTGATATGACTTTTAAACTTGCATTCTTGACAAACTAACTTATTAATATCACCAAATATAAAAATATTGGTAGTAATATATATATATATATATATTTACCAAATTATGAGTTTAGAATCTCACTTGGTCCAATAAAAAGCTTATGGGTTTCTTATTTTAAATTTTTTGAAATCCTTTAAGTTAAAATGAAACTTTAATTTATCAATACTCACAAATTTCACAATCAAGTCCCAATAAATTCTCACAGCAATGACATATAATAAAGTATGATTTTCCATTGTTCACTTAGAAAAATAAATTTCAGTAAATGCATCTTTAATGGATGCCTACTGCACGCAACAACATATCACTAACTTTATTTTATCCCTGTCATGTTTTCTTTTCATCTAACAAATTTATCTTTAACTGCTTTTTTTTTTTAAAGAAAATTGATTGAATGAAATAAGTTAAGATACAAAAATAAGAGAGTTCCAGGTGTAGACCGAGTCGACAAAAGCAAGGAAACCTATCTAATCATATTAATAAATACAGCCTAAGGAAACATAGCACTGTATCATTGGAACTTTGGTAATGGTTGGAAATATATGCTGCAATTTGATCAGTTCATTGATGCCTTTTCAACCCCACTTGAAGATGTGCTGCTTACCAAAGAAATCCTTAAATACGTAAAGAGGAGCGTATAGATGAACTGCATCTTTGTTGTAGCTTGTTGATCATAATGATCTCTCGAATCTCCGCTAAAATTAAAGATATCAAACACTCTTTAGTGGATGATTGATGCTTGAACCGTCGGAGATTGCGTTCCTGCCATAACCTGTAAATACAAATGCCCAGGACAATGAGGTGGATTGGTGAATGCACAGAGAGTCCATTTGTGATCGCTAAGATGGTTGACCCTGGATTCATCCAATAACAAGAAGCAGTGACATAATCCCGTATTGCATTGTTAAAAGGACATTCAAAAAATAGATGGTTGCAAGATTCACTCTATGTGGAACACATTCGACAGCTGTTATCCGTTGGGATATAAGGAAGTCGGTCCGCTATAGAAAGCTTGTTCTGGATAGCTAACCAGTATATGAAAGACATTCTCGATAATAAGTGCTTATTCCAAACCTTAGTGGCCCAAGGAACCACGTGACGATGACTGCATAAAGTATCACAAATAACTCTGTTAGTGAGCTTCACAATTGGAGTACCTTTCAAGAAAAATATGTCGGATTCCTGTGGAGTGGGAGGATAGTTAGGTTGAAACTGGATTAGGCTTCTAGGAAAATTCCAACCACTGCTTCTATGAATGAATTCATCCAAGTTTTTAAAGGAAAAGAAGGAGTAGCTCGTGGAAAATGCATCAGTTGTATTAAAGGTCCCCTAGTGGACCAATTGTCGAACCATAAGGAGGCAAGACGACCATCCTTAATCTCACATGAGCTCTCATGATGAACTGCATCTCTCAATTTCAACAATTGAGTGAGAAAAAAAGTGGGTACTTTTCGGTTTGATGGCCCATATACTATGCCCCTTAAGGAAATATACATGTAGCCATTTTATCCACAAA
>JAOTIZ010000005.1:19829076-19846988 GCA_027123425.1 Erythroxylum panamense | reverse complement strand
ACTATTATACCATATTCATACCTAACCCTGTGCTCAAATCAAACACCCCCTTAAATTAATGTGTGGGTGTTTATTAGAGAATAAGTCACTGAACGAACCCAATTATGAAAATTTTGAATACAATATTACTTATATGTCTATAGATTATTTCATAATGATGCTTGTATAATTGATTCTCAGACTTGAGATTACCAAGGTATCTAATGTGGGAATTACTATGTTTTGATGTTACTTATGAATCGTCCTAGGATAATTCAGTCGGTAATAATTGGATACAGTATAAACCATATGTAGATAGTTGAGTAAGTTGATGTAGGATTTGTCACTCTAAAGTAATTATATAGAATATTATGCTATTCTTGATTAGTAATGATTTATAGAATTCTCTAGCCATAATGAATTGATATTTGATTCTTTTTAAAATTCAATTATAAATCAATTACTAATTAGCAAGAACGAACATGATTGGATGATAAGAGTAGACACTGTATCCATACTCTGTCCAATTAGAATATTGAATGACGAAAGAATTAAATTATACATTATAGCCATGTATGGATAGGTAAAGTCAATCACTTTGACATTCCTAATATTTGGGTAATCATTTCATATTACTAGACGTCAATCATGATTTATGATTATGAATATCTAATTGGAGAATTAAAGATAAATTAAAAGGAGTTTTAATTTATCTAATTCTAATTGTGAATTATGATTATAATTTATAATAATTGGCAATTTATTAGGAAGTTAATGAGTCATACATTAAAGAGCAATTTGTGAAGGAAAAATCAATTTAATTAAGTTGGACTTAATTATAAAGTTTGAGAAACTTTGGGATCAAATATGAGATATTTGATTTTATTAAAATTAAATTAATTACAATTATAATTTGATTTTAATTATAATTAAAGAGATTTAATTTTAATAAAAAACTGTTATGATTTTTCTATTTAAAGGGAAGAACTTTTTAGAAGCTAGCACTTTTTTGTCTTCTTCTTCTTAAAGTAGTTTGGAAATTGTTGTGTGGATACTATCAGAGGTTGGACAATTGGATAGCTCATGATTAATCAATAAGAGAAAAGTTTCACAGATTTTTCAAAGGAAAGCGCATAAGATACGATTGATTTGTCTTTATTTAAGTTTAATCAATTATCAGGATCTGCTCCAAATCTCTAAAAAAATTTTATTTTTCGTTGCGCCCATGATTCGATCATGGTTAGATTCCATCAATTTTCATTATGTGATTAAATGATGTTATTTTATTAATCTTCATTTGTTGTGTTAATTTTAGCTGACGTGTATATTAGGGTTTCTAGAACATGTGGTAAGTCACGCCAATTTAATGGAGACAGTAACGTTGGCTAGAATTTAAAAAAATTAAAAGTTTGATAATTTTATTGTCATCTTTTAAAGTTTGAGTTAAAATTAAAAAATAAAAATTTAAATATTTTATTATCACTATTGATCAAAGTTAAAAGTTCGATAAATATTTTATTTTCACTATTGATCAAAGTTAAATTTTTTTAAGAAATATTTAACCCTATATTTTAAGTCTCTGCCTCTCTCCGCGAGTAAAATCAGCCACCTCTATGCATTCGGCCCAGCCAATACCTCTGTTCCTACGAAACTGCAAAATAAAGAAATAAAACGAAAAAAAGATAAACCAATCAATATTTCTTGTGTTTGTTTGTGTCCGTACTAAAATAAAGAGCAAAAACCAACCAATTCAGATTCTTTGTTTTGGGGCTTTATGAGGGAAACCGATAAATCGCTGCCTCCTCCTCCCCCATTATTTGCTTTGGCCGGCGTTTCGTTACATTCTTCTCCGTTAACGAGCAATGCCTGAATCGTCCGAGGTCTCTTTATCTCTTCTCATCCATCCTAGTTCCTTTTGTTTTGAATTTTGGGGTTAACGAATGAATGTTATGAGATGATAATTTTATCTAGAGAACCTGTTTATATGGTGTTTGACTTCGTTCGCGAAGAACTGAATTGGTAACATCCATTCATATAGTTGCATACAACCTATTGAAATAGTTCAACTTTGTCTGATGGAAAAAAGAACCCACCTTTCTTGATATTCTTGTTAGATATTTTTCCTGTTAATGTTTTATTGATCTACCACAAATTTGATATGCCCTGTTATCATTGCTCCTTTGGTTGCTTGGGATGTGTGTTGCTGTTTCTGTCTCACGTTCAAATTTTAATTCCTCCGGTTGTTTTAGAATAAAGGCTGTTGTTTTTATAAATTTGTTTACTTATGCTTCATTTAATTTCGAATAAAATGACTTGCTTTCATTTTTTAAGAAACAAAAACAAACTTGCTGGTTTTTCTTACGTTCGTCTCGTAAGTCATTGTTTCGGCACCTGCATGGACAGCTTTTGACGACCGTAGTGGACGATTATGAAGCAACTTGTTGGGGTTGTGGGGTGCGCCTTCTTCTTCCATCATACTCGACCGTTTTCAAGTGTGGCTGGTGTGGAGCAGTAACCAAGCAAAATGAACAAAAGTCTGATAACTATTGCTTATGGTGGAGACAGATCCGTGACCGGTGTTTTGTATGTGTTCTTCTTGGCTTCATGCTTTTTGTGATATGTATGTCGCCACATTCTCTCTTTCTCTCTGCCAATGCATAGTTGTACGTCTATGCTATTTTCATGTGATTGCTACCTTTTGACATCTTGAGTGGGCCGTAACATTGTTAATTTCACTTGAGCAAATTGGTACAATTTCCCCCTTTTTCACCATTAAAAACCTTGAAGATTTCAAACATGATTTTGATAGTGATAATAAGATTCGATGACAACGGTAAGAACTGATTCTAGAAATGACATTAACAAGTAGTTAAAATAACTCGATTGAAGTGCTATCTTTATATAAAACACACACACACACACACACTGAATAACACACATGCATGCAAGCACTCAAACACACACCCTCTTTCTTTCTCTTTAGCAAATGACTGAAAGAAATCTTATTGTAATACTGATATTTTTGACACTTCTGAAGTCAAGTTTCAACGCCTTTTTCATTTTCAGTTTATTTTTCGTTCTTCTCAACTTTGTCTTCCTTCTATTTCTCTTTATATTATACATTCATTTCATTTTTCACCTGCAAAACCCCCTTCTTCTTTTGCTGCATTTTGCTACTTGCAGAACCTTGTGTGTACAGTCATGGAGAACCTTGTCTTGTTTCTTTCATTGACTCTTTTCTGTTTATCTCTTTCAATTGTTCATGAGATAATCGAAGCAAAGAAATAGGTACATCACTTCTCTCTCAATATTTGATTTATGATTTATGGATGAATCATAGATATTTATTGATGAAAAAGAAAATGTGCGCACCCTCTAACCCATTGTGTATGGAAGAAATACACCTAAAACATAGTAAAAAATCACCATAATGGTTTAGAGATTTCAATCATTAAGAACAAGAAAGGTTAGAAAATATTGGTAAAATCTAATATATATGGCAGTAAAGTCTTTGTCTATTATCTTCTTAAATCTAACAGTAAATTCTACCTGGTATTCAAATGATTTTTTTTCCCTGCTCCCAACTATTGGCTCCATAATGATCTATCGTCCTCAAACTCTCACCCATGAGTTTCTTCAAGTGATTCCTTGCCTGACTATAGTTAAATTGAGTCTATATATTTATGTCCTAAGTTTAAGGATACGAAGAATAGGAAGTTCTTTTTTGAATTTTGGGCTTCAACTTTGGGAATTCTAATTATTTCTTTGTAAAAGTGGCTCTTTTTTGAGTGATTCTTAAATTCTAGAAGTAATTTCTATCAACTTATTGGCAATTATTCTTATAGTTTTATATATTTCAAACCTTATGAGTGATTTTGATGCAAAAGAGCTTATAGTAGAATTGATGCAAAAGAGCTTAAAGTATAAAGAAGAAATAAAAGAGAAAAATCAGTCAACCACAAGCCTTAATTTGGTGGGATGAGGATTGAGAATTGAGTTGACATCAAAGATGAAGGCTGAAATTTAGATTATGTAAGGTTTTCTTATTAGATATGACGTAGTCATAAGTTAAATATGTTATTCTATGTTAGATATGTTATCCTAGTTGTTTAAGACTTATAGAATTTTTATTAGCATAGGAATTAAATTTGTTGGGAACTCTTCCTACTAGAATGAAGGTTCTAAAAATTTCTTTATAAATATGTGTGTATTCAACCCTTGTATAGAAAAACAATATAATTTTTCTTTTATAAAATTGAGTTTTCAACTAGAAGATCTGATGCTTTTTTCTACGAGTGATTCTTAGACCCAAGAGTGATTCCTAGTTTCCTACCTTCCGTTCTTTGTGTTCACCACAAAATTCCAGCAACTAAAATCCTAACTTAAAGCATATTAAACCCTAAAATACTAGCCTAATAGTAGTCATATTTCTAATTTTGTGAGATTTAGTGTTAGTTAATAATTCTTCTATTTGTCATAGATCAATTTGGTATAGGTATATAGAAGAAATAAAAGAAAAAAATCAGTCAACCACAAGCCTTAATTTGGTGGGATAAAGATTGAGAATTAAGTTGACATTAAAGATCAGGGCTGAAATTTGGATTGTGTTAGAATTGCTTATTAGATAGAAAGCAGTTGTAAGTTAAATATGTTATTCTATTTTAGATATATTATCTAGTTGTTTAGGACATTTAAAATTTTTATTAGAATAAGATTTAAATTTATTAGGAACCCTTTCCTACTAGAGTAAGCGTTCTAAAAATTTCACTATAAATATATGTGTATTCAGGCCTTCCAAAAAAAAAAAACTATATAAAATTTTTCTACAAACTTTAGTTTTCAGCTAGAAGGTGTAATGCTTTCTTCTAAGAATGATTCTTAGAACCTAGTAGTGATTCCTAGTTTCCTACCTTCCATTCTTTGTGTTCACCACAAAATTCCAGCAACTAAAATCTTATCTTTCAACATATCCTAAAATACTAGCATAGTATCAACCTTATTTCTAATTTTGTGAGTTTTAGCTAGTAGTTAATAATTATTCTATTTGTCCGACATTAATTTGGTATTAGAGCTTTAGTTCACAATGGTGACACATAATGGAAGGGCATATAGAGGAATATTTGGTGATCAGGAGCGAGATGAAATACTTCTAAGAGTGATAGAAAGATTGGACCTTAATAACCCTCGTTCGCAAGATGCTCCAAGAATTAGTCCAAAAAACAATATCAAATAACAAACTACACTTGATGATGAGGGTGGAGAAAGTGAAATCCACGATTAAGAGGCTGACACTAATCAACAGCAAATGAGGTTAGGAAATCAATACCTAGCGAGAGATCCAAGACAAAGAAACCAACCAGCAGGACCTGGAGAGAGCATGCGAATCTTTAGAGGCCACGATAGAGTTGAAATACACAACAAACTCGATGACATTATTAAGAAAATTTGTGTTGCAACCCCTAATTTTGCAGGAAAGATGGATCCACACCTGTTCTTAGATTGGATAACATCAATGAAAGATTTCTTTGATTGGTACCACATGTCAGAAGATCAAAAAGTTCGATTCGTAAAGATGAAGCTATTTGGACATGCTAAAATCTAGTGGAGATCAGCAGAGGATAGACATCGAAAAACAGGCTAGCTACCAATTGATGACTAGGAAGAGATGAAACTGACGTTATGGGGAAAATACTTACCATTTCGTTATTAGGAAGATCTCCAAGATCAACTCACAACCCATAGACAAAGGATTATGTTCGTAATTGAGTACATGAAAATATTTAATGAACTTTCTATCCAATGTGAAGGGATGGAGTTGGAATGAGGACTTATATCTCACTAAAAAATGGCTTAAGGACAGAAATTTGCAAGGAGCTGATAAAGCAAAGGATTTACAATCTTGAAGGTGCATATCACTTGGCTTTAAGAGTAGAACAATACTTAGGACAATAAGTAACTAAAAAGTATTGAAGTCAAGTTGGGGAGTTCGGTATAGAGAGAACTACGATGGTGCAAAGCTTTAGACCAACATCCGATGCTTCAAAATTTGCACTACAAAACATCTACAAAACTTCTCAAGGAGTTGAACTTAAAGACAATGCCATAGTTGAGACTAGGACAAAAGGAGGCAGTAGTGACAAGAAGTGCTTCCGATGCAATGAGAGAGGCCTCTTTGCTTATGAATGTCCTAATAAAGGTTTGCATATTATGGAAGAAGAAGAAGAAGAGGAAGAATCTGATGAGTATGTGTTTGAGCACGAAGCTAGAGAGGAGTTGGAAGGAGGCTTTAGTGATGAACTAGCTAGTCCTACAAATCTTATTGCTATGAGACGTATACTTACTACCCCTAAAGCGGAAGAACAAAAGGAATGGCTTTGTACTACTATTTTCTTTACGCAAGTCAGATGCGGAGATAAAGTGTGCAAGCTTATCATTGATGGAGGAAGTAGTATAAATGTGGTATCGGATAACATGGTGAAGCAATTGAATTTACTCATGGAGAAACATCCAATTCCCTGCAAAGTTTTTTGGATAGATAGTAGTACTATACCAATTTCTCGAAGGTGCTTGGTGTCTTTCAAATTAGGAATATATGAGAACTCTATTTATTGTGGCATCAGTCTTTTGAAAGTATCTCACATTTTTCTTGGGTGACTGTGGCTTAATGATCAACATGTACAGTACTTTGAAAAAGCTAACACCTATCAGTTTATGTTTCATGGAAAGAAGATAGTTTTGAAGCCTACGAAGGTAGACAAGTAGAAAAACAAAGAGAAAGTAACAAGACAACCATAAATGCCAAGAACAAGCCTCTTAATATCCTTAGGGAGAGAGAATTTGCAATTGTTAGCAAGGAAAAGCGAATGTTTTAGATCGAGATTTTGAAATAATCTATTCAAAAATTGCAGCTAGACAAAGAGACTTAACACTTTCCTTTTGTGATCTACAATGACTATCTTTTCAAAGGAAGTTGACCTTGCCTACCTAATACTTCTATAAGGTAGTATGTGATTTGGGAATTACATGCATGAGGAGCAGTAGGGCATTTTGGAAGAGATAAAACCATCACAATTGTTGAAGATCACTTTTATTGGTACTCTTTAAAGCGGGACATGTCTAAGGATATACGGTAATGTCAAACATGTCAATTAGCTAAAGGAAGGAAACAAAATTTTGGATTATATACATCACTGCTCGTGTGTCATAAATCATGATAGGACATTTGTCTTAGGAATTCCTAAAATCATAAGGGGTTATGATTCTATTTTTGTGGTGGTAGATAGGTTTTCCAAGATGGTTCATTTCATTCCATTTTCTAGGACTTATGATACTGTCCATATTGCTAAAATTCATTTACATCTCCATGGATTACCTTTAACCTTCGTCTGTGATTGTGATGTAAAGTTTATGAGTTATTTTTGGAGAACTATGTGGAAAATATTGAACACTAAGTTCAATTTTCAAGTTCTTTCCATCCTTGAACCGATGGACAAACAGAGGTAGTTGATAGAAGCTTGGGGTGTTAAGATACTTGGTTGGAGACAATGTGAAAAATTGGGACCTATTTCTCCTTATGAAAATAGCTGCATACAATAGAGGTGGTGAGTATAAATAGGTTTACTGGTGAAAGCCCTTTTGAGATAGCCTTAAGAATGCAACCAAGGAAGCCTATTGATATGTTAAGATATTTGGTTGGAGACAATATGAAAAATTGGGACCTATTTCTCCTTATGAAAAAGCTGCATACAAATAGAGGTGGTGAATATAAATAAGTTTACTAGTAAGAACCTTTTTGAGATAGTCTTAAGAGTTTAACCAAGGAAGCCTATTGATCTGGTTTCTTTACCACGAAAAACCAAGTTATTATTGAAGCTGAAGGTTTTGCACAATACATGAGGGACATCTTTGATGAGATACGATGAAAGATAATAACCGACAACTTGTTTTATAAAAAACATATTGATCAACATCGTTGATTGGTGGAATTCTATGAAGGGGATATGGTGATAGTTAGGATTCATCCAGAGCCTTTTCAAAAAGGGAAATATAAGAAACTACATTCACGAAATTTGAACCTTATAAGATCATCAAGAAGATAAGTGTTAATGCTTATGTTTTGGAATTATTAAGTGACATGGTAATAAGTCCTATCTTTAATGTTGTGGACTTAAGTATTTATCATGGACAAGATGGGCAATCCCCTACTGCAGCCGTAATAATTCGAACCATTCCTCATCTTAAAGAGGAAATAGAGGATGCTTTTGATGAACAAATTGTAGCCACAAAAGATGTGAGATATTAACAATTTCTTGTCAAGTAGAAAGAAGACCAATTTCTGATTGTACTTGGATTATAGAATGAAAATTTCAAAAGTGGAATTCAGGCTTATATTATCATTATTTTTCACATTCTTTGTCTAGGACGAATTTAGACAAGTGGGATATAATTGATGCAAAAGAGCTCAAAGTATAAAGAAGAAATAAAAGAGAAAAAATTGGTCAACCACAAGCCTTAAGTTGGTGGGACGAGGATCGAGAATTGAGTTAAATAAGGGCTAAAATTTAGTCTGTGTTAGGATTCCTTATTAGATAGGAAGTAGTAGTAAGTTAAATATGTTATTCTATTTTAGATATGCTATCTTAGTTGTTTAAGATTTATAGAATTTTTATTAGAATAAGATTTAAATTTGTTAGGAACCCTTTCTTACTAGAATAAGGGTTCTAAAATTTTTTCTATAAATATGTGTGCATTTAGCCCTTCAAGAAAAAACAATTTGAAATTTTTCTACAAATTGAGTTTTCAACTAGAATATGTAACGCATATTTTTAAGAGTGATTCTTAGACCCTAGGAGTGATTCTTAGTTTCCTTTTGTGTTCACTACAAAATTCCAGCAACCAAAATCCTAACTTCCAGCATATTAAACCCTAAAATACTAGCCTAATATTAGCTATATTTCTAATTTTGTGAATTTTAGCTACTAGTTAATAATTATTCTATTTATCCTACATCAAATTCATAAGCCTATCATTTTCTTTTTAATTCATAAACCTAGTACTGCTGGTGATAGTTGCAAGAAATATGCATTGAAGTTCTTGAGTTTGTGGGCAAACTAATCCACAATTATTATTAGATATTACAACACAAATGGAAGAGTATTTCGATTGATAAAACATGTTGGTACATAGCGAAGTTTTACACATGGCAAAGAAAGAAGGGAAGATAGATTTTGACTGTGTAGATTAATGGAGACATACTTAGAGGAGGTAACTTCTTAAGATGATAAGGATGGTACCATAAATCCCAAAAGAGAAAAACCTATATGATAACGATTAACTGTTCAGGATATTGTCATCAAGCTAGGGAGAGTGATGGAGCACAGGAACTAGATTGGGTGCCATTGTAGTTATTTTTTTAAGGAGTCCCATTGAAGTAGGTTTTTCCAGTTGCATATTTTACTAGTTAAATTTCTTTTTCCTTCTCCGAAGTAGAATTTGAGGTTTTTATCTTGGTAAAAAACAATGCTTGTTTCCTTCCATTATGAGGATTTAGTGGCCAAGTCTATATACTTGTTTGTTTAGTTTCTGAATGCAAAGAAGAGAGTTTAATTTTCTTCAGTTTTTGAATTTTAACTTTGATTTTTTATGGTACACTCGGTTTAAGACTGATTCCTAATTGAGAAGAGATTTCAAGGAACATGTTACTGTTGGATACTATTAGTTCTATTTTTGTCAAAGACTAAGAATGATTGTTGGTTTTTGTCATCAACTCTAAGAGTCTCCTACTATTATCTTTTTTCAAATTACTTATTCTTGAATTCCAATACCCTAAAGTGCAATTATGAATTTCGATTGAATACTGTTTAGATCTCTTGTTCTGCATCACACCAATTTCTTTGGAACAAATAAACTATTAGTATAACATGATTTGTTCCTAAAATTCACTTTTAGGGTTCAGGAATCACTCCTATGTGAAAGATTTTCACTTAGAAAGCATCATAATTCTCCAAAATTTTAGAATTAAGAATTTTTTTTTAATCTTTTACCAATAAATTGAACATTTATAGATATGTAGACTGGCTCTCTTAATCCTAATCAGGCAAGTGATCAAACTCTCAAAATAAACCTATTCTGGTTTGCCACCAAAAAGGAAAAGGAAATTAGAGTTTTAAAGAAAATAACTAGGAATATCTATTTTAATGAAACCCTTGAAAAGCGAAAATTACTAGTAATGAAAATAGCACCTGAACTTTTCTAGTTATTGTCACACAAATGTAAGTTGATTATGATTACTTACAAAGGGTGGGGTAATATTGTTATCTTATACTTATTTCCTTCTTAATAACTAAAAGTGGAAATATATATTCCTTTATGGTGCAAATTAGACTCCATTAGGTTAGGTGCTCTATAGAGACTTGCAGTTGAAACTTATTGTACATTGATAAGCTAGGGCTCACTATTTCCATCTCTGAAGAAAAGTTCCCTTGTCACTTAATTTTGGGGAGATTTGAAAACATAATCTTTCATGTTTATCTCATAGAAGTGGGCCCAAATATTGCTTGCATTACATGTGTAAAGAATGCTTTGGAAGATATTTGTTTATTTTCTAAGAAATTTGGAAGGCTATAAGAATATCTTGAGTTTGATGGAATTGGATCTATGATGAGATGATTTTATTTATTCACTCTCTTAATTCTACATATTCTGATTGGTGAGACATCCTTCACTGTTTTCATTCTTGATGGTTAGGAATACATACATGAGATTTGCTTGGCTATTTTCTCTTCATGCTCATACGTTTGACTACTCATAAAAAAAGAATAATAGTGATTGTAACTTGATGAAAATTAGAAGGTGGAGTAAATTTGTCTTGTGAATGTTCCTTTTTCTCTCTTTTCCATATTGTTTGTGGCATTTATCATCATGAACAGACATAGGTAACTTCATTATTAAGGTCTTCTGATTAATCTCATGGTGTAATTTTATATCATTTATGTATAAAATTCAAAATTTTATCACAATCCAGAATGGTAAAGTCATGCATCTTCCATCTCTAGAAATTTAACACCAAGGAGTATCTTTGCCTGTGCATATTCCATTTTCCATTCTCATTATCAACTCAACTTTTTCTGATTTTTTGAAATTCAGGTGGTGGTGTGTGGGCAGTATATCCTATTGTCTTCTCTACCAGCTATTTGTGGGGTATTCTCCATTCAGTCATAACGGTTCTCTTGTCGATAGCTACCATTTCAATGTTCAGTCTTTCCGCCTTCAGCTGTGCTGGAACACCAGCAATCATAGAATGGGGTAGCTACCCAATTGTGGGCCAGGGTCATCTTGACAACTACACATTCTGTCACTATTGTTCAAGGCCAAAGTCTCCTAGAACTCATCATTGTCGTACGTGTGGAAAGTGTATACTGGACATGGACCATCATTGTCCTTTTGTAAGCATTCTTCCTTGAAAATTTAGAATTAACCTTCTTCTGTATAGAATGTGCGTGGAAGATCTTTTTCATTGAGTTGGATAATTTGCTTTTTTGCTATTAAACTTCCTACTTGCATATTCAGAAATTTGGAATTTTTATCTTCTTCGAATACAAGGAGCTTGCAGTTTATGTATCTAAGTGGTTGGATAGAGTTTTTAGTTTTCATGCATTGAAGGAATTGATAGAGGTTTAATCTTCTATCATCCTTTTCTTTTTTCCTTTTGAAACTTAGGGATAACGCTGAACTTTGGTGAGACTAAATCCCATCTTTAGGGGAACTTAGGGACATGGTCTCATTTACTCCTAAAGTGTCCGCATAGGAATTGAGCCTTGGTTGATTGAAAAGATCTTGTCTCAGTGCCAACTAGACTAACCTTTTTGATTTCCAGAAAAGAGTTTGCAGATGATAGTTGTTTGGATATTAGAATGTCCATGATTAAATGTATAGCTCACAAATGTTCTTGTTTTTGCATTTCATTCAGTTTATTAATGATAAACCTGATAAAGAAGGTTTAGTTTATTCTAGGTGGCTTTCGAACTTCTCTTCAACAACATTTTGGTTAGTTATGTCTTTGGGAGTCTGACTACTGTTTTTACGTAGAAGAATTTAAAAATTTCTAGACATTAATAACCAGGCTGCAGTTAGATTCTTAGATTTTTTGACTTTGCCAAAATTCTTACTAAGAAAAGGTTTTGCTATACATTCGTCACAATCTTTGCGATGTGTGACAAAGTCAAAGGAATTAACACAGGAGTGAGTGAAGCTGCAGAACCCCATTTGTAGTTTTCCTAGTAGAATCTCCCCAAAATAGGAAAAACAAGTCCCAGAAGAATCCTTAATGATAATAGGAAAATCAAGCATACTCCTTGAAAAGGAGAGCTAACATAAATAAGAAAACTTATGATTGGAATATGCTCCTACATCGATCTCCTTTGATACAACTAAACAGGAATCATGTTATGGTTGTATTTTTGGTGCCACCTTTGGAATGTGACATTATATACAAAGGTAGACTAGGCAGGGAAGTAGGATTACCTCCTGATATACTAGATTCAATTCTGGTAGGTGCATCTGATGGTGGCTGTTTGCTTATATTCATTCTTTCCAATGTAACAAAATAGATGTAACATCTTAGATCGCCTAGAAGACAATGCCCAGTGGCAGTAAATTTATAGTTTTAACCATAGGTTGGGTCAAGTTGACATCTGAGTTGAGCATCAAAACTGAACTATATATTTCTATGAGTATACCTAATTGCTGCACAAATGAAGACTGTGAACTCTAGATACAATGTATTTAAAACAGACCAGGCTGATTAAGTGAAAATTTTCATATTTTACTTAATAGTAAAGGTATTAACATCTCTTGATTAAATTGAAAACAAAAAATTTAATAGCAATCCTTTATAATTTTAACACGTTAAAAATAAAAGATGATTGCAGTTCAAAAGAAAATTAAGAGGATTAGTTTGAAAATCAGTATGATGACAACAAATTTACTAAATGCGGTCTTGAAACTATTTTCTTAAGCTCATGCCTAGTAAGAGATTTTTTGTTAATCTACCCATCAACTCGACTTCTACTATTATGGGTTACAACTTAAGTTAAACGTTCAGGTGCAACCTATTTAACATTTATGGTGGCATCTTTCCAATCTACTTTAATTTATGTTTTGTTCATACTTCTATTAAGAAAGAATGTTCTGTGTGGTTGGGATAATCAAAAAATTGTTTTCAATTATGTGGAAAAGCAAGTGTAAATTAACAATAAATTGATTATTGCTATAGAATAGTATTTGGACTGCCACGGGGCAGTGTTCATGTGAATGATGACAAGAACAGTGACGGCAGGTGGTTGTCTTATTCTTAAAGTTTTTCTTTGCACTAATTCTTTTTTTAAGTTATTTCTTATTGTTGTTTTGGTTTCTTGAGCATTTTACTTTATTTGGACATAATGACTCCTTGTTAGAGTAATATTAATTTCTATTTGGAAAATTTTAGTTTGATATTCTATTAAGATTACAACTCCAAGATATATTCAGTATATATGAATTTCAACATCTCAATAAAAAATCTACCGTTTTTGTTTGCTATTGATATTTGAAATTTAGGTGTTAGAGTTTATTTACCTAAGAGCATTAGTGGCAGTTTTGATTTTAGAATTAGGAATCTTAAGTCTTAAAGTGATTTCTAATAACCTACTAGTGGTGATACTAATAGTTTTCTTGTTAGAAATCCTAGAAGTGATTGCTATACTGGTTTCTTTGTCTAATTCCTCGTTCATTAAATTCCATAAATTCTAAATTCCAGCACAATTAAAAAGTTGGAAACATTCATAGATTTACAGTTATACACATGCTTTGTCAAATTGTTGGCATCTGTCTGTCCGTCCTAGATCCCCATCACTGTTTTCGTGAACATTGTGCAGTTAGAAGTGAAGGTTTTTGAATTGGTTATTCTGTAGGTGGAAGTCCGAGCTCATGCTAGCACCTTGTAACTTGAATCTTTGCCTATTGTTTAACTCTATGCAGATTGGGAATTGTGTTGGTGCTGCAAACCATTGGCACTTCATTGCCTTTCTTATTTCTGCTGTCATCAGCACAACATATGTTGTAATTATGTCAGCACACACAGCATCACATATATGGCCACCACTAACTTATACCAAATCACTTGGCCAAATAAGTGGGACAAACGGTTATATTGCCTGGAGAGAATTGAAAGAGATTAGTCTTGCATTTCTAAATTCGGGATTTCTGCTTTCGACAAGAGGGATGGTTCTTGTGTATCTCTTCATTTCTAATGTTTCTGTGGACATTGGATTAAGTGTGCTTCTGTGGCAGCAACTATACTACATATACGAGGGGAAAACTTACTTGAGCCATTTAAGCTTACAGGGAGGTGACGACATTGGGGGAAAAGATTGCAAAAATCTTTTCCGCTTTTTTGGTTGCCCATATAGTGTTTCAAAATACTTGCCAATCAGGAGTTCACCAAAGAAACATACTAAGTGAGATTGACAAGTGAAGAGTTGGATGCAATCTTTGTTTTTCCTACATGTGGTGAACCATCTTTCTTGGAAAATGTCTCAAATCACTTGTATTGCATTTATTAGGATGATTCTCATGGTCACTGCAGCTTTCAAAACCACTGAGCTACACTCAGCAGAAGACGAAATGTAAAGAAAACCATGGTGTTGCTTCTTGATTGCTGGAACTGGATCTTTTAGGGAAGGGAGTCTCTGCTTTTTCTGTGTATTACTTGGGAACAGATGGAGCTGTGGAATTTATGACAATTTAAGAATTGGAAGTTCCTTTTCAGGCGCATATACAACCATATTTGGGTATATATTAGTTGTTTTTCAGTTATAATAGGGTTCACGATGTAATGATTCATGGCCAGTATGTCCAAGTCAAAAGGATGATATGTTGATGAGCATTTACATTTGTACCACAAGATGATGTAAAAGAAACTGCATTTGTTGTTGTATATTTTTTTGAAAAATTTTGTACCACAAGATGATGTACAAGAAACTGCATTTGTTGTTGTATATTTTTTTTGAAAAATTAAAAAAATTCATTAAAAACAGATATGTTTACGTTTGGAAGAGTCTTTCTTATGTGTGGAAGAACACTTAATACACAAAAACACTTAGGATTGCAATAAACGACGACGTTCTACTGATACATAACTTTAGTCAATTAGGGTAAAACGAACCATTTCTTTCTCAAGTCTTTGAGCTGTTACTTGATAAATTTGGTGATTGACGATGATCCGAATGATCTGGAGGCGATGTTTGCTATCGCGTCAAGGAACAACCTCCTCTCCTTTTGATGCTCAACTAGCTATTCTTTTCAGGTAATCAACTCCCTCTTAGTCATCTTTTAGAAATTAGGACTTTTTATGAATCTCTAAGAATTTGCTTCATTTCCAGAGGTGGGAGAGAACTCTTTGAGGGCTTAGCTCTTCGATGACAGTCCAATGAGAGAGATCATGACTTAGGACAGTTTTGGGTCCTATTTCATGAACTACTCTACTCCTAACGATCTCTTTTGTCGAAACTGATATGGCTAATCTAAAATCACTTGTATTGAATTGTTTCCTTATAGGTTTATAGGGACTTCGACATCTACCTCGAAAAGAAGGATGACACATCCCTAATTAGGTATACGATTTATTGCTTTCTTGCTCTTCCGTTCTTTTTCCTTGAGAAGAACTCCACTTGTTTAAACACTGTGTGATCAATAATCTCATGATGGTGAATAGAAAGCAATGTTCTTCATGTTGTGTTCAACCTTGAAAAGGGGAAATAATTTCAGACTGAGCAAATTTTCTATTTCCTTTGAACTGCATAGAATTATCTGCTTGTAAATCTTGGGTTCATTTGTGAGCTGCGGTTGTGCTTAGTTTCTACATAGTGAATTGAGTAGCTACTTCTTTGGAATTGAAATAGCTATTGCTATATTCTCCATACATAAACCATTCTCCTACTACAACATAGGTTTAACTATTTGATAATCAGTTGCTCTCTTATGCTGGCAGTAGTGAGATCTATAAGAGAGGTTATTGAAGTAAATTGGTCTTTGAACCTTCTGCTATTCCTCTCTTTCCAGATCACTTGGAAACATGTAGCCACTGAGAGTAATATTATAGCCTTATCATATTTTGAAATGTTCAATTTAAGAAGCTCTTATATGATATCTGTGAGTCTTCCATAGTTGAAATTAGGGGCACATAGAGTAGAAATTTTTGCCCATATTTTTTTGGAGAAGTCACATTCAAAGAAGAGGTGGTCTCTGGATTCAGCCACTAGATTGCATAGGATACGTAGTAACGCGCTCCACGAAATTGAAAGATGTAAACAAAATTCGGAATTAAAGAAGAAAAAAGAGGATAGATTCGAATTACTGAAAACTAAATCTAATATGCAGGGTTTCAAATTTACCTACTAGACCTTACGAAGAACTTGTCTCGAGCAACCTAGATAACGGGTAAAGAACAAACCAAGAAAGTTGATAGGATCAAAATCACGCTACAATCTGATTCAATTGATAAGTGAATTTAATTCATAAGTTGAAAAGAACAAGAGGGTTTTTTCCTCTCAATATAACTGATGGCTCACCGAAAACAAATATGATCAAAAGTTCTTCAAAAATCCTAAAACATAAGTATTTATACCTAGACTTAATGTTAAAAGACTTGGGCTTAAAATACATCGAAGCCCAAAATATAAATAAGTCCAAAATAGATCATAAGCATGTGCCTAAATGTCTAGTCTTATTGAGGTGCCAAGTTTGGTCATAAGCGCCTCTTCTTGGGCTTCAAATGACGAAGAATAGCCCAACACAATGATTGTCAAGTTTCAAGTGAATCCGGTCCAAAGATTTGTGACAAGTGGATCATTTTAGGCTGTGATCCAACTAGCTCTCCTCTAATAGGCTTGACTAGCTTCATCCTTTCTATAAATTGGCCCACATGCGCATAGAGAGCCTCCTTGAATCTCTGAATCTTAACTCTGGATATAGGTCCAACTGGAATGACGAGCTTACCCCCGTCATGTATGCCATCTCTATAGTGATCCTTACTCTTGCTCACATCAGTCCCTCCTTCTTCAAGAAGATTCGTCTTCCAATCTGGCAGGTCAATCTTGTAGGCGTTGTCATTTATATTCTTTAACACCTGGAACGAATCATCAGCCCTATGATTCAGAGCAAAAATACTAGACAAAGCGTCAAGAGGGTTAGTATTAGAAACTAAACAGTCTCTATACCTAAATATCACAAGTGCTTTCTTTTCTCCAGTTGCTCTCCTCATGCCTTTTTCTCTAGTATACAAATTCACTCTTTTCTCTTTCTTTTCACTTTTTTTTCTTCTCCCGCACATCTCACTTTCTTTACCTCACCTTTGTAGTCACTCCCTATTGGGCGAATCTCTCTTTTCGCTCATCATTTTTCTTTATCTCACTACCCAAACTCTTCTCTTTTTGCAAAGCTTTAACCTGGTCTAGGTAGATCTCATGAGGTGATAAAGGTAACAAAGTGAAGTTTTTGCCCTTGAACTTGAATGAGTACTTGTTTGTGTACACATCATATGATACTCACCTATCAAACTGCCAAGGCCTCCCTAATAGCAAATGTCTTGCCTCCATGGGTATCACATCACACAACACCTCTTCCTTATATCTCCCTACAGAAAATGGCACCAGTACCTGTTTAGTCAACTTCTCATCTACATTATCTTTAAACCACTGTAAATTATATAGCTTCGGATGTTTCCTACATGTCAAGTCCAATTTCTCCATCATAATTCGACTAGCCCCATTGGTATAACTACCTCCATCTATGATCAAGTTACACACCTTTCCACCCACTAAACACCTTGAATGGAATAGGTTCTCCCTCTGATCCAGAATCTCATCTCTAACTCTAGCACTTAACACTCTCCTAAC